>JAODOY010000018.1:5671062-5720252 GCA_025399855.1 Forbesichthys papilliferus | reverse complement strand
GTTTGTGGATTAAACCTATGCATGTAAATTGAGAAATGTTTGCGTATGGATCGCAAAAACACGTTTGTGGATTAAACCTACGCATGCAAATTGAGAGGTGTGTGCTTGTGGATGGTAAAAATACATGTGGATTATAATTTTGCGCTTGAATAATATTGATAGAAATCTACCCCCATAATTTTCTGCTCAGAGTTAAATATTTTTCATCTTCAGGCGCTCAGAGTGATTCTTCTAAAACGCAAGGCGCAGCCGACGAGCACATCTTTTGCCAATAGACAACAATTGAAAACAGACGCTTCTTGGTCCATGAAGAGTGTCCTGTGTGATCGGGGCCTTACACATTATAGTTGGTCAAGGTAAGCAATTCAGACATATTACATATGCAACAGCATATGTAATAATGATGTGAGGCTACTAGACAATATACACACTGCATCATGTGACCATATGACATATCTGCTTGTCACCAGTGCTTTCTCATGTGTTTCACACCGACCAGTGTGGTGGTGTGGGGCTCAGCTTCTTTACATCTCCACTGCTATCGCTGTGCAAGCCACAAGCTTTAGGCCAGTTCCCAACTGTCCAGTGAAGGCACAGAACAGGCATTCGTCTCTCCTCTTCCTCTCCAGTTGGACATGTACCTTCACCCATGTACCCCACCGGCTCCCCATCCTCACTGATTTAGTTAGCCCTTGTCATGACGTCAGCTCTGCTGGAGGTAGGGGACTTCCATGGGCCTGACAGTGTTGGTTCACCTCTTCTTCTGTCCATTCAAAAAAGCTCTTGTTATTTCAGCTTGGGCCAGAGCTGACGTGGAGCTGAGGAGAGCGCGGCTGCCACCTTAAACACTTCTCCTTCGCTTCCTCCGGCTGGCGCTCACTGACATGAGAGATGTATTTTAGGAGAGACCCCTGGCGATGGCGTACGCTAACACCCCCCGATTGAAATGGAAACCCAAACATACGCACACACAGCCTTTGCTGTAGCATGGAGCACCAGGAGTATCCCAAAGGGAATGGCGATATAGTAAATGGAACAAGTAAAAAAAAACAGCCACCTTTATTACAGTTATCCTTACAAAAACAAGTAAATATAGGAAGGACACTACCTATTCAGGAAGTGCCACTGGGTGATGCTTTAGCCTCAGTGGACAAACCACCGCTGGAGTGGATCGTTTCTTTTCCCCATATCAACTCTCACTCTTGTATGCCACGACAACACATGCTGCTCCAGATAACCAAGTAGAAACATGATAAGAAAAATGAATGTAATTCATGAAAAGCGATAAAATAGGCCTCACACAAGACTATCCTCTTGTGTGAGGCACTCTTCTATTCACTGTGTGCCCTCACCACTCCTTTCAACCTCCATCTAGTTCACACTGGCGAAGAGTATTGTGTGTGTGTTGTGTAGGTGTGTTTATATGTGTGTAGTGCAGGTGTGTGTGTGTGTTGTGTAGGTGTGTATATGTGTGTGTAGTACAGGTACAAGTGTGTTTGTGTGTGTGTGTGTGTGTGTGTGTGTGTAGTGTAGGTGTGGTGTAGGTGTGTTTATGTGTGTGTAGTGCAGGTGGATGTCTGTGTGTGTGTCAATCAATCAATCAATCTTTATTTATATAGCACTTTTCATACAAATTCATGTAACACAAAGTGCTTCACACTACAATGTCATTAAAAACATTACAAAATGAGTAAAAACAATACAATAAATATAAAAAAATGTTTTAAAAAGTAATACCACCACTGCTGTTACACTCATCATCTCATCCCTCCAATCACAAGCAAACATCGGAAGTGTGTGTGTGTGTGTGTGTGGTACATTCTTGCATGTCTTCACACATGGGTGTACTGTTAAGTGGTGCTGTTGTGCAGTATATGCCATGTGTGCACTGTGCACCCAGGTGTGTGTCTATACTCATACATGTCTACAGTATGTGTGTGTTCCATCCTCTGTAAGTACCCCAGACTGATAAAGAGTGCAGGCTATGGTTTCCAGGGCCTGCTACTCATTCCAATGGCCCGGCGCACATAAACAAATCAGTGCCGTGATGATTCTCTGTGTAGCGGTCAGATAAGAGGAGAAGAGACCTCTAGAGTGATGGATCGCAGAGGGGCTTCACATCCTCTCTTGTGCCCAGCACCGCCCTGCCACCTTGGGATAATAAACAGCCACGGAGCAGGGGGGCAGATAAGAGCCATCACTCACACCGGTCTAGCTGATAAGACACAGACGTGACATTTGTTTTTCATTCCTGGGGAAGTCAACCTGTTTGATGTCATGAGCTGCAGGCTCAGCGCAGGGTCTCCTGCTGAGTGTGTGCCAGGCACTGACACTGAAGGTGATCAGGTGACTGTGATGTAGCAAGGGAAAAGAATGGTCTTGACTGCAGCTTGATAGCAGAACGCGTCCATCTCACACTCACACACACATACATCCTGAAGGTGCTGGGCTGGCCCGCTTGGTATGAAGGTGATTTATAACAATGCTGCTGTCCTCACTGGTGAAGAAGATCAACCACCATGTTTACTTAAGCATGTGGCATCGCAACATGCCTTCATGTTCACTTACCGAGCCATATTCAGAGTTATGGTAAAGAGCAGTATACTGAAACATAATAAATCAATGCCACCCAGGTCTGCTCAGAATTGCCCTTGTTGTTGAGACCAGTGTTACAATACCTGTGTACTAGTTGGCTCACACCATTCTCTACGCATGTAAGCTAAAGCTGCTTGCACACTGCCCAGACAAACACAGACGACTCCAACCAACGCCAGTGTGGATCAGTGTGCGCCGTCAGTCTGTGTTAGTTGGAGTTATTCGGTTGGAGTTTTTAGTTTGACATGTCCAGTCGGGTCGGGCAGAGGTGTGGAACGTCTGTACAGCTTTCCAACAAACCGCAATATGAGTGTGTTCTCCTGACTTGTACCATGTTAGCGCACACCATTTTTATTGAAGGTGTCTAGGAGGCTATATAACTGTCCATTGCTCACTTCACTTTGCCGTAGTTTCTGGACGTGGGAACGCGTATTAAGCTGAGTTGTGGTAATAGAAAACCCAACTCGCCGTAAGCAGCTGTTTTCCAACAGCGATAGTACCCTACTATATTGTCATTTTGACAGTCTGGGTAATTTGGACAGGCAGTTGGTTTTCTGAACATTCTAAATGCTGCAACCAGCTACTGCCATTTTAAAACATTGGTGTCAGTTGGGCAAAGTCTGGGCAGTGTGCAAACACCTTAATATATATTTAGCAAAATTCAGCGAATATCTATCTGCTTATGGTCCGCTAGCGCTAGGTCTGTTCTGTGTGTGTGCTGAAAAGATAATCAGGTGTTAAATGTATGGCTAATATATATTTAACTGATGAGTTATTTAAAAAAATCATCCCCGGTCTCCATACATGAACGGGGAGACCAAAACCGAGGTTTGAACCAGGCTGTAAACATGGTTATTTTTGCTGTGCTGTACTCCTCCTTGGTTAAAACAGAATCTATGAGTGTATTGTTCCTGTATTTAAAATTTTTTTTTTCTAATCATATTTAATATTTAAAAAGTTCAATATGTTGTTTGACCATAATATAGGTTGTGATACATCTTCTTGCTGAATGTAGAAAATGTTTTCAGTGTGATTAACTGGACCGGTATAGAGTCAAATGGATTGGTCGAATTAAAATCCGCCCTCCCGCTCGTCATTCTCAAGATATAATGTTCTGATGGTACTGAGGGAACCAGGCTATTTAATGCATTTCTACATGAACTATTTTTACACCTCATATGTCATGTTAATGGACTATATTCGGGTTAGGCTCGGGGTGAAAAAACAAGCTGGAACACAGAGGTGGGTTTCTAGCCTCCCCATGACAGCGGTAAAACTCAAGTTGGAAATGAATCAATGTGACATCTCCTTGAACAAGACTTTTGAGTTACAAGTTGTAAAAGACACTTTGGAGACAAATATTTGTGATCGGGTTGCATAAAAATAGTATGTAAGTCATTTCACATTTTGGCACCCTTGATTCCCTAAAAATGCACAAGCCTTTCAGAAAGGATAGGCAGTCACAGTAAATCTGTCTGCCCTAAGACTGACTATACCCGGGTCACCTACGAGGCAGAGATTTGAAAAGGTTTAAATGGTTACTTTACGGCTCTCCCAATTGTTATATGTTAGAGTTGTATGCATTGTATTACCTCTAATGAAGGGCGTAAATTCTCAGTTTACTACATGGACCTTTATGAGGGAGGGGATTGTAAAGCACACACTTTTTGCGTTATTCGTGTTTGTCACCGGAGCTGTGGAGTTCAAACTGCACACACACTGTTTCCATTAGTCAGGGGCCACTCGGCCGTCTGCCGTAATAGGCCCAGGACCGTGAGAGATCTGCATCTCCTTGGCCAGTCACGGATGACATTTAGCAGACAGGGGCCTTGGCTTCCTGTGATCATACTGCAGCGATGACCAAGCTAATCCGCTGGGCTCACAGATCCCTTAGCCTCTGGACTTCAGTGATGCAGCACACTCTGACACCTGTGCTGACACCACATCCCACTTAGGAGGGGAATTACGTGCATATCAGCTCAGACTCTGCCTTTATGGACTATTGCTGTGCTTTTTGTTTGAAGTAAGCCGGGCACCTTTGGCATATTAGTTCCATGCTCAACCATTTGAGTTTGAGTTACACAAGCTGTACATAGGAAATACTGAAGTTAATGCCTAAGTCACCTCATACTAAATTAACACGGCTATCAGCTACAAGATACAACCTTGCTCCATTTAAATAATTTTCAAATGATCACCTTTGGATTAATGACTAATGCTGTAACTAATACTATAACATTATAGTGAATGTTTTTATTGTTATTGTTGTTTTCTACTTCAGGTCTATAATTATAAGGGATGCACCGATTTGGATCTGGATACCGATTGCAGATTTTCAGTTTTTAATATCAGCTGATACAGATACCCATACAGATTTTATACTATTTAGGTATTGTGAGTGGAAATTGGACGATTCTGATCTGCTTCCGATCTATCGGTGCATAATAATTATGTAGCTCAAAGTCTTGGGAGCTATGTTAGGAGGGGACTTGTTTTCTTTCCTAACCTTAACTCTAAGTCACAATCTTGTAGCATACTTTTGTATTTTGTATTGTACTGTATTTTTGTATTCTGCAAGAGTAAACGAATGTACCCATCCTAATTTACAGTAATCTTCATATCAGACATAACATCCAGGCCTGATCCATGAGTCCATTTTATATGTACATTTTAAGTGCTATAATTTGGTACACTTTGACATGTGTTGTATGATAACGCATATTGTCAACATAATTCAAAACTATGCAAATGCAAGACCCTGTGCTGTCAGACCAGCTGATGTCTGGCAGCAAGAGACGTAGTTCACAATCTAGAGGTGTGCGGGATTCACAAAGCGAGCAATTAAAAGGTGCAATGATTATGTCATCATTCTCCCTGGCCGCGTCAGAAAGGTCCTGCGACGTTTCACATTCGCTCCCCTGAATGAGTGAACAAGGAGCAGAGGGGAAGAGGGGGGGTGGGATGAGAGAGGATTGAAATATCTTGCAGGGACATTCTGCTTGCTTCTTCAGCTGGGCCTTATCTTACCACGTTCAGCCCTGTTAATATGATGATGAACAATATTTCATGAATGTGTCTCTCGGTGAGGGCCCCAGTTCCCTCTGTCTCCTCAGAGCGTCCTCGTTTTTCTATTGTAACACCCGACCCCCAGAATGATGTGCGAGTGTGGTGGGAAGACGGGGGGGGCGCAGGTGAGTGCGTGAGCTCAGCGAGAAAGCTAATCACCCCTTCCCACACACACACACACACACACACCCTCCGGTCGTCGCCACCCACTTTCAAACATTTTCATATCAATAATCGCACAATTTTCCTACATGCTAATCCATCAAAGCGGGCTGGGGGCTAATCCGTCGCCGTTGTGAGAATGGGGTGGTGTGCGTCGCTACCTCTCCTTTCAGGTGTGTCCCACTGGCTGCCAGCGCATGTCCCACCGCAGGGCACACAAAGCCCCCTGCCCTGTCAGCACTGATTGATCAGAACGCGCGTGTGAACGCGGAAAGGCGGCGCATGGCCTATCAGTGATGCTCTACATCCGTGCTTGAAAAGAGCCCGCGTCAACTCCATATAATGGTAACAGTCCCTGCAGCGCCTCTCTTTGTCATGTGCAAATAGTCAAAGTGCTTACCTTTGAGATGGAAGGAGAAGAGGGAGAGAATACAGGCCCTCTATTATCATAATGTCTACAAACGCTGACGGGTCAAATTTATGTGATGCTCTTTCAGATCAGTTGTGGGTTTTAAAAAGGGTGCATTGATGATTGTATGTTCTGACAATGTCCCCAGCATGTAAGGAATACGTGTGAATCTTTTTTTATTCTGTTTATTGGCATGGTTGGGAATTAGTCTGGCAGGGGGGTTTTTAGACACGTTAAGGCGTCGCGGGAGATCCTAAGAGCATGGGCCTTTCTGCACAAGGGAAAAGTACGAGATAAAATGCAGAGGCCTCCTCATTAGTAGCACATTTATCATCTCCTGTATGTGATTTAAAGGAATGACTGGGTCACATCACGTTAAATACCTCGGGGGAAATCAACATTTGTCATTGCAAAGCAAACCTCCCTCTCACCTCTCCTCGCCATTAATTCATTCTTGTAAAGCAACCCCATTCACCGCCGCACTGATTTTAATTTCATCCTTGCAAAAACCTTGGCCGACTGTCTTCCTCAATTCATTGCTCGAACACACAATTGTCCCTTTCAATTCAACGTGGTAATACTCACCACAAGGCCTGGCCCTATCCATAGATGCCTGGACAGGTGACGCAAATAGTCTTTAGTAATACACTGAAGCAGGAAAGACATTGCAAATTAGACTACCGCGGTTCATAATTACAAATGAACGCCATAACAGCACCAGAAAAATGTACACCCTTGAACAAGAGAGATATTATGTATTATATATGTGTTATTACTGTGTTACTCTGCAAGGTCGGGGAAGTCAAGATGTGTGTTGAAATATGGATGTCACCCTCAAAGAACCTGCTTACATTGCTTCAAGTCGACCCTCTGGACACAAAACCTTACAGAATATTTGAATATTCTATATGTGGCGTCGGCACACAGTCCAATGACCCGTCATGGACAGCACAGTGGCGGTCTTGCTAGCTGTAGTGCTTAAGCCATGAACACATATTACAGCCTATCCTTTCAGGTGTTGGTCAGACGGCAGGCAGTCTCAGAAGGCAGTCTCAGTTTTATTTGTCCACATTGGGACTCACTCAACAGTGTCAAAACACATGGGGCAAGGTGACTTGCTGAAGGGCACTTGGACAAACGTTGTAGCTCTTAAATCAAACAATTACCACTCCTCCACCCTACCACCAGGACGCTTTTATTGGCATTCCTTAAAAGCCTGTACTTCTAGGTCGTTTGAGACAAAGCACATCTCATAGGATACTTTTTAAAACCGGAGAAACTGAGAAAGTCACACGGAGGGCCCGACACTGTAGAACTTAGAGCGAATCCATAATGAAGAGCAGCCGGGCGAGAGAGTAAACGCACATCTATTTCATGCCAGTTCAGACAGAATAGTCTGCCATATGTAAATATGGGTTCAATAATGAATACACTTCCCCTGCTTTTTATTTGCTTTAAGCCCTCTGTCACACACACATTGGCACTATGCAAGACACAAATTAGAGAGCGTTTTAAAAGAAATATTCAAAGAGCAGCCTGCTGCCGGAATATCAGTTATTATTTTTGATGTTGCAATTTCTGACACTTTGATGCAATCAAGGAGTAGCCTCGGCATTCAGCCCTCTCCAGGGAAAGAGCTGTCAGGACTGAGAAGCCGGTGGGTAGATAATTATGGGAGATCAAACCTCGGTAGTTAGTAGGCAGGAACGGGAGGCAAATGCCAAAAACCAGCCAATGTTTGGCAAACGCTTGTTCAAGGATATCCTAATTGCTATAAGTGGTTCCTTCAGGACTGGCACTTCAAACGTTGCCTGCCGCATGATGTCATTTCTCCGGCACCCCTCTGCTCTCACAATGGGCAAATTATGGAAGAGGGTACAACACAGCATACAAGAGGACAGCTTCCTGACTCTGTCATGACACGTGAACCCTGGCCAGATGTAAACGCTACACGTACAGATTATGCCGATAAGATGGCTATGAAAAATAATAGCCTACTGTACATTTTACAGGATAACCCAAACATTGTTAAACATTGATAAATAGTGTCAGTCACTATATTCCAAATGAAACATTTTAATCTTCACATTGCTGCTTATGAACACTAATATAAAACACAGTAGATAGCATGCTAGTATGTAGTCCAGTACAGCATGCAGCCTAATTGCCATGCACAACCAGACAACACTTGTTACTGTTGGTAAATATTAGAGGAGTATGATTGCTGAAGCAATGCACTCTGACACGCAACTGTGCGCTTCGTAATTCAAAGTGAGAAGACAGTGCTATCTGCCAGTACTATTTGCAGCCTATGTCTCCCATTCCTCTCTTACCCCCTTCAGTTCAAAGGAAAGGATAGGGTAAGGTGAGCACAATTAGCCGAAATAAGTCAGAACAAATTGTCCAACAGCACTGTACCATGCTAAAGCTTCACAGTCCATTTGCTGTTGGTGGAATGAGGCCATTACGATTGGCCCTTATACGCAAACAGAATCCATAAGGACCTGTTTTAATCTGACTAACATACATATTGCTGACCATCGTCCTTACTTACACCGAAACAAAAAGAACCCTAGACCTGTTCCTGTGTCTGCCTGAGTCACATCAAAGATAAAAACAAACCCTCCACGTCGACAACAAAGGATTTCATGTATCAAAAACAATGTGTGTTTGCAAATAACCTGCAGCGTAGCTGGAGTATGTTTGCAGTAAAGCCACTGAGTCTTCAGCTCATTCATTCTCTATTTCACTCTTTCTCTCTGTTGTGAATGTGAGAGACTTCAGGGTCATTGATCATCTCATTAAATCCAGCCCCAAAGAAGCCATTCCTTTTCACACAGCTCAGGAATTCAGATGCCTCTCACAAACACTCACACCATCAAACATCACCAAATGACTGCCTCTCGCTGACAAGAAAGGCGGCAATAAAATGATAAAGTCTATTAAGTTGAAAAAGGGTAAAAAGGGGTCACTTTCCACAGAGTAGTGAAGTGTTAGCATAACAAAGCTAAAGCCCTAGCTAGCTAGCTAATGGCTTTTCTTTTGCAACAAGGAGTGTTGTGTTGGCTCCACATAATGCACCTGGGAACAACAGCTTGCTTTTTCTACTGATTTTCCTACACTGAGATACAAGAAATCCCAATGTCAGGCCAGAACCCAGTACACATGCACACACACACACATGTACACACGCACATGAACACGTGCACGTGCACACGTGCATACACACACAAGCACACATAAGCACACACACACACACACACACACACACACACACACCCATGCACGCACACACACACACACACACACACACACACACACACACATATGTGCATACAGTACATACACACTTGCAGGCTTGGCAGGACAGCCAGACTGGAGTGTCTGCACACGGTCTAATTGCCTCTCTAATTGGTGATGTCTAAAGGGGGTCTCTTCTTTATTTGTGGACAGAGGCTGCATGCCATCACGCAAGGCATATTACACCAACAGACACTCTGGAACACAGCAAGAGTAGACACAGATGATAGTACAAGCACAGCCAAGGAGGGTGGAGGTGATTCTTTTCCTGTATCATTTGAGAACCAGATAATTGCATTTGTGAGCGGCTAAACAACCAAGCAAGCCACCCCCCTTCCTACCAACACCAACAACCTTGCTCCAGCTTAGTGCCAGAGGCCTCCGTCTCCTAACCCTCGCTGTGGGGTTCAATACACAGTGCTGGACTTGATGTGCTTGTAATGTGAAGGAAGCAGGGCCATCAGTGCTGCTGACAGCTCCGTAACTCCCCTCCCTGCCCCTCCCAAGGGGCCAGCGGGTCCCCAGTATGGCCTGCCAGCACCCTGCAGCCCCATTGCTGATGGGAGCTGATTAATACCCCCGTAACGCTGGTTTGTCTTCCTGCAGTTCACTCAATGACTTCATTCCGAGGGCTGAGGTCACCAGAGGCCCCGTAATAAAGGGCCCACACTTCACAGTAGAGACAGCCCGCCTGCTCTCAGCTCTCAGAGAGAGAAAGGCCTTGAAGGGGGATGGGGTTGCAGAGAGGAAAACATCCAAGTGCAAGTACTTCAGCCAGCTTCACTTCCTTTCTCCCATCTTGTCTTTCGGCTTCCTCGCTCTGTTGTGAGTAGAGTAATTGGTAGGCCAATGCATTATTATCTACAGCAGGAAAGCAGCTCAAACTCAACTCAAAGAAACAGGTTCACATGAGTATTGGGTAATGGATTCCTTTAATAAGAAATACAAAAACAATCTGGGATATTTCTTTTCCGATTTGATTCTGACCATCTCATATTCCATTTGAAAACCCTTCTCATCACGTTTTATAGAGAATAATGTGTCAATGTGATGAACGACGCTTCAGTTAAACTACTGACAGCGTTAGAACTTGTCCTCTCCTCTCCTTGAGGTTCGTCTCTGCCGCTTACAGCAGTAGTCTCATATAACAATGCTTATTATGAGGCACAAGCCTTTAAACAAGTCAAATAAAATTGATGTCACTCACTGCTCGAGGCCCAACGACGATCTTACGAGTGCGAGTAACTCACTCCTGCGCTTATGGGATTGTTAAAAAATGACAATTTCTCTAAATGTGCCATAAATTGTCTCGACGTCTCTCATCGTCCCCACAATGGTGGTGGCTGTGCAAGCCTCGTCACTTCATATAACCTAGGTACCAATCAGTGCTAGGTCCAGCCCCCCCTCCCAATGGAGCACTATGGAAGTTCTGAGGACCCTAGGCCCAGCCAACTCCTCCCTCAGACAGAGCAAATGGATGGCGGTCTGTGGCCAGCCTATCCATCCAGCACCTTCTGGGCAGAGTGGGGAACATGGGGAGGGGTTGATGGAGAGCATGGCAGCAGCAGCCAGCAGTGATGCACGGCTGTGTGAGCCCATAAAGCAGCCGTCAGCTGACCTCTGAGGCACGCAGGGACCGGCGGAGCCTTTACGACCATCACCAGATTTAACAGCCAATAATGACTGGAATAACCGCTTAAACCTTTACGGACCTGCACAGCCGCACAGGAGGCACAGCACACAGAGAGAGAGAGGGGGGGGGGGAGAGAGAGAGAGAGAGAGAGAGAGAGAGAGGGTGATATATTCAGCCAGCACCCTGACAGGGGCCATGTTTCAACAGAGGGGAAATTACACATGCAAAGGCAGAACCCAGTTAGTGTGTCTGCTTGAGTGAAGCTAAGCAGCCAGGACGTACTAGAGACACACAGACAGATGTGATCCACTCTGATCAAGACACGAAGAGCAATACAGGCCAAAATAACAACCAACATGAGTAATTCATAAACAAACATAACCAACTAGATTATTTAATTAGGGCTGCCAAAGTTAACAACATGTTCTTAATGTGTTATCGTGATTCATTTGAATCCTTAATTTTTTTTTACTCTATTAAAGCATTAGTTTGACACTTTGAACCATACGTAATCCCTGCCGGCATGCTTTTTGAGGCAAGGAGAAACTAGCAGGCCTGCCCGGTCTGCTTGGTGTGAATTGAAGTCTGCTGTATGTAAAGTAGGGCTGAATGTGATTGGTTGTCATAACCTGCATGTCCTTGAGTTCAGTATAGCTTGGAATATCAACAGCCTGAAAAAACGAATACAGTGAAGACTGGGCAGGTTGGACTATTGCTATTTGAACTGGATAAAAGCAAACACAACATGCTCCCTCATAAACTCTAGCCTCACGAGATCAGGATGGTCTAATTGTTTCATTTCACTCTGAGAGTAAAGCCTAGAAATCCTTTTGAATGTGTCTGAGTAGCAACTGAATTTACCAGGTGTGCTGACAGCGAAAACCACCAGATGGTTTATCCAATCAACTGCCAAGTATGTTTTTGAATGTACCTGCCCTTTACAAACAGTTTCAATGGACTGCTTGTGAGTAACAATTCATCGGGCAGTGTCAAGTTACATAAGCTCTGCCTTTATATTGGAAATGCATTGACAAGACTACGATATTGTTGTGAGGTGTGGTCTGCACCACTTTGTATGTGTTCCCATTTAAAGAGCCAGGGCTTTGTAGAAACACGAGATCATGTGTTTCAGCATCAGATATGAGTAGATATCGGTAGCAGAATTGATTGAAATATAACTAATTTAAATAAACATACCATATTTTAAAACGTATTATGCTCAAATAATAATACCATGCAGGACATTTGTTGACACATTGACAACTTACGTATATGTATTTAACATGATGTACAGGGTGATGGAACTTTATCTGCTGTAAAATGTACATGAGGAATGGAACAAACAGTGCTGGATCCTAGCAAGGTTTGACCGAGGTCTTGTAGAGTGGTGAAATCAAACAGAATCAAATCATCAATATTGCTCTCATAAGATGTACAAAACATAGTGTTAAAAGTGCAGTTTATACTTCTGTTTAAAATAAGGAAGTAAAAGTACACAGCGATCTCAATTTACAGTCTTTGCTTGATTTCTTTTTGTCTCCCTTTTTCTGACATCAATCCTAAATTATAATACACCAGCATCCTTTCCACTAAGATCATAACACCAATTCATTAACTGTTGGCAGTATGCTAGTTCTGGTTTTCAATAAACTCTCTAAACCTAATAGAGTACTCATGAAAGGAGGCCCATTTCACAGGCTGGCACGTGTTCAAGCAACATATGCTCACATAATCTCTTAAAAAGCATGATCCAAGTCCAAATTTAATTATGTAATAGCACAAACGGAATCAGAGTGCCGACACAGCAGCCGTCTGATACACTGCGTTCTGCACTTCACTCCCATTCTCTTCGTTTGTTTATTACCCTCGCCAGGCTGTGCCCCTCAGGGGCCTGCGGAGCCCACTCAACGCTTCCACAGATGGCCGCAAGACTCCGCACTTGTTTCCTGTGGTTGTTTATCTTTTTAATAAGGTCTGCTCCAGATATATGAGCATTGTTACATGATCATAATGCTTTGGATGGTCTCTGGAGCCATTACTTTTAATGCACTGTGTTTTTACATGCAAAGTCAATGGCTTTTAACTTGATGTTTCCCCTCAGTGTTCTATATGAATTTAAAGGGGTAGCTGTGGTGGTCAGAAGCGGTTTTAGGCGTTTCGAGGCTGGGGGGTGGTATGCTAAGAGATGTTCATGCTTGCCTGAGCCCTGGCTTCCTCTGGCAGAGGCACTGAGCCTGCAAAGCACTTAGCTGAAGCTCCCGATCTCTGTAGAATATAGATAAAACATTCCCAGGGAACTGTGTCAGGCCGCCGAATATGATACCATCCCAAACATTGTTGAGGAGCACAAAAATATATAGCAGCATACAATTCTACAAAGGGGCTCTGTTGAAGACTATATCCAAGTTACCAGGTCACCTTTCTTTTTGCAAAAGAATCGATAAATCCGGGGACAAAACTGTATATCTTAAGCACCTTACTGGCGACTTTTACAGTGAAGTCTGTGCTTGGCACGCCAACGATAACATTCCCCACACACAATGGTGTAATCTTCATGGCACAGGTATAGCGCTAGGATTGTCTTGGATGTGCACTATGCCGTTGCCCAGGCATTAAAGTGCTTGGCATTCCTTTGTGCTTTTTAACCAATGAATTAAAGAGGATTTCAACAGCAAAGAAAATTCTTGTAAAAATGTATCCTCACTATTCTGAGCTAGACAAACCAGCCTAAATAAGTTAAAAAGAGTTTCACAAACTCGTTCTGTGATCAGCAGGAGCTGTTTAAGATAACAACGCCTGATTTAAACATTCTCAACAAAAAGAGGAGCGGAAGTGGATGTTAAAGCTTTGTGGGACAGGATGGGTTTCTGAGCATCTGCCACCAGCATGTAAGATGGCTTACTTCACAATTCTTATTTATAGAGGCAAATAAGATTGGTGTGTTGTGACTAAATAAATGAAATTGTTTGGATGTATTGTTTGTAGATTATATATTCAGGTCATCCCTCTCAAGAAATCTTTTAATTTCATAATCCATGCAGATGTTTGTTTTCAGCAAACTTTCTGAAGTGCATCCCCAGATCAATAGTGAAAGCATTCTTAAGTAGCTAAATTGCACTTATACAAAATACCTCAAAGCATCTTAGATAATACATGTGGATTGAAATGCAATATGCCTCTCACTTCTCAACCAGATAAGTACAGCCATTGACAAGACCTGCCTTCCCCTCTTATCCCAAAAAACACGTGATACCAGAAACTCAGTGCATGAATAAGTATTTCAAGATTGTGATGTAAATATATCCCATTAATCACAACAACTCATACTAATACACAGCCTCTCCACCCCACCCTGTAAAATGTCAAGAAGATTGTATTTAGCTACAAATGCATAAAAATAATTCTCCATTCTATGCCTTTTACGTATCTGCAATAAAATAGCGTTCAATCAAACCTGCAATTCGCTTGCATGTATTAATCTATGATAATCCATTGTAATGTTTTCATTTTCATTTTAAAGAGATTATTATTAACATTAATTTAAAGTATGGCATTATTAAAAAAACCAATACAAAACTGCATTTGAATAATCTATGCACTAGGCACTAAGCCTATTTCCAGTGACACCCCTCCTACCCACCCCCAATAACTAAAATATTTAATTTTACAGAGTAGATCCCCAGGATATGCAGAATAACCATCAGCTCCATGTTCAAGTTTAATTACAGACTGAAACCTAGAATTAACCCTCTGGTCCCAATCCTGCTTTCTATTGTCTGAGAAGAGAGGCATGTCTAGGAAATAGACAGAAAAAGGTGCACAGACATAATTACTGAATGATCCTAACTGCATTTTCAGATTATTTACAAGTATCTCAATTGTGAAAAAAGCTTTGGTTATATATTGAGCCCCCCTGTTCGTCCTCCGGTACGCACACTGCTGCGTGTTCTGGTCACATCAGTAGCGTGGATTGGTTGGTGGAGTGACATCGCTGTTCCTTTTACCTTCTTATGGTGTTACATTCTCAATCTCCCTCCAGTCCACAGTGTGGCACTGTAGACTGGGTGTGTCGCTGTTGGACTGAGGCGAGATTGAGGCGAGCCTCGTTATGGCAATAGTCACTCCCCTTGGGCTCCATCTGTCCCCTCCTCTTCACACTATTAATCGACTGTGGGTTTGTATCAGCGAGCATGTGCACGTGCCCGTGCGTGTGCACGCATGATTAAGCTCTGTCTGTCTATCTTCCCTCCATAGTGCAGGAAGCCTCTGAATCCATCACAGCGTCTGCACAACACAAACCTGTTCATTTGCATTCCCTGGCCTTTGTTTGAAGACTGTCTGAGGTGAAGCGATATTTGCAGCCTCCTGTTATAGGTTCAGGCCAAAACAGGCCTGAGAAGTTGCTGTTGTACACCGGGGGGGCATTTTCACCTAATGAAACCCAAGATCAATAGAAGCGTGCTCTTCTCATATATAGTGCATGTACACAAGGGAAATAAAATATTATTTTTCAACCTCAAATGTATAATGGATATCATTCTTTATTTAATACTTAGTTCAATTCTGCGTCTGCCGCTAAGGGGAAATATTTCTTCGGATGCTGTCCCTGTATTAGAGACAGCAGATATGAAAGGGGAGGGATTAGGAGAGAAAGCATACATAAAAACAGAATGTAACGTACCTTGGAAACGATGGCGGACGGCACGCCATTGGTGAGTCGCCTTACCCCGGCGTTACAGCGCACTGCCCCTAATCTTATATAATTAAAATAAGCTTACAGACATTTACATAGTAATCCACTCTGCCCGCGGCACTGGACATACTTTGAATCAAGAGCTCAGGGCTGAAAGAGGAGAAGAGAACACAGGCAGACGAGGGGAGAAGATAGAGGCGGACGGTGCAGATAAGGAGAAAAAGAAGAGTGGAGAGGAGAAAAGAGCAGGAGAGCAGCCACACCATGTGCAGGCCTTATCGGGGGCAGTGAGGACCTTTCTTATGTAATCTGTGATTTCATTCAGCCGCCATATCAGATGATTGTCTGGGGAAAGAAAAAGCCATTTTGAGGGGAACGGCCTCTTGAAAAGAATCGCCTCTCCGCCAGCTCACCCTTCCATGTCGAACCAGCCACATGCCACCGAAGGTCAGCAGAATTATTGGAGGCGGGGGCGGCACCACTGGAGAAGACAATGATACGGCCTTAACCCTCATTTAGAGGTGCCATTTCCCCACCTGACCCCTCTGCTAAAGTGTTATTTTGCCGTGTTATGAAATGTGATAGCTCTCTGGTGAAACAGGAATCTCCAGTTAGGGAGGTAATAGCGCGACAGGGACACACAGCAGCCTCCCCTCTAAACAGGCGGGCTGGGGGGCCTCGCAGACAGTTCAATCAGGATAAAACAGCGTTCATTTGACCGGCCGCCTGACGGCAGCCAGTGGCACGCAGCCGTGCTCACAGCAGAGCTAAGATTGCGCCGCCGGGAGAGAAGACGATAATGTCTTTGTGAATTTCACCCAAACATGTCATTTTAAACCGAGGCAACACACCAGGCTGTGTAAGTGCCATAACCTGTTGTTTCAGTTCCAGTCCCTGCATGAGATAACGTTGGTAATATATTAACAGTATGCATAGATACACACAGTAAAGATAGCAAATAATAATACTGTTTGGTATATGTTGCCATATAGATCATAGATATAGATACAATTTATAACAGCAATCAATAATCGATGAGGAGTGTTGTAGCAGGAATTATGAGGCATATCTCTGCAACAGATAAGAGATAAATATTTGTCAAGTCATTATTTTTACATGTAGTATGGTATTAATATGTAAGGTAGAGACAATAAAGATCATAAATTCCTAATGCCTTGCTAATTTTGTATTCTATTACCTAAGTGGGTATGTGAATTATTCACACTTTGAAAGCAAACTATATTGTATCTAAATACATGTCAGGGAGACTCAGAGGCTAATCGCCCTGTAGGAAAGTGCATTTGATACGACCTCACGTGACATCGGTCATCCTACTGTATCCAACCACCTGCTTCCTTCTGCCACTTGTGAGACAATAGGAAGGGGGGTGTGAGTGTGTGTGTCTGTGTCTATGTGTGTTTGTGTCTATGTGTGTGTGTGTGTGTGTGTGTGTGTGTGCGTGCGTGTCTTTGTATGTGTGTGTCTGTCTGTGTGTGTGTCTGAGTGAGTGCGTGCATGTCTGCGTGTGTCTGTCTGTCTGTGTGAGTGTGTGTGCGCGCGTCCGTCCGTGTGTGTGTGTGTGCGTGTGTGTGTGTGTGTGTGTGTGTGTGTGTGTGTGTGTGCTTGCACTGCCCTGATTCATTTCTCCGTGTTGTGACTTCAGGCGACTGCTGTGTGCGGTGGGAGAGGAGGGGAGCCGTACACACGGCCCTCTCAGCTGCTCCCCCTAGGGGAACGGATGAGAGCCAGTTAAACCTGTGTTATGGAATAGGGCTTCCTGTGCAGACGAAAACAAAAGGGTTGATGCTTGTCTTGCTGAGTCAGGGCTAAACCACTCCTGCATGGTCGGAGCTAATGGCTGCTGTGATGAGCAGTGCCAGGACCCATGGCCACAGCACGTCTGACACAGGGACCTGGCGCTGGATAATGGTGCCCGCAGGGCCGTGCGCAGGGCACCCTCGGGGGTCAGCGGGCCAGGCAGGTTAAGAAGTAGTCTTGGGTTGTCACCTCGGGGCCTCCACCCACACACGGCCAAGTCGGGCCCTTTTCTGAGAGCAGGCCGTGCCATCATTCAAAGCAGATGGCATTTGTCTTAATGTGTCAGGGCTTATTTTTGGGATTCAGCCTGTGGCATCCCTGAATAGACTACAGTTATTAGGCATGTACACTTAACTTAGCCAAGCCACTAAGGGGTTGGACAGCACAGCCCTGAAGCCTCAAAAGTCTCTCTCTCTCTCTCTCTCTTTTTCTCTCTCATCTGCCAGTCTGTCAGAGGGAGAACTACAGGACCTGAGATTGTGGCTGAGGCCTTATACACTTTGGATGTTGCTACGGTTTTCCTCAGATGTGAAAGCTGACAGAAAGTTTGTGTGTGTATATGTGTGTGTAGGTGGGGGTGTGGTGAGTCCATTACTGAGGTTAGATGTTTCATTGCGCGCGTGTGAGTGTGTGTTTTTGTGTGTGCGTGTGTGTATGTGTGCGTGTGTGCGTGTGTGTATGTGTGCGTGTGTTAGTGTGTGTTTGTGCGTGCGTGCGTGTGCGCGTGTGTGGTGAGTCCATTACTGAAGTTAGATGTTGTCATCTGAATATAAGGTAGCCCTGCTGCTATAACACTGCCATAGAGACACACATAGCAGCATTCTTATATTCTCACCCCCTCTAATAGAGTATGTCGCCTGCTAATAGGGTCATCGGCCTTCTACAGAAGTACACATAACCTCTTATTACTGTATATAAAATACGCCAGAATAGCGAACCATGGGGATCTGGTAATAATGCAGCCATTTTCCATCAGGTATCCTGTAAAAACACATACACAGACACACACAAACATACGTTCCCATCTATCCCATTCCCCTTATCCAGCTGGAAGTGATGAGTGGCTTTCTAAGTGAGCTCCAGGGTCTTGTTCTGAGATGCTCTCTAACCCTGCCTCCAACACCCGCTCCCTCCAGTGGCTGGTGACCTTGCTGTGGCTCAGGCAGGAAGATTAGCTATATGTTGCTACAGACAGAACAGCCGATTTAGTGTTATGCTTTACAGTATATAGGCTTGTTCCCGACCAGCCAGTTGTAGTTGTTACATTTATCATTATTCCTTTTTAGCTGGTCTTATTAACTTTTATATTATGAATGATGTCATTCTGGATATTATGTTCAGTGTACACTGCGACCCTAATGGATTAGTGGTCAATATAATGGATGGATGTTAGTGTTTGTGTGTTTGACTATGTTTGTGTTTGGGAGAAATGGGCCGAATGATAAGTAATGTTAATTAATATACTTTTCGTGCCTTAAACCTGTGCTGAAGATGACGAGGTCTTAGCTATAAATGTAGATCCAGCAGGTCTGTTGATGGCTAGCAAGAAGCACACACCAAAGTAAACACAGTCACTCAGCAGCTCATGCCAATAACCCTGAGCATGTGATGTGGAAGTAGCAAATGATGCACTTTACAGTAAGGGCTTCTCACCGACGCTTCTTCTCTGGGACAGGATTTAAATTTCATTATCCAAATCTGCACTATGCCTCAGACACACACACACACACACACACAGACACACACCTAGCGTAAACATGCACAAATGAGCAAACATGTCTGCTTCTCCGAGTGTGTGTGTGTGTGTGTGTGTGCGTTAGTGTCTGCATGAGAGGAGCTCTCCAAACAAAAGATGGCATCTCCCGTAGCCGGCACAAATGTTTGTCTAATGTAAACCGTATCCATATATGAGCATCTAATTAGGGTAGCCTGCCTGCATGTGGCTGAGAAAGCTCTACCAACTGTCATCTGATCCACATCTCTCCCATCAGCGGGTGGGGGGACGCTAAAGAGACGTCGTCAGACAAGGAGCCAGTGACTACAAGCCTGGGACCTGAGCAGGGGGCAATTAGCATCCAGGTAAAGCTACTCATTGTCATCATAGCGACACAGCAGTCATGCGTGGTAGACTTCAGCCTTCACAACATCACCTTGTGTCCCGGGCTTAATTAGGCCAGGAATGTGAAGCAGTGCAATCTGGATGTGGTCACGAGATCGCCATAACTACAGCCCTACTGCATTATCATGACGCCTAAAGTAAAGAAGTAGTTGATCAACTCAAAATTCTGATAACAACTTCCTATCGGAGTTATTCTACCCTGTAAATGTATTTGATTTTTGGTAGCAAGGATCAAAGATCATCATTATTGTACTGTATTACCTCATTCAATACCCTTACATGAAAACCTTACATGATCCCTGATTTCAGGCATTTTCACCTAGCAATAAAAGATATAATCGCTAATAATTTAGATCTATGAAAACATATTTTCACAAAATGACTGGTTCATTAAAAACAAGAATTGTACATTTGAATGAAAATATAACTAATAACTGTTTTAGCATAGTGCTAAATGACTTCCAAGACATACACTTGTGCATGAATCTTTAATATATATAAATATAATAAGCCATTAACACACAGACAGGCTGATGTCTGTGTTGCTGTGCATGGCTGGAGAGTCGTAGAACGGTCACTGTCCATAGCTGGGGGCCAGTGTGGTGCCCAATACTGTAAAGATGCTGACCGTACAGAATAGGAAGCCCTCAGAAATAGAGAAGGGCTTCCATGCAGGGCCCACAGGATTATGGGAATACATTTTCAGCTAGTACTCTGCCTTCTCTTGAGCTCTGTGGGGTTTAAAGACTGGACAACCACTGCAGAAAAAGGAAATAAATAAAAGAAAACAAAATCACAGACCAGAAGTATTGATGAAGAATGGGACAGTGTGGCAGGATAAAACCGTAGTTTTTTTGCATAAACAACAACAATAACAATAGGCTAGACACACAATGAGCTCAAGGGCTCCTCATAACATCTCATTATAGTAATGAGCGCTGTGTGTTTACAATGCGTAGCTATGGAGCTAACTGTTTTTACCCCATCCTCTTTGCTCAATGGAGATCACTCAGCAACCCCCACAACAAAAGAGTGTTTGTTTAGCCATGGGCTGGTTCTCTTCCCCTCTGCAGCACAACACTCCATCTAGCAGATGCAGGCTGTTAACACTGGCTACGGTACTACTACTACTCTGCAGCGCTACCATGGACTCCCCAAATGGACTCTAAGTTACAAACCATATAATTACCCCAAATTAGATGCAGGCAAGTACAGATCCATCTTACAACACATAAACACATGGATATAGACCAAACAAACTGGAAGGACCTGGAGATTAAAGAAAGCAACATTGCAAAATTATAACAAAGAACAATATTACCAATTTACTCTTGGCACGTCACTGTACACATCAGCACAAGTCTACATCAGCAAGAATTCATTTGGGCCCATCTGGATTCAATCAGTCTCTAGACTGTAGACCGATGCAGGTGTTGACAGTTGTTCAAGAACCAAATGTATTCCCCCTTTTCCGGTAGAAAACAGTGGAGTGTAATGCCAGGCTGTAGTGTCCTCTGTCTTTTGGTTCTCTGTTTTGTTTTGTTCATGCACTAGCTCGTGTTGTTGATCTAACCCAGCTTTCACAGGTGTTTGAATCAACCAGGTGAGTGTGAAGCCCTCCATGCATGCCCCAGACTGTGAAGATGACGATTACATTGCTTGGGTTGGTCATTGATGCATTAGCTAATTATCAAAATGATTATCAACACATAAGAAGATGGAAGAGAAAGGAAGAGCAGGGGTGTTCTGCATGACGTCTCCGCTCTTAATCAGGGTTTTAGAAGCATGGCAGCAGAGAGGCTGATTGAGTCCTGTGTTGAGTGTGTTAATCTCTGATTAACATCTGGGAGTGATCTACTGCAGGAGACAAATGGCACTGCTGAGCCCCCTGTGCACACAGGGCATGAAATATCCAGGCGTGTAATAACATTTTATTTACAAAGGGCCCACTGGGCACAATGCATGCCAGCACTGCGCCTGCTGCAATTCACTTGAGTGCATTTTATAATCCTGACAATCCAAGTGGGAGCAGGTGAGAGGAGGCGTTAGTCATGCTGAGTTATTAACAGCTGATAGTAGATGGGTAAATGTAAGGAAAACATAAGGCCTCCCCCAGCACAGTACTGTATGTTGACACTCATGCAGGAGGGTCAGTCCACTGTGTCCTCAATCATCCACCCAAACCCTCCCATGTATACTCCTTCAGGACAGAGGCACACTGTATTCCAAGAAGAAATGTGAGGCACCTTCATAGAGCCCCCTGTCCATGAACTCCTCTTAAATCAATAGTGCATTTCTCAGAGATCTCCGCTGGATCATTTTCAATATAAATGTAGTATTTAGTGAGAACATAATGCAGAGGTATACCAGACCAGTATCATCATTACTGAGCAGGGTTACAGCAGTGTCTGTATAAATAAATACATTAATAAATAAATACTGTATGCATACATGTATGTACTGTACATGTTATCAAAACAGTAGACTGCCTTAAGAAACAGAACTGGCTGTGATAACTGACTAGCTTCATATATTAGCAGGTTCAAGTTATACACTGTATGCAGAATGCAAAATATTCACAAGCAGTGAATATATGAAAATATATGGCTCGATTCATATTCATTGTTCCCATGGAGTGACATCTTATCTGAATAATCTCCACTCTATGCATGCATGAAAGCATCACCTATGGGCTGACCCGCTCAGCACATTATTTATAGTTATTGAAAATTACCAAGAGAACATAACAGGGTAATACTTTCAGTCAAAATGTTGTTTTGCAAATCTGCATCTGTTAGTCTATTCTTTCATACAAAAGCTTTGACAAAATAATTTGTATAATTGTTCATACAGAAACAGATACATTTATATTTGCATGAAATAGAAATACTCGTATGTTCACACCCACGTATTTGCAAAAACACAATATTTCTCTCTCTCTCTCTCACTCTCTCTCTCTCTCTCACTCACTCTCTCACTCACTCACTCACTCACTCACTCTCTCTCACACACACAGAGAAAAAAGCTACCCACATAATACCACTTAACCACTATCATCAATAAATTAGGCAAAAATAATTTCCCCCTATAATTCCATTTTCCCTTTCTTTTGAATAATGGATGCTTTTATAAAATCACGGGGAGAAAGAAATCACAGCCTTATTCATATAATAGCTGAGCAATACTATATTCTCCTGTTTAGTGTTAGTATATCAGAAGTATGACGAGTGGAACAAGGAGCCAGCAGTTCAATTGTGAATGTGAAATGGTTACATTTTACCAAGGAGCAATAAACAGAGCATTTAACCATGTGTTCACAGACAGAACTTGTTTTTTTCGTTTGTAGGGTAAACGCCTCGTAATTTTAAAATTATTTCATGGTGTATTTTCCCCTTTAAAAACTTATAATGAATATATGCAAACGTCCATTAGAGCATAAAAATGCACCAAGCACCAAGCCATCGCTTCCCCATCTACTACATGAAAAGAAAAAGAAAAAACAAGCTACTGGCATCACTTTCAATGAGAGCCTTGCCTTTCAAACTGCTTTGGTGTCCTATAAAATTAGCATATGAGAGGCTACAGTATTTACAACTTGACAAAATTTCTGTGTGTTTCCGGGAGAGTTCAGTCCATTCCTGTGATGGAACAAAATGAAAAAGCCTGCCTTACTTGTTGCGCACAATTAAGCTCCTGCGAAAAGACAGCCAGGGCAGTTTACCATTTCATAGGGCTGTAATTATTCTTTAACTGTTAGAAAGTGCTGTCCCCTAGGAGCCAATTACTTGAAAAGCGCTCATCACACAAGATATATACAAACAAATCCTTCAAGCACAAAGTAAATGTTTAAACATTAAAAGGGATGAGCAGAGGAACCCGTACCAATCAGTTTTGGTGGGAGCTAATTACTAATAAGAGCAGTAACCCCGTTGTGTTAGATAATTATGACACTGACACGCACCTCGAATGCACACAGGCCCTGGCTGGCTGCTTTAACGTGGCTCTGCTGATCATCTGGGAAAGCAGAAATCAAACACACACTTTCACAATACTTCTCGGACCAGTAAACCTCGTGATTCACAACCTTCTCTTTGCCCTCTCCCATCAGTGCCAAATCACCTTAACCATTTTTTGTATAATTATTTAGTATTGAGTCTAATTAGCAAGCAGAAACACTAGCTGTGTACTGTGTTTGTTTCACCCATGCACTAAATAGTATGGTTCCAATTGCGTAACACTTCTTTGCATCCAGGTATTGATCATTGTGTAGTGCGGGGCTGGAGCAAATACATGATAGTACTTCTACCAAAAAAGTTTTCATTCCTCCATAACTAATTTGACTTGACTGTAAACCTGCCTGGGCTGTTAGTTTGTCTTATCGATCTGCTCTAGCCTTGTTCTAAATGTCCTACCACGTTTGGCCATCTCTAAATGTCTTCTAATGCTTGGCAAACATCAGGCCCTCAATGATAGCACTGTAAATTGAATTTATTCCCCACTCATGCAAGCACTTGAGCTAAACGATTACGGCTGCTGAGGAGCTGTATGCAGGGCACAGTACATAAGATAAATATTGATTGACTGGAGGGTTTATTAGCTACAGTGAGTTGCAGGCTGAATGTGAAGAAGGCCTGTGTGATGTCGATGCTGAGTTGCACTGTGTCAACCACGCTTGATCCAAATAAACACTAGCCTGGGTCACCACAAGCACTCATTGGAATGTCAATCCAAAACCTTACAGCCTGGGGCAAGCTCTTTCTGTATTGTCAGTAGCAATATCACCTTGATGCTCTTTGTGCACCAACACAATGCCACCTATACGTAACCTCAGTAACCGTGTCAAGTAAAAACGAACATGTTATGGTAATTCTCTGATATTTTTGTTCCTTTTTCTTACTACGCATTTACACATGAATTTTACCTTTGTATGTAATGTAAACAAAAGAAATATAATTTTGTAGAGAGAACATTAGAGGGGTTTTATTTATCTAAAGATAATGGGTGGTTGTATTCAAAGATCAGTCTCTCTCACACATAGCACATGCACTCACACAGATGCACACACAACATATGTGCCTTGTTTGTTGTCCTTGACATTATATTATAGCAGGATCTCTAGAGGCTTTACATTACCTCAAAATCACGTTTAGCCAAATGAACAGTGGACGCCTACAGCACCTGTGTGAATCATTATATTTTCTAATGTTGCCTGCACGGTGTTGTGAATGCTACATGTCCCACTGGCATCTCAAGTGGAAAACTATGTCAGCGACAGGTCTGTTTTTTTATTAGTATGTTTGTTGCGCATATGTATGTGATTTGTTTATGTCCAATATGCAAAATGATTTACATATGAGTTGTGGAGCTGATATTGCCCTGCCCCCCACCACCAAGGTGACAACACAACAGTGTTGTGTTGTTGACATGTAAGAGAGACACATACAGTAGAGACAAACAAAGCTGTCTCAAATCCCATTTGAGTGGTTGAGAAGCAGCCCAAACGCAAAGTTACCAAATCGTGCTAATACTGCTAATAGGATGTTCCACTCTAAATGGGAGCTCATGTTAATACCCAGCTTTTCATTCATGCTGGAAATTGTAGTTTTAAATTACAGTTTAATGCTTTTAGATTTTTAATAAAAAAATAAAATGCCCCCACCCTTAAAAAAAAAAAGAGAGAGAAAAAAAAAACCTTCACTGCAACACAAAAATTACCACACTCTCTGAACAGAGCCGCTGCCTGCCTTTGTCAGCCAATTACTATGCAATCTCTTTCTTATGACTGAATAGCTCACTGTTAGCAAATAATGAAAAGGCAATTATGGCAAAGCTGTGTTCATATTACCCTCTTCATTTTATGCAGGCTGTAATTATTGTCAATCCAAGAGGCTTACTCTAGCATGTAAGAGGCAGCAGGGAGGAAAATGGAATGGGCTGGTGCATGGCAAATTGGAAATGTCACAGCTACCTTTTTATCAATGCCACTACAGCCCTGAGTGTGCATGTGTATATATGTTCACATACGCACATATACAGAAAACATACAGATGATATGAATATGTGTCAATGCAAAAACGCTGGTCAGAGAGTACAAGAGAAACAATCGGTTTATTAGCGGCTATTTCTACTTTAGTGAGTATGAGCGCTTGCACACACAGAGACACGGAAACAATGCGATATACATTTTGCAGACTTTTCACCTCAAGCTGTTACTGTTGTTTAACCTCTTAAGTATGATGCTTGTGGGTAAATAAATACAAAAATGTGTTCTGATAGATGAAGTGGCTGGGGAGAAATGCATGCACACACACACGCACTCATTGCTTTTTTCTTACTAAAAAAAAAACTATGATTCCCTGAAGAGTCCTGCGTTTCTCTCTCTGCTAGTCTGTCGAGCAGCAAAGTGGTGGATATATTCTGGATATATTCCCTTTGCTGCGGCCCTCATTAGCTGTCCCCATGCTGTTCTATAATGGGGAGTGGCACATAAATGATTCCCTTTATAGAGTTTGATGTGCATCACTAAGACAACTAGAGCCCCAGTATGGACAGACCTCCCCCCATCCAGATGGAGCTTACAGAGGAGGGAGGAAGGCTGGACGGTCTGAGAGAGAGAGTGAGAAGGGGATGAAGGGTGGAGGGGGGGAGAGAGAGGGGGAGGGAGAGAGACATGCATGACATACCTCTCAGCGAGGGTTGCCACTAATTCTAATGGCCGGCACTGACTCTCAATAACACATTTAATCAATGTTTCCCTAAGTGCCACTAGCAGAGGGGTATCATTAAGGTAAGGCGGCACAGCCAACACCCAGACTGTGTGCGTGGGGAGAGGATCTTTTGTCAATACTCCTGCATGCATCTCTGGCAAATCAAAGTGAATAAACAATGTTGTGACTCCACTGCATCTCGACAGGCGGGATGCAGGCCTGCTAACATGGTTGTGACAGCAGACTTTTCAAGGTCAGCCTTTAAAGCCCTTCAACTGCACCACTTAAAGCTTCGCACTAAATTTGACTCAACATTTGTATACCTGACATGCACCAATGTAATATATTTATTTGAAATATATTTTCTCATTTTGTGTTTTTCTCATTTTGTCCCACAGTGGCTGCCGTTGGTCCTTTTGTGTTTAACAATATTCTTGAAAGTGCACAGGAGGGAAATATGCGTTTCCTAAAGCAAAGTGTTGTGCTATGTGGGGCCGTTCTTTAAATGGGTACTGAAACCTGTCACAATCACATTACTTTATCTCTAACATAACAGAACCGTCTAACACACTGCAACTCAAACGACAACCAGGGAAACATCACAACAGCATAAGGGAGAAAGAAAAGCCGTCTTTTAACTTTCAAAACTCCTTAAGTTCTCAGAGCACGCAGGCTTCGCTGAGCCACTAGCTTACACGAACATGTTTGCCTGCTGCTCAGAAGAGGGATGGTGAAAGAGGGGGTAAAAATGCAGTCATTACAGCTCACCCGAGTGTCATTTTGGCAGGCAGTGTTACATCGCTGTTTGACTTCAGATGTGTAGCTGAAATCACTCCTTTGGTGTCTCACGGCCTTGTGGAAGGTAGGCACTCTTACAAGGCACACAAACAAACCTAAAAGATGCCAATTTATAGCTCTGTACTGCACCTCATATTTGTGAATTTTCAAAGTGAGTTGTTTTGATATATAAAAGTATAAAATGTGGGGATTATGCGTTGTTGAGGTTGCCTAAAACCTTTTTTTTATTATTTTTTTTTATATCAAGATCCACTATGAAAAATTTATGGCCAAGAGGAAAAAACATTTTCCTAAAAATAGATGTGATTCTTTTTTGTGCTTGTGTGACAGGCCCTTTCTGTGTGGGGGTGTGCACGTGAAAGAGACACATGGGGAGCTACATATTATCGAGTTCCGGATTTTGATGTTATGATTATCACAGACCATTGGAGGGAATAGACTACGTAATGTGTCACACACACACACACACACACACAAAATAGATAATCTTCAGGTTAATTAACAGAAACCTAACTTTTCCAATATTTTTTTAAAAGAAACATGTTAACAATATAAAACTACCAATTACACTAAACACACTAAACATGGTTGCTGTGATTTCCTGCTGCTGAGGACAATATATAAACATGGCTTGGGGCATGGGTGGAAAGTGCTCTGCTATCAAAACCCTCCCACAATTATTTGCTTTGATTGGCTGCCAGGCCTAGATAGCCAAGTCATTTGAGGCATTCAATATGAAATCACAGAGCACCTCCTCTAGTTATTAGTGTTAAAGAGCAAGTAGCCCTTGGCTACAGTAATCCACTAATAATCCTGACCTAATGAGAACTGGCAGGAGAGTGAGGAAAAGAGAGGGTTAAACAACATTACAGGGGACATGTGGGCTTTCAAAGGGCATTATTCGAATCAAAGGTGTGGGCTTACAACTGGAGCAGGGAGTACCGAGTCTCTCACAAGCACGTGAAAATGTACAAAAAGATAAAAAGCATCAAGTACTGTTTTGATAAAAAATATTTATTTTACCAGATGATGATGATGATGAATAATAATAATAATAATAATAATAATTATTATTATTATTATTATCCATCCATCTTCTCCCGCTTATCCGGAGTCGGGTCGCAGGGGCAGCAGCTCCAGTAGGGGAACCCAAACATCCTTTTCCCGAGCCACATTATCCAGCTCTGACTGGGGGATCCTGAGGCGTTCCCAGGCCAGTGTAGAGATATAATCTCTCCACCTAGTCCTGAGTCTTCTCCAAGGCCTCCTCCCAGCTGGACGTGCCTGGAACACCTCCTAAGGGAGGCGCCCAGGGAGCATCCTTACCAGATGCCCGTACCACCTTAACTGGCTCCTTTCGAAGCAAAGGAGTAGCGGAACCACTGATTGCCGAGCTTCTCATCCTATCTCTAAGGGAGACGCCCACTACCCTGCTGAGAAACCCCATTTCGGCCGATTGTACCCGTGATCTAGTTATTTCGGTCATAACTATCACAAACATGATTGGTGACAAAGAGCAGCCCTGGCCAAACCTTACCTGAAACAAGTCTAATTTACTTCCAAGAACTTCCTTAAAACACAAACCCCCAACACAATTACCTCTCAGGTCTGTTAGTCTGACAGATGGCCAAGATCCAGTGTGGGACACACTACAGGGGGCCGATGCCAAGACGTCTGTAACTCACCTGTGTGAGTGAGATTTTCTCTTAGCCAAGAGAACTTAAGACAGTTCTCTCCTGTAAAAAACATGCCCATTTTTCCTATGTGGGGCTTCTTGGTGGTGTTTCCCTGGACCAGCTGACTGGGTGTGCTTTCTGTCTAGTTTCCTCTTTCTGTTCTGGTCATTATACCATGGTATGCTGTATCTTGGTTATATTTCTATTTATCTATGCTACTTGCCTTATAGTCACTTTTTGTTAACTTTAAAATACAATTTTAACTGTTTTATACTTGATAATATGTACCAACTATTTTGATTAATTAAATATACAATTGTTTGACAAACGACCTGGGACACCTCACTTGGAGTTTTGAAATCCGTCTCCACCAGTTTTCTTAAGCATTTTCGTAAGCATGATAAATCAAACAAATTATGCTGTCCTGGTTAACTTAAAACTTAACCCCAAAAATCTAGCTAGCTACAAGTACAGTTAACATTAGCTGTAACCCATAAACTTAACATTAGCTTTGAGGACCTTGCATATATTTGCTTTGATGAACCAGCAAAGAAAGATTAATCAGTTCAACAGTGGCGCAGTAGGTAGTGTGGAGTGACAGTTGATCAAGAAGTCCCAGGTTCTAACCCTGCTAACTCCTCACCGTGTCAATGTGTCATTGACCAACACTAATTGCTCCCTGTGCTCAGGTGACACCTTGCATAGCTGACATCGCCATAGTGTGTGAATATGTGATTTTAAGGCAATCCTGTGGAGCACTTTGAGTTGCAGAAGGTTAGAAAGCACTATATAATGTATGTGGTTCATTTACATTATTTTTGTTTTGTCATTTTTATTATAAACTAATTCACTATAGGCTACCTTCTGTTATATAATAAACGTACTGCTTGTTTTTATGATAATGTCATGATTAGGGATGTTCCCAACGACTAAAAATACGAAAACACTCAGAAAACCGTCCAAATTGATCACAATCAGTCTTTGTCAGCGTGTGTACATGTTGCAGGTCTCTTCCTACCTGCAGTTGTCGATCAGTTTCGCCTCAGTGGGTGCAGATCAAGTTTGAGCTTTCCCTTTCTCCTCATTAAAAAAATGATAATCCGACTGCTTCATTTTTGGAGTACGAACAGTTTAAGTAGCCTACGGTACAACAGTGGCAGGGTGCCAATACAGCTCCATTACACAGGCAGTGGGACATAAGCGCCATGCAACTTTCACTTTATATTGATTCTGCATGACTATATCTGTACCCGTACTGTATGCTGCATGCTGTGCTGAAGCGTTAGCAAATTATATCTTGGGTCTACCATACTTCCATAGCTAATTTAGCCTAGCAAAATGCAATTTAACCTAACTTAAACAAAAGTGAACAAACAGTCAGGATGGAACCCGACGGAAGTCTGACTTTTACCGATATTAAATGCAGTTGTACTGTGAGGTTAAAACAAAAACAGACAGGTTGTAAATCCAGATTCGTTTGATATCTGTTTCACTTAGATAATGCCTGACTCTGCACTGCAAATTTAAACTCTGAATCGTCTTCTGCAATCAGAGCTACCGTAGAGGTAACATCAAAGTATATTACTGTTAAGTTGCACCCGCTCTCTCGCTACCAGGAACCAGAAACGCAAATAAAATAAGTTTAACTGACTCGTATTTATGGTGCTAACTAGCGATGGTCCCAGACAGCATTTTATCGTTTAACCGACTAATTGCGCACTTCCCTAGTCACGATAACCTATAACATCTGAGTCCATGGTAAACCGACCAACCTAGCAACACTTTCAAGGTGTATGTACTGTGCGTACAAGTGGGTGCGTCACTGAATCCAATTATATTTAAGGATTTTGGGGTGTCGTGTCACCTGTGTTAGCTAATCAAAACTTTCCACCCAGGTTACCATTCTAAACTAGTGTTGCAGAGCCATCAAGGCATATACTTGTAAAGTCTTGGACACAGTGCTGGCTTACTGCGCCAATATCCGTCTATTTGACAGTAGAGGTATTTTGTTTGACCTGCACGGTGACTATGTAACTCAATGAACAAATCGGTTTAACTTACACTAAGGAATTATTTCTGGGAAACTTAACAGGTCTCTGGCTGTTTGCATGTCTTGTAAATATTTAAACATAGGCTACATTTACTGTTTAAAATAAATGTACAATTTTAAATTAGTAAATATATAGCACTGCACTAGCGTAGAACCAGAATTATAAATACAGACTTTAGAGTAGGGATGTTGCGATTAACCGGTTTCACTATTAACCGGGATTTAATACGCCACTATTTTATAACCGTAAAGACTCAGCTACACCAAGTGTTTTCTTTCTTCACTCTCAAAATAGTGACTTTTTGGTTGCACAGTAAGCACAATCAAAAAAAACATTGCCAGGTGCAATTTGCAGATTGCAGATGGAACAAATACTAGAAAAAATCCACTATGCACTAAAATGCACATGCTATCATGAGAGCAACATCACTGAATGTGATTCCTTTGTGTTTATTTAGGTGTGGTGATGCTGCGCCACAGCAGAATAATATAATACTTGACGCCACACCAAAACAAACTGGCTGGATGCTACGGTATCATCCAGTCAATTATCTATCTAACATACTTTAGTTTCAGTAAAACTTTGCAAAGAACACTCGATTACCTTAGTAAATAGAGAATGTCTCTGTTCCAGACAGCTCTGATGATAATTTAGCTCTGTGAAGTGGCAAGAAACAGTCGTGTGTGACTTCAGGAGTGCATGACAAACTGCAAGGAAGATAGTCTGCCTTAGCTATAACCAACTAGTTAAGCTAGTAGGCTTGTTACCTTAAAAAAACTACACAATGTAGGTATTGCTGTAACACGTACAATGATAATAATGTAATGGTTCTAATGCACCCTGTGTCTGATAATAAAAGATGATGATGATGATAAGGCCTACCTTTGCCCGTATCGCCTTCAGCCACAGCAATGAAACAAGTTGAGTGTCAGGTAATTTTAACTTATCTAACATAAAATCTGCCTGAATTATATTACATTTTCTTTGGTTTGCTAACTTTAATAGCACAAGTGGCTTAACAGTAGGCCTACATTCATGTCAGGTCGTCATTTGATTTTATAAATGCGACCATCAAACCAAGCTCTAATTTCTGGCTTCAATAACTCATGATCAAAAAGTTCAGAGAAGACAGCAACAACGAATTTCGAATTGTTTTACAAAGTCCACTACAAACAGCTGTTTTCTTTAAATGTGCTCTAAATTACAGTGATCATTTTGGCTATCCAGCAGCAGAGCTATGCACATTTAGAGACCGTCGACACAGTACACAAAGTATAGTAGTGGAGAACGGATTATTTGAAACATTAATACTGTTAACTTTTATTTATTTTATATATTAGCCTACAGCTATATTTTCTACACATACTAGTGAAATTCCAGACATGAAAATGCAGTTATACATTATTGAGGTAATTTCTGGGGGATGGAAATACATTTCAGATTCATTTGAAGTTTATACTTTTAAGAAATTTCACAAAACCCATGTTTCTAGTACATAGTCCAGTGGGAGGTCTGTGGAACCACCCAAAAATAGGGGAACGCCTGGGTATCCCCACTAACCTTTCCCCCACAGATTAATAGCAATTGTTTTTTTACAGAGGAAACACTCAATGAAGTAGCAGTGAGTTAAGTGTGGGACTATTTTCACTAAAGCAGGAGAAATGGCATTAGATCGCTCTCCAAAACGACATTTCTAGTGTTTTGAAATGCATCTATATTAATAGTGAAACTGTGATTATTCCTCAGACTATAATCATACTATCAACATTTCTAATCATTGCATCCCTACTTGAGTGACAATGCTACAGTAACAGCCAATGGAAATGGCTTACTTACTTAAGTTTACAGGGGTATATACATCAGACATTCAGCACAGTTGCTTATGTGACGTAGTGCTGCTGGACAGAAGAGGCTGAGACTTTTTCTAGACATGCCACTGGGGAGGGTGGGGGGAAATTGCCACTTTGTGTGTGTGTGCGTGCATGCATGTGTACATTTAATTTCTAAGCAGAAGAACGAAAAACGAAAATGTTTATAGTGTTGAGGAATCACTGCCGGTCTCATTTCTGTTAAGTAATGAAATGTACACCATACAACATTCCACAGTATTTAACATTTAAACTCCCCCACACACACAAGCACCATGCACGTACACACATACACACACACAAACACACATTGCTAGAGCTGTCAGATTAGAAGTCTCGCAGGCTAATGAGATTGGACTAATTGGTATCGTTGCTGTAATCTCTGGAGGTGCAGGACAACACATATAAACATAGACCCACTGATCACACTTAAAACCTGCCAGCAATGCTAAAAGCCATTAGTGCCCTTGCTCATTTTCACAGCCACATTATGCTGCGGAGGGGAGTTCACTGGGGTTAAAACATTAATTTGCTAATTCATGGATGCATGTTGCGAAAATGAAAACATGCTGCAATTACACAGTGAAGTGTAAAACAAGTTATAACAGTTGTATATCTTGCTGCTATCTTGTTTTTGTTTCAAAATTCAAAAAGAAAGCCAAAAGGTTCAGTATATTAAATATATGGTATTTATCCAAGTAGGCTCAATATAATAAGAACATATATTCCACTGTGTATCTGTTTAGAATGTTTATTAAATATTTCTAAGAGTTAATAAAAGCCCATCATCACAAATATCACATTCCATTTTGGCTGCGGCCAGCGGAATGGTGCTGGGCTGATGGAGGGAAACAGTAGCTAATGTTAGTGCTAATGTTAGCATTGGTGTTAGCATTAGCAATAGAAATGAATGAAGTGCCTGGCAGCCGGGCCTCGTCTGTCCACAACTAGGGACAGGTGGGCTCTTAAACCGGCTTCAGGTTACTTATGGGTGCTGAAATATGCGTAACACACACATGCACACGCACGAACACACACGCACGCACACACATACACACACACAAGCACATAATCGCCCAGTATCTCATTTTAGTCTTCATTAATTGCACAGACCACCTGGGATACCAAATATTATTGTTATCATTTATATTATCCTTTTGATCACCATCAACAACATGACTGCCCATTTCCTCATTTGAAAGGAGCAAATAACATATAATGGAGGCATTGCTATGAATAGCACAGTGCGTTTTTGCATGTGTTACAGGGCTTTGTGATGCTAAAAAATGTCAAGGAAGTTTGCATCCGCATGCACTGTGGGGGAATTTAAACCCTGCCACCTGTTCACCAGATCCAAAAGCTTTATTGAATATTCTTATAAAATCAAAAAAAAATAGCAAAAGAGAAATCAAAGCATTTCCTGGCTGCCTGTGGCATGGCTTCTGAAGATCGGCCTATTTTTAGGATTTTAACCTAAAGCAGTGGCCAGCTGCTGAAACGCACCATTGTGGATCCAGATGTCGCCATTACAATAAAAATGAAAAAACAAGAAAAACACCAGCCTTTTAAGGGATTTCCTTCCTTGTGATGTCATCAGGCTCTGGCTCACCAGCTGTTTATTTGCAAACCCAGGTTGCTGACTAACAATCTGGATGTTGGCTCTGCCTTACCAGGTTAAACTAAGTCAAATAGCTTTAAACAAGGAAGTGTATATTTCTACATCAATATTACTAAAACAGCATTAACAAATAATACTTTTAATGAATCCTCAAGTACCTAGAAAATAATCCATACTCAGATTTTACTTTTTATAAAGAAACCTGAATGCTACTGCTATATATAGTGTACACAAAGCCAAACCAGCAACAACACATTGCTCTTTTACAGTTATTAAACTACTTTCTTTAAATAAGTAATTAAGGGTGACTAACATGATCATGACATGAGTTATCTATTACTTTGTGTTAGTTATGGTTAACATGATGGTGTCGGGTGTATGGTTAACAGTTTGATATTGGGTGGATGGTTAAAATGATGGTGTTGGGTGGATGGTTAACAGTTTGATATTGGGTGGATGGTTAAAATTATGGTGTTGGGTGGATGGTTAACATGATGGTGTTGGGTGGATGGTTAACAGGTTGGCACCAACCTGTGACCAATCCAGGGTCTATTTCTGCCCTCCATCCCAGTTAGTTGCCGTGACGCCCAGTCAGATGTATGCTAAAACAAACCGCTCCCTCATGGACACAGAGTACCCTGTTCCTTCTCTGGGGGAATGGCACTAAATAAAGCCTGGCGGCCATGATGCCAGTATGGGTTTTACTGGATGTCCAGCCTGTGCCTACAAAAATAGACAGCATAGTGTCACTAAGTCTGCACGCTGATATTACACACTCTTACACACATGTTATCTCCTTATAAAGCCTGTTAATGTATCTTTTAACTGATGCCTCTAAACAAGTTACAGTGACTCGCAACCTGTAACTTCATGACCTCTCTGCTCATGAAAGAAGGGAGAGCTCTGTGTTATTTAATCATTGTAAGGGTGGTGTACAATTTGGCAAAGCCTCTTTTAAAAGATTTATATGGCGATTTATAGCTTGGCTGATCCCGGGTCTCGTGTAATAATTCTATACGACTGCTGCTTTAACCTCTCTCCACCTGTCACGGTAAAGGTCAACTTCTCTGCCCCGTTAGACTCCCCCCGTTCATTCTGATGTCTGAGGATGACGTTAATCGTAAAAGTATCAATGATATACCTACACGTATTGCTATCATTAAAGTCAGGTAAATCGTGTTATTTGAAAACAAGTGCTTCCATAATGTTCTAATGCATTTAGCATCTTATGCTCACTAATTCAATTCAGGTGTGGATTTGATATGTTTTTGTTTATTTTTAAGGACACCTCAGTTGTCATAATGATCCTACTCAAGATAACAGAGTAACAGGGGAAAATGAAGAGCCATTGCAATATGCCGTCTTGTGACCATCCTGTCACGGGAGTGTCCATATATCATTGGCAGGTCTGTCACCTGACCCTGGGTGTCACAGGGATGTTCCTCCAACTCCTTAACCCTTCTCTGGTAACCCCTGGAGCCCGGCACTCCCTCTTGAGTGTGAGCCTGTACTTTACAGCCTCTGAAAGGGAACTAAAGACTGCAGAGGATTGAGATGAATTACAGCCACGGGGAGCTCTTCTAATGAATGGCATCCAGTCTTCTGAACTTTATGGATGGAGATAAAGCAGGCCCGGAGAGCAGGAGAGAAAGGTGGGCTTAACTTCTCAAAGGACACAATGCTCTGTATCTTCTTTCACTCTGACAAGAAATACAGCAGACAAATGTCAAATAATTTTACGGCCATAAACAGTGAACAAGAGGTTAAGGCCACAAGAAGCCTTGACTGCTCTCTCACTCCAACTAGTTAGTGAATCTGAGAGTGCTAGCCCCAGCGTGAAGCCTATTCATTCTGTTTATATATCTATGTTTTCTTCAGGAGACCAGTAGGTCTAAATGCTTGGTAAACGAGCCAAAGAATAAAAAGCCTTTCATGCTGCCTGGACCTGAAAGAGAAAGCCTTTCTAGTTCACCCTGGTGGGTTTGTCAAAACAAATGCACATTACATCAAGACAATATTTTCTCCCCCAGACCAAACTCTAACCGATATAGAGTGAGAACCACCTGAAAGACGAGGCTGTGAATGTTAATGAGGGAGACCTTCCCATCTGCTTATCACAATAAGCCTGATTGGGCAAAGAGGTATAAAATATAAATAGACAGCAGGTATGAAACTCATCTTCATAAACATGTCTTCATTTCCACTGAGAGCATGCTGTATAGCTATGGCCTCAGCCCGTCATATAAGCACAGTGAATTGTATATCAGCCTTAAAGCTGGCACTCTAATCCTATTTGCATTCATATTACTATGGCTGGATTCTTGGAGCCGTTATCCTGAGATTTGCCCATTTGTATGCCCCTGTGAGTGCACAACTGTATGCATGATACCAGTATCTAGATGTCTCTCCCAATCTCTCGCTCACTTTCACTCTGCGTGCACAGAGCGTGTGCATGCGAAGCAGAGTGGCACCAGGATAACTTATTGGAGGACGGTACAAATGAGTAAACACGGACATCCCCGGTCCGGTAATAGACTGCCGCGCGCACACACACACACACACACACACACAGGTAATGGACTCTGATGCACGCAGCCACACAGATGTAGACGAAGTGGTAATCGGCCCTCATATATACAGAGAGAGAGAGAGAGAGAGAGAGAGAGAGAGAGAGAGAGAGAGAGAGAGAGAGAGAGAGAGAGAGAGAGAGAGAGAGCGAGAGAGCGAGAGAGAGAGAGAGAGAGAGAGAGGGTATTAAATATACTGCCGGTCCCTCGGCATAGGGAGCCATAGGCTTAGCTCAACACCGGCTGATTTGTGAATCTCTTCCTATTAAACAGCCCTGTGCCTCTGTGCATGTACTAGACAGTGTGTGTGTGTGCGTGTGCGCGTGCGCGTGCGCGTGCATGTTTGTGTGTGCATGTGTGTGTTGAGGTGCTTTACTCCATTTGCACATGAATAAACCCTCCAGAAACATTTATGAAATGCTGTAGGAGAAGAGACAGTATTTACTCCAGTGAGGCTCCAGAGGACCACACCAGAATAGCCTTGCCTGGTGATGATGATCATATCCCCGGGGAGGGGGATGGCATTAGATAGCACTAGTTCACTAACCCACACACATCACATCAAGGCCATCATTGTTGTAGGGTCCGCCGTAGGATTTAGTGCTCAAATCTGATTGTTTTGTTTTGCTGTTCACATTACCTGTTAAATGTGACACTTATCTGATTCTAGTCTGAACTGATCACAGTTCTGAAGTGACCTGCATGTGCAAACGAACAAGACGTCTCGAATGAAAGTAAGCATTGACTGAGAGCAACAAAGTCAGTCGTATACGGTCATTTTATAAGTTGACGTGAGGTGGAAGCCAGTGAATTTGTACAGAAGAAGCCCATTAGCCTACTACTGTTGTAGGCTACTGCCTGTTAAACACACATGGAATATTTTCTCTGCCAGGCATGATGCACATTGCCCACAGACTGCCAGTGGATTTCATCTCCCCGTAGACCTTTTCTTTCTCCGTTTATCGTGTGCACTGATACGTTCGGCAACAGTCAGACATAGGGCTATTTATCAAATTGTGGCGCAAGGAAGCGGGGTTAAAAACAATGCAAAAGGTTTTCTTTTAATTTATTTTTTTATTTCTGCTTCTACAATAAGGTTACTATATTTTCATTGCATATGGATGATATTCTTCAATGTATATTTGTTTTTTTGTTTTTAAATAGTATTTACCTCAGTTGGAGTTGAAAATGCTTATTGTTCATCTCGCAAAGAGAAGTTCGATCACCATTCAGAGTATATCTCAACTTTTCCCTACATGATGTCTAGAACAAAAAAACATGAAGATGAGATACTAGTAATATCAAAAAAGAAATTCCTCATGACATGGGATACAATAATTGGAAAAAACACATACTGTACCCAATAATATTGTGTATGTTGAAATTTAAGTCTAGTGTTGGCTTGGCTGTACATCCTTCCCAGATTTCCCAGAAAACCATGTGTTGTTGGGTTTAATTATCTGTTCTCTCCATCTTTCTTATGACTATGCAATTTATTTTTTAATTTAAATTTTCATTGCAATAATCACTTGAATTCAAACAATATACTGTACATTGCAAGGTGTCCCTTGTCTACTTTATGTGTCTGCAACACACAAACACAAAAAAAATGATATTAGCAAAATCTATAAAGATCTATAAAATTATGTCAGAGAAAGCATATATCTTTTAAAAACGATAGTATATTCAGCCAATAAGAGACTCTGCGTCAGAAAAAAATCCCCACAATCTGAGTGCTGCGTAGTATGGCGCTAGCTTGCTGCTTGTGGGAAAAGCTACTGTGTCTATAAGCAAATAAAATTGATTACAAAGATGCTTGTTTTTGTTTTTTTTACATTATATAAGTAGTTTCACCAAAGGACATGCTCTCATTGTTTATTGGTAAGTGTTATTATTGTATTATTACACAAAACATGGATCACTGCTATTAGCCAGATACTGTAACAGTACCGGTAGCTGCATAGCTCCAATATGTAAAATGTTTTAGATGTTTAATTATTTGTACTCCTAGGCTGACCATACGTCTTCTTTTTCCAGGACATACTGTATGTTCTCTGAGACTTTAAAAGTGTGTCTGGCCTGTATTTTCAAAATTGCCAAACATTTCCTGGATTTCGCTTGTGTGTGCGTTATTGCATTTAAGTTTGCCTTCTCAAAAGCCACTATTGATTTGACTGTGGTATTTTCACCTAAACTTTTCAACTACATTGTATTGAGAAATCAAGGTACTGTGCCAACAAGTGAAAAAAGACATGAAATGACTCCTTTAAGGGCATTTGCTAAAAAAAAAATGTATCTCTATTCTACAGAACAAGTAGTGGAATGCAATCTGTTTCAAATTCCACCAAAAATAGACATTATTTATGTTGTGTACTTATCAGTGGGAATCTTATAATTATGTTTAAACTAGAGGACTGAACAGATAAAGTTGTGATCAATATGCCTAATATTTGTCAAAGCACATGTGCTCAAAAATATTCTATATATATTTTATATAGACTTATTTGTTACAATTCTATAATTGTGATCAGACGCTATGATGTATATGATTAATACCATTTTTCAGTACCTGCTACACATGAGAGTTTAATCTCCTTTTTTTCGCACACACCTGTTTATCTAAAGAGTTGTCCAAGGTCTGCGTTAAAGGTGATATCTGTAGGCCTGGTGCTATGAAAGTGGATGATTGGAGAATTTGACCATTATTAGAGGCTGAACATTCCATGATGATACTGGGAGTTATGTTGATTGTACTGATACAGTATTCCTCAAGGGACCCGCCCAGTGTTGCTTGCAACCATAGTTGTAATTGTTGTAGCAAGAGGACATGTGTTAAGCACTAATACTCACTAAAGTTCAAAATAATCTTTAGTGAGCTTTATATAAAGCCCATATATTTGAGATTGTTATTTATGTTGTACACTTTTCTGCATTTTGCATACTTCATCATCTGGTGATCTGTTTGCTCTCACATGAGACACATTATCTGCGTTTATCAATATTAATGGTGAGCTTTAAAGGCAGCCCAATCTAAAAACTTAATGCCCGCGTTATCAATTCATAACATACGCGCTAAACTGTCAGAAAAATCTGAAGTCACACTTAGCTCTATATTAAGATGGCTTGACATTACAGGACGCCTGTCAATAATTGTATATAAAGATATGGAAAAGCCACAGTCCAGTTATGAATATTTCATGAATTCCAACACAAAGAGCATGTTTAAAGGATCAAAGGGAGAAACATCCAAACAATATGCAAGGAGCCCGACAGTATAGGTCACATGCAAAGAGACCAGGGTCAAACAGAAATTGTCCATCAGTCAGACAAGCAGAACTGATTTGGATGCTAAATAATGGTTTAGATATTCAAAAATTCCATATATATGCGAAAGGCTTCAGTGCACCCTGGTTTTTGGCCTATCAGAGGTGAGTACTGCTCCAACATTCTCACTATGCTACGCTTGTGAGCCCTGGACCAACACACACACACACACACACACACACACAAACAAACTGAGCACACATTTGAGCACATATAAGCACCATAAAACACTCTTAAACACACTTAAAAAGCACACATTCGGTATATCTAGACACAAACAGAGACATACAGTACATACCAAAGCAACATACAGTACTCAATGCAATAAAATGTAATACAATGTTATTGATCCCCACCAGATAGAGTAGAAACACAAAGCAATAAATGATCAAATATACAGTAAGAAACATGGTATTCTGTAAATGTACATTCTTTTTACAGTTTTTCATTTCTCAAATCTGGTTCCTGTATAGCAGTTTTGTGATCAAAACAGTATTTTGTGTATTTCCTTATCCACTAACTTGAATGTTTCTTGTCATATGGGATTTTAAATGATTATCTGGATAGTCATTGCTGCCATTTTAGTTCATATTATTAGCTGACCACCATATGTAGCATGTTACGTTAGAATTATGGCCCACAAGTGAGTTGGTTGTGAATTTTTTTTAATTGTGTGTGATGCGAGAACATTCTGAATTCATTCTAAACATTAGTAGTGTGGTTGTTTAACAACACAGGTGTCACAGTCTGGTGTTTGCCTGTTCCTTGTTTTGGGTCATTTTCTGTTTTCATGTAATCCCTTGTGTTCTTGCCTCTGTCTCCGCCCCTGTTCTTTATTCATTGTTCCCACCCAGTATAGGAGGGTCTGACTCAAGGCTAGAAGCAGCCTGTTTTGTGGTGACTGGAGGTACTGCACCCAGAAGAACTGGCTCACAATAAACACCCCATTCAAATATCGGGTTTACATGCTCCGCAAAACAATTTTTAATATTGAGATGCCACACTTGGCTCAGATGGTGCTTCATAATATATTATCTCTCTGCATACGTAGTAATAGTTTTTCTAAAAATGTTTCCTAGTTTGGCTAATTTTTGTGATATGCTGCTGTCATGCACCTCTCGTGCCATGCTTGTACTTTTAGTGTAAATGATGAATATTAAACAAAGCATGCCTATACAATTATAAAAGTATAGTTTAAACCAAAAACAGAAATTCCAGTTGTATGCGGTTCTACGGTGCACATGGATGAGGCTTGAGGTCGGGTAATCCAGCGTCACATGTTGTGACATACTCTTGTGTTTGTACTACCCATGATGTGGCTTTAGAGACACTAACTATGGTATTTTTTGTATTCGTAATACAATAATGTTACTTGTCAAACTATTTGCCATGTTCATACAATCAGAAACACATGCACATGCTTGCAGACAAGCACTGGTGCACACTGCATACTGTACCACTTGGATGTACAGAGTTTGTACTGTATGTGTGTGTGTTTCTGAATGCATATGAGACACTTGTGTTAAAACATTTGGCTCTACATTATGTTGTTTATAGTCAGTAGTTGTGTGAATTGAAACTAGGGAGAATTAGCATCTTGAGAGAAATAGCAGCCATTGTTGCCACAAGGTGTCCTTGCACAATGTAGTCTCTGGTTCAAAAGAATATTATCAATGCCACATTTATACAAGACAAAGTCGTAAGAAAACATGCATGCATGGTGCCAGAATTAAATAGTGATCTTCTACTCATTCAAAGGGCTGTCGTGTTATGATTGTCATATGCCACATACACCATTGAAATGTGTTTTTCATGTTTCCTATTTCATTGAATGTCAAACATCTCATATTGAGTGAGCCAAATCCATCTGATGATTTTTGCACCCCACTCAAAAGAAAATGTTGCATGTGACAAAACACTGATATTAACATAATAAAGGAATTGCACTCACAAATACCACAACATCTGCCAGGTTTGAGAGCCTAACGGATAACATTTCTTTGAATCCAATTGATGGATCTGATGGCACTCAGACAGCCATTCATATCATAATGTCTCAGGAGAGACCAATAATAAGAACAACATGGGATTAATCTCAACACTCGACTTAGAGGACCCAAAATATGCATATAACTAGATCTAGAAAGCTACTGCTATAAACAAAATTGTTCAAAGGTAATAGCTTACTTCTTTATATTGTGGGAAAACAGGCTACAGTAGAATGAAATTGAGAAGGAAAGGATCAAATTTGTGGCATCAGATATCATGTATAATATTGTAACTGAATGTGGCTAGAGACATCTATGCTCCAACATGATGGCTTGTATGTTGAGGAAGCAGAAAGTTATGCAATCTGAACAAGCTGCTCATGGGTAGACTGGCATGGGTTTTGTAACTTCAAACACACACACATGCCTAGGCACACACACACACACACACACACACACACACACACACACACAGAATCTTGTCTTATTATTGTCTGTAGCATTAAAAGTATTTGACTGTTTGTCTGATAGCAATATCAATAGAACCCATTAGTATTCTTGGTTCCATTTTTGACTACAATTATATAATGTAAAAAAGACATTTATGGCAGACATTTTTGCAACTTCATGTCACTGCCTGGTTAGGGTCATTATACTGTAGGAGGTTCAATATTATTCCAAAATACTTTCAGACCAATCAGTGAGCATTCTTATAATGCAAGGCTTTCAAGCACTGGACGTGGGTTATAGCCTCAAAGCAAGTATACTGTAACAGCCAGTAGCCCCTCTCTGTTGAAATATCACAAACTGCACTTCCTGTCTCCTGCAGCGATGTCAGCTCTTCCCTTTGAACATAGACTTTTTGTCATTAGTTGTATTCATGTTTAAACCAGGTGATAAGGTACTTCCTTTTGATGCAGTCAGAGGAGGAGGGAATCAAAGTGAATAGCAGACGTGTTTTAAACACGGCGCTGATCCATGTGAACAAGGAGCATAGCACCTGAGTCTGATGGACAGCTGGTTCCTTGTGATCTGACCGCCAAGACAAAGGTTTAATAATAAATACACAGTCTCTGAATTAAAGAGACACCGTGCTACATTTTCTGCATGCTATTAAAAATGCATGATTAAGGGGCTCACCTCTATAGTCTAGGGGCCCAGGCTATAAGTAATGGAGAGAGGGGATTCAGTGATGGCCAGGCCCAGAAAGAACAGCCCTGTTTAAGAGGTCATTTAAAGTGGGACCAGTGAATGTGTACCTCACTGATCCCACTTTAAACACTGTCCAAGCTAACCATGTGAATCTCAGGCTGGTTGTTAGCATGGCAGCTAGCCACATAAATCACCCTGAGAGAGAGAGAGAGGGGAGGGGGGTCCCCAGTGTTTGACTGTGTGATTTAGTGTACATTTAGCGTACGTTCCTGATAGAGGGAACTTAAAATTAGACTGCAGCAGGTGGGGGTATGAATTAGGGCTGGCCTGAATGGGTCGAGAGTAACCTGCAGGTGATCGCATTAACCTGACGGGGGCTCTTTTAATAGGTTCCAGGGCTTAAACTGATATATCAATTTCCTTCCATGTGGGTGACTTCAAAGCTTGAAGCTGATTCAGGTCACTGGTGCCTGCCCTTGCATCAATCTCTGCTGTGGGCATCATCAACTGGCATCCAGGACAGATCGGGAGAAAGACCAGCTCTGTGAGTTCCAGCCAATAACATATTTTACAGTGAATAGATGATCCACTTTACCTATGTGTCCCTACTGGTGCGGTGGCCAGTACAATCAATCCAAATATGTTCCTAGTAAAAAGGAAAGAAAACATGTAAAACTGGTCAAACTTCAGACTGTGCATCTTACTTGATTATAGGCAAATAAAAAGATTGGCTGAAACATTTGTCTGTGTGCTAATCTCACAATACTCCTTCATCAGTGTTATGTGTAATATGGCATATCCTGCAGATACAGTGATTGGATACAAGCATGGCAGTGCACCTTCAACTTCATCCCTGTTGTTTGTATATTTTTCGAAAACAACAGAAAAGCTAGCAGCTCCTTTTTTGTTTACCAACATCTGTGTTGTGAAGAATGGCATCAAAAGCGTCTCTCACAGTGCAAGACCTCAAGGGTGGTGATGTCACTTCCAGTGTAACACTTCACTGATGACTGACATGTGCATCACATGGGTGTGAAGAGAAAACACAAAACACACACAAGCCCTTTTTGTCTTAGCCGACATTTCTGACTTTACGCTAACTTGTTTTGTCAAAACAATTCCCAAAGAAATTAAACGGCGCTAGAGTCGAGTCGAAGCCGAGATCTGCCACTACACACCTAATCCATCTGAGCAGCAGTGTTATCATGAACATGTGTGTTTCTCTAGTCTTAGGGTGATAATTTGGGTTTCAGATGTTTTAGAACTGGGGAATGAGGGAGGGACATAACATCAAGCAAACCAGGCTAATATCTCCAACAAGGGTCACGTGTATACAGTCGTCATAGTGAGAACAATACTTGACTAATTACGAGCAGGTGACATGACTGAAAACAGGTGCTGTGAACACACAATAGAAGAGGCTTTCCCCCCCTGACTGAACAAGCAGAGGAAACATCATCACAACAGCAGACATCTCAGAGGTATTACTCACGGGGGAAGACTTATACTGGCAGTAGTAGAATTAAGTGAGCTTAGAACTGTGGAGAGAGTCCACATTTGTCAGAGAGTGCCTTTCAGTTCCCACCTCCTGATCACAGACATCGTATAGACAAAGAACGAAAAAATGGCACATACTGTATTTGAAAGAGGAAGGAGAAAAGCCCGGTGCTGCTGGTGCTGCTGGTGGTGGTGGTGGTGGTATAGGGTGTACCGTTTGCTTGGCGTACTGTAGCAGCCCGAGATCTATGAATATAGATCAGGGAGGAGATGTGAAAGAATTTTACAGCAGGTATTGTCTGTCACTCACTCTGTCTGTCTGTCTGTGTGATCACCATCTCCTCTGTGGCCGTTTCATCTTACACGCACGCACGCACGCACGCACACACACACACACACACACAGTCTGCACAATCTCTCACACATGCATACACCCCCAACACAACTCCAGTCAGTTTGTGTGTGGGGGAGGCGGGTGCCAGGGCGTGCCCTTGCCAAAAAGTGACAGGTGTTCCAATAGGAAATCCAGAAATCAAAGGGCCATTATTCCTATTATACGTTATGATACCCTGCTTATGTCAGGCTTTGTGTGAATTACTGACATCCAGATACAACTGAGAATATGGCAGTGAGAACCATGCAATGTGTAAAATATTATTCAGCTCTGTCTTTGTGCGTTGTATTGCATTGCTTTTTGTGTTGTGTGCTAACGTCTAGAAGTAATGTTTCATCTCCTAGCTAGATTCCTGTTCTTGTTCCCACAATGGGAGAAGCAGTATGCCCACGTTTGTCTGCGTAGCCTGGATCTCTTCAACACACACTGTGAATCCCGCCTGCAGTGAACATGAACACAGACTTTACGGCAAGACACACAGACACAGCCCTCTTTGCTAATTCAACTAATATATTACTGCTGAACTGATAACCGCTACTCTAACTGCAGAGAGTTAGCGTTGACAAGTGAGACTAAATGAGAGTGTCATGTAAAACTGAATAAAAGCACAAAAGTCTGGCATGTACGCCAACATGTTCTGCCTGAACAAGTGGTGGTTTTTGCAGGGTAGAGTCAGAGTTAGTATCTCGCACCAAGAGAGCACACTGCCCAACTCTTCCAATGTGTCGTTCTGCAAATGAAAGCAGACCTGCTGAGTGCAGCAAGCAGCTTTTCTGTGGTGGATGAAGTGTGTTGTTAATTTTGTCAATACACCAGGCTTTCCTCATGCGCATGAGAATCAACCACCCAGGCTACATTTACAACAGATGAGCAACGTCCTCCACCTTGTCTTGTAAATTAGGGAAAGGTAGAAACAACTCAACAGTGCAGCAATTTACCTCAAATGGATTTTTTCATTTTCTTTTCAAAAAGAGACGGGACAGAGTTTCCATCAGTGAAACAATTATGATAAATAAAAGCAGCAGCATTTTCAACAAATGCTGGTTATTGTTGACTGTCTGTGTTCCAGTTGTAACTGATTTTATTCAAACAAAGCAGCACAGAGGGGAAATGTGTGCAGTTCATTTTCCTGAGAAAGTTCAGCATTCAAACTGATGGTTTAGCACTTATATTGTTCTTGAAAGTTTGACTAGCAAGGCAACACGATTCTGGGTCCTTTTCTGTGGGCTATCAGTGATCTTTCTCTGACACATGATTTGCTGGGTTGCAGGAGAATAGGCTGCACCACGGTCAGTGGTTTGGCACAAAGACTGCTGTGAGCTGGTGAGGGCATTGTGCATCGGCCATGTGTCCTTGCTGGAGCCAGCTATCACAGAGCTAGGGGGCAGTAACCCAACTCAACACAACATACAATAAAAGGGAAAAACACATGGGAACAATGAGCCAACATGACAGTTATGGGAAATTATAAATATTTGTGAAATATTTCCCTGTCGTTTTATTCATGGCTCAAATACAGTGTTGTGCATATAAACAAATTCACAAACGCACACCTAAAACAATATAAATAAGGAAACTCATGCTCAGCCTTCATCTTATGGCCCTGTGGAGTTTCAGTTGCACGAGTGTTACTGTGGAGAGAAAATTAAATGAGTTACAGTGCTACTTAAGACAATTAAGATGTTTGTCTCTTGAGGAAACTTCTGCCTTAAAATGAATGAGTAATTTTACACTTTTTCTACTTCAATTCTGTAGATTTTGAATGCTCCCGAGAAAACTTCTTTACAGAGTGTGTACATTGTAAATAGTATTGAAGCTGGACTTGAAGCTGGACTTGAGATGAAGTGTTTGTAAAAGTGCATTACATGAACCTAACTAAAGTCAAACTCAATGTTTTGTAACCATGAAAATGTTTAAATGCAGTACAGGATTATTATCTTAATTTTCAATATCAATTATTCCCTTAGTTAGATATAGCCTGGGAAAGAGAAACAATTCTACTGTGTATGATGGACATATGACTAGATTGCCTTTATCTCAAGCCCATGATACATTTTACAACAATTATTTGGGACAATTTTGGCTCTTGATATGAAAACATTTGTCTAGTACCAACACCGGGTTGTATTCCGTCAACCGCATAAAACAGCCCTTCAATTTCGATTACTTTTTACAGTAAAAGACTTATGGAGTTGGGTTAACCGGTAATATGTCTAATTAGTGGGTAACCTAATGTGCTCTGACAAGTTCAACAGTTGCTGTAGTCAGCTGTTGATGGTCCCGGCCCTGACCAGACCCCCACTCCCACCCCATCTGCCAGACACTTTCTGTCTGAGACTAGTCTAGTGTGGCTATAGCCTCAATCCCATTTGAGCTGTCGCCTCCAGCCTCCGAACCAGAAGAGATTGTTAGTCTCCAAAGTCTCCAAAGGCTGTGCTGACATCCACTAGTACAGATCATTAAGGCTCCACAACCATGCACTGCTCTGGAGCGCGGCTATGGGACCATTAAAGGCAATGTGTAATTTAAGTTAGAATAAACAAGACATTTTTTTCCCCCCTCAACCTCTCCTCTCTTGTTATATCTTTGTGTTTTCTGGCTTTCTCACAAAAACTTCTTGCATTTACATTTTTTTCATTCCACTCTCCTTTCCCTGACACACAGGAACAGGAACTTCTCATTGGCATCCGTGGTGCATGGCCATAGACCATGCCATAAAAATGGCAGATCGTAGTTGCAAAGTCTTTGCTTAAGGTCTCAGTGAAGCACGTGACTCTAAGGGCTGGTTCATAGTCTATGCAAGATATGCAGACCCGATCGCAAACAAAAGTGCTTTGCACGTATTATCAGCGTACTTTCAGCATGTCATTTTTGTGAGCTGAGACTTTTCAGATTAAATGGCAGGCACGCTTGCATTGCGTTACAAAAATGAGAACATTTTACTACGCAAGTACGCATCAAACGCTCCTTTGGGTCCATTGTTACAAAGAATATTCATTGATACCATGTGACGTCACTGTAGCGCCGCCATATTTGTGTCCTGTCAGCTATGGAACTCCAATATCTACCATAGAACTATCAGAGTCAACGAAGGAAGATGATCCCTGAAACAAAATGTTCGAACAGTATGCCCGGGTTGTTTTGTTGTTGACTGTAACACTAGTCTTCAGGGAAACCCAGGACTACAATTGTATTAAATAAATATGTTATATTGTTAGATTGGCATAATTTAAATGATTGGCTCGGCTTCAATCAGAAGAGACTGACAGACAAGATCCCTACGGTAGACTGTGCAGTAAAGACTCCGGTAATTTAAGCCCTCAATTTACCTTTTAATTTTAGTTTATTTTAAACCTATCTTTGCCAGGAAAAAGCTATTAAATGCTTACACATGGTTACCAGTTTCCATATATTTATTAATGTATGTGTCTTTCAATGATGCAAACACACCATGAACTTAGTTGTACACATTAAGATAATGTTAGCTAAGATATTCTGAAGCAAACTAGCTAATGTAATCTTGTTACACTTTTATTGATTCAAAGCTGCTTCAAGATGTTGTCACTCAATTTTAGAAATCACATCCTTAAATTATAATGTACTTGTGCTAGGGGGTCCTATGCTACCTACTGTATGGGGAAAGATATGTATTAGGCTATCACTAATCCATCCATCCAACTTCTTCCGCTTATCCGGAGTCGGGTCGCGGGGGCAGCAGCTCCAGCAAGGGACCCCAAACTTCCCTTTCCCGAGCA
>JAODOY010000018.1:5631877-5660879 GCA_025399855.1 Forbesichthys papilliferus | reverse complement strand
TTTTTTTATTATTATTATTATTATTATTATTATTATATTACTAATGTTGTTGTCTTTATTATTATTATTATTATTATTATTATTATTAGTAGTAGTAGTAGTAGTAGTAGTAGTCTATAGTAGTAGGTGTAGTAGTAAACTATAGTAGTAGTGCAATTGAGATTGCTGTTATATTTTAGAACACATCGATCGTGGCAGCTGTCTACATTTATTATAAATTAAGAAAATACAATATAATATCAGATAAACACATGATATTAAATACATCTAAACTAGCCTCACTATTTAAGATCTGAAATGTATCTGCTAGGATCAAATGAGATTACATCCTCGGATTTGCTGTAGATCATATGGTTCTAATTTGCTCTGGTTTGAGGCTTTGAGACTTTCTTGGTGTTTATCTGGTGGGTTTATTTAGCAAAAGCTCGACCACAGCAAATAGTTCACAAAATAATCTGCAATTACAGACTGTAAAAGTCGATAAAGTGCGTGGGCTGGAGTTTGCATACATGCAATAACTCCCCGTGGAATTATTAAACTCAGCCATATCTCTATAGCGCCATTTTACATTTGGATTCAAATTGCTCTATCTTACCGATGCGAACTGTGGCGTTACGAAGTCGACGGGCAAGCCGGTAAATCCAGTTGATACTCGTCGCAGATTAGCTCCATTTGGGGAATTAAAATTCACAACGTGCGGATATCGTTGAACGATGGTCTGTTGTATTGACGCATTAGTCAAACTGATGCTTTTGTCGCGCTCAAAGAAACAATAACCAGTGAAAAGGGTGCAAAATAACTTTTCTTCTCTGCCTGGCAAGCCCTTCCTGGCATACAACAGCCCGTTTGTTATTGATCAAGTGTGAAAGTGACGGCTTCGTATTTAGAAAAAGCGTTGATCTCGCCGAGGGGCTGGCGCACTGAGGTTCTCTGCAACCAGAGTTGTTAAAGAAAAAAAATAGAGAAATATAGGGAGAAGGATTGTTTAGTCAAAGGGAGACTGTGAAGAGGCAGAGAGAGAGAGAGAGAGAGAGAGAGAGAGAGAGGGGGGGGGGTTGTGTGTGTGGGGGGGGGGGGGACAGGGCTGTGGTTACCCAGCATAAACTCGTCTTTTCCTCCGATGCCTACACCCTGAGAGGCGGAGCGAGAGCCTCGTAGTAGGCGTCAGAATCCTCAATTTCCAACTTAGCATCCTGGCAGGACATTTTCCCAAGCAAAGCCCCCATCAGATGGTAAAAAAAACTTCTGCATTGTATACGAGAGCCACGGTGCCACTCAGATAAGGAAAGAGGCTGAGAAACGCACGAAAGCGACTCTTGTCCGGACGTCGGTTGCTGGCAGCGAACACAATTTACCGCTAAAGTATATGTGGACTTTCCGTTTGTCCTCCTTCTCTGTGCCCACTGTCATTTAACAAGGGAACGAACAGAAGTGTGCTGGGACAGGGCTCTATGAGCTCCGCCAGCGCGTGAGAACACGGAGAAAAGTGCGCAATTGAGCGGCTTTTACTTTTGCGGGCGCGAGCATGGCGTATCCTCAGGGCTACTTGTACCAGCCGTCCGCCTCTCTCGCGCTGTACTCGTGCCCTGCTTACAGCACGAGTGTGATCTCCGGACCCAGGACGGAGGAGCTTGGGAGGTCGTCCTCGGGATCTGCGTTCGCCCCATATGCAGGATCTACCGCGTTCACCAGCGCTTCACCAGGCTATAACTCTCATCTCCCATACAGCGCGGACGCGGCCGCGGCAGCGACGTTCACCTCATACGTGGTGAGTAAAAATCACTTATTTATAGTTTTAGTTTAGGAAAATAATGTTATGCCTACTTAAATACTTAATGTATGATTGTTACATTCTGTGTTGTTTAGCTGTTAGGAACAGACGAGTATGTACAAGTTCAGGAATATTAACCTACATTATTTGTCAGCGGCAAGTTATGAATACCAATTATAAGTTTATGATTTAATGTTTCCTGTTTTTTAATTTAATTAAATATATATTGAGTGTAGAGCAGTGTGCCAATACGTTAACACCGAACAACTCACTGCGCGCACAGAGGGGGATTTTGTAGCCTTGATTTTATTAGTCGTGTTAAAGTTGTAAACTTTAATAATAACGCTTTGTAAAACCAAAATAGGAACTTGTAGTTTAACTCGAGTTAGAATTCACGTAACTCTGAGAAAACAGAGGAACGCGCAAATACATTATAAGTACACACACCGGCTACGATGACTAATTGTGACTACAAATTATGAATTTGCTATATTTCCAACACTTGAATTTATAACTGAGCACGAGGCCTATTAGGTGTGTGAAGTCAGTACCTTATGTGATTTTTATGTGATTAGCAAATTAGGTAAATGCACGCACTGTTTCAAAATAGCTGCTTGGTGCTCAGTAAAGTCTAATAATTAGACTTACAAAACACAAAAGCAAATAAACAAAAAAACAAAACAAAACAAAAAAAACTATTGTCTTTACATTCCAAATTAGATTAAAACAAAATAATACAAATAATAAAGTTAGTGTGTCCGTGTGTGTGTGCGTGTGTATGTGTGTGTGTGTGTGGGTATGTGTGTGTGTGTGTGTGTGTGTGTGTGTGTGTGTGTGTGTGTGTGTGTGTGTGTGTGTGTGCGCGCGCGCGTATATGTGAGTGTGCTTGAGGACGCGCGCGTGTTTGTAATTTTCCGTGCACGTATATGTGCATATACGCCATGTGTGCTCGTGCTTGACCCTCCGTTTTAACTTTTTTTTTAAGTTGTCAGCAATAGGTATATTTCCTCAATAAAAACATAATGTAATAACTATGTATCTTCGAAAGGAATGCAACCTAGTATCTTTAGGCCTAGGCTATGCAGGAGGACATGTGATACAGTATTAGTATTATTATTAGTATTATTATTATTATTATTATAAGTATTATTATTAAGTAATAGCCTATTGAAGTAATATTATGTTGTAATATTGCTGGGGGCGCTATATTTTAACCAACAGAGCTCTCCGTACGATCACACAACCGCGGGAATGGCAGGTTCTATCGGCTACCACCCGTACGCGGCTCCCCTGGGCTCGTACCCCTACGGTGACCCGGCGTACCGCAAAAACGCCACGCGGGACGCTACTGCAACATTGAAGGCCTGGCTGAACGAGCATCGCAAGAACCCGTACCCGACCAAGGGCGAAAAGATCATGCTGGCCATCATCACCAAGATGACGCTGACACAAGTCTCTACCTGGTTCGCTAACGCCAGGAGGAGGCTCAAGAAGGAGAACAAGATGACCTGGACCCCCCGGAACCGGAGCGAGGACGAGGAAGAGGACGAGAATATCGATCTCGAGAAAAATGACGAAGAAGAGCCCAGCAAGCTGGCGGACAAGGGAGAATCCACGGACACTGAGTCAGGTTGGTGCAGGGAGGGGATAATCATCCATTTTTCATCGCAGTCGTTTCCACTCAGGACGCCAAATTGATTGCTGGTTAATGGTGGTATATTATTTATAATGGGACAATTGCTTTAAATAATAATCACCTTGAACTCCCCTCATTTGACTTCTTCTGAAATTGCTGAAATTGCTGGTGACGCGCAGTGTTTAGCACTCAATTTATCTTGAAGTAATAAGGATGCAGCTGGTGTAGTGCGGTAAGCATTGAGATAATGATCATTATTAGCATTATGGGATCATTAATATCCCCGTTTTCAACGGTTGTTTGAGACGTGGACCTATTGTTGAGTGCTTATTAGCATAGCCATTATTATGATAATGTGTAATATATTTGTAAACTCGAATAGTGAACATATGCCCAGCCCTTCGGTGTACACATTTATCGGCAGTACACCTAAAAATATGTATGTGTTTTTTTTTTTTGCTCTCCAGATCATAAATTAGTGAATCCCGGTGACTTGGTGTGTGACAGGTTTAAAGAGGAAAGTCACAGTAAAGACTTGGACCCTCTTCTCAGCGACACGGAATTAATAGATCCAGAAGAGCGGACAGAGGTGCTTTCTGAGTCCACTAAACCCACTACATCTTCCCCGCTGGCCGTGCCCCGGGGAGTTGAGCTCGCAGCACAAGACAAGCCGTCAGACTTGAGCCTAGTGCCGGGCACGGTGACCAGCAATGTGACGTCGGTCATTCACTCACCCCCGTCGGCCCCTAAACCCAAACTATGGTCGCTGGCCGAGATCGCCACGTCGTCAGACAGGTGTAAAGGCGGCGGAGAGGGCACGCAGTCCCAGAGTTTGGCTCAGAGCGCGCTCATTGGTGCGTCGCCTTCGCGGTCGTCGCCCCAGTGCCCCCTTCCCACCAGCACAGTGCTGTCCCGGCCTCTGTATTACACTTCCCCGTTCTACCCTGGCTACACGAACTATGGCAGCTTCGGACACATTCACAGCAACCACGGTTCCGGTACGGGCTCCACGGCACATTTTAATGGATTAAACCAGACTGTGTTAAATAGAGCTGAGGCTTTGGTGAGGGAGAGCCACAAAGCCAGAGGCCAAATGCAGGTAGATCTTTGTAAAGACTCACCTTATGAACTAAAGAAAGGTATGTCTAACATTTAATACCTGTTTTTTTTTCCATTCGCGGACTTTATTTATTTTTTGTGGTTGCTTTGAAAAACGAAGGGAAAATTAACATTGATTAAACTAATTCTGAAAACAGTTATTTTCTGAGTAAAATGCTTATACTGAAAGTTTAGTTTCTGAATGGTTGATTCTGAAATGTAACAAGAATGGTCTTAATCTCAGCCGCTTGAGTCTATTTGTATTAAGACTATATGTATATTTAATGTAGCATTTTTGTATTTAAAATGGACAGTACACTATCTTTGAAGTAAATTATGGAAAAAATACACTTGTCCGCAGCGATTATTTTGGTGGCAGATGTTTTTGTTTGTTGTGACTCATTCTTGGTTCCTGGCCAAGATTGAAAACCCATATGTGTTGAGTAAATTTTGCACCGTGACAGCTGTTTCAAAAGGGAAATATATATTGTTTTAATACTCGCGATATTTGGGTTGTTCTTTTGCCATAATATGGTTGGAATTTTTGATCCACGTTTTAGTTTCGTATTTATTTATTAGCCTATTTTTGTAATAAGAAGTTGTCAATTAAATGATGTTGATAACGTGGATAAGCCTATATTTTGGGCTGTGGCTTATCGTAAAACATTTTTCTCACTGCAAATAAGAGCTGTCTACCTGTAGTTGTAAAGATGAATATTGATATAATAACACAACCGAGACAGTAATTTAACCCAATTACTCGTCGTGTTTTATTCAAAGCAATCAGGTGGCTATCTCCAGTAATGAGCTCGATTTTATGCCAAATTTAGACCTCATTACTATTTCCAAGGCGTGGCAAAGCTGTTAAAAAGACGCAACCAAGCATTTAAAGCACACCGGCCCGTTCTGCTATTAACACATAATAGCGCGTTGGATTGGAAACATTGGTGATTGGGTGAAAGAAAGGGTAGAGGAAAATAACATGCCCGCGCGGCGCGCGTGCACACACACACACACGCACGCACGCACAAACGAACACGAACACAGCCATGCAGTGTCCTAACTCTTCCAGACTCCGCAGGTAGGTGTCAGACTTGCTCCTAATTTCAAGGGGCTCACGCCTGATCCGTCTCATGGAAGCAGCGCTGATCAAATGGGCTATAGCAGAAATAGATCTGCAGACTTGAAGCACTGGGACACACAATGATCACAGTTATTACACGGATTATGGCAACATCGCCAAGTGGATAGAAAAACACGCACTACACACTTGACCGACATGTAAAACATACGGCCATTTTCGGGAATTAAATTGTGGATGAGTAGGCTTTAAAAACTAGCAATAGTATAAAACAATACACATATTTATAAACGTGTAATATTATTATTATTATTATTATATTTTATGTTTTAATTATTATTACTCTCCAGTGAAGTGGGACAGCTTGCTTATGTACAGTTGCCATTAAATTCTGGTTTTCTTTCCTCCCCTCCAGGCTGAACTCTCTCCTGGGGTTTCTATATTCCACCTTACCTTAGTCATAACGTCCTCTATTCGGGAACTTACTTGAATCTGACAGTGTGCTTGCGCTAAATAGCATAATTATTTTATTTTTATTTTTTTGCTGCTGATCCCCGAGGGGTAAATGCTCAATGCAATGTCCCAAAAGAGGACATAATAGTTTAATATGAAACTGCGTTTAGTAATAAAAACAAAAACAAAATAATTAAGTGGAGGATTTACGGTTTATATCCTACATGTTTATTGGCCTACATAGACTGAAGGCCTCAAATCACGTTACATGTCGAATGTAAAACAGGTTTTACGGAGGTTATAAAGGTTGCCTATAAAGTTCCAAGGAGAGCAAACAACCTCTGATAACGAGCAAGACTACCAAGCAACAATATTTGATTTGCTAAAAATGAAAAATGTTAATTTTCTTAAGCATGTGTTCTTCTTTTATCACCAGGCCAACAGTTGGTTGAAGATCTGGCTTGGCTTTTTTGATTTTTTTTTGTTTTTTTGATTTGCCACAATTCGCCTAATTAATCTCTAGCAGTTGATATTCAAATCACGCCCAACGTGAGACAGATATCAAGAGCTCTTTGATGGTCTTTTGCATTATACTTGATTTACACAGCCCTACCATAATATTAGCGAATATAGTATATTATTATTATTATTATTATTATTATTATTATTATTATTATTATTATTATTATCATCATCATCATCAGTGAAATGTTACTAGAAATATTATGCTATACATTTTCCATCAACCTAGGCGGTATGGGATTCATACAGCTCAACAGGCCTACTGGTTACTAAATTACACAACATCAGTTCTTAATGGTTACAATAATTAATGACAATAGTTTGAGTTTCATTGTTTGCAAGCAAAGCGCGGATTGCTATGTTAGAATGCTAAGTGGGGGTGAAACGGTTCCCACGTGTGAAAGTGGAGAAAATAATCCCCACAAGAGGGTCGCTCTGAGAGCCTTTAGAAACTATCAGCCTGATGTTTGACAAATGCGTCTTCGTGAGAACCGCCAACAATCAAGAGAATAGGGATAGGTCTATTTCACAAAAAAATGGTTAAACTCATAAATAAAATAGTGGGCTCAACATTATAACTTTTGTTAATAAGAAAACATGCATCCTAAAGCAACACGTGACCCTATAAAAATCAACTGAAAATGTTCATATTTGACCGGCGTTACCGATGCAATGATTGTTAATTAGCATATGAAAAGCCTAAAGGCAAATCGAAAGTTTCGGCCTATGGCATTGTTCTGCAGAAACAGACAGCTTTGAAACGCACCTAACCCGTGTCTAACATAGGTTATTAAAACACTGCACGACATTATTTTACCGTTTTTGTTGTATGGGTTAATTACTTCCTGCATGTTCTTGCAGAAGTCAATTTGTATGTAACCTAGCCTAAAACAATATTAAAATATTTCTTATTTTGTTCGTTTCTGCATGTTTGGGAACGAAAGTCAGTGTTGACTTTCGAATAATCCCAATATTGTGGTTCAAAGGCTTTCATGCAGAGACCATGACAATTGGGGATAAGATTGGCTTTATGGCCAAATGAGATAACTACATGTAGGTGAACATAAAATATGTATGTCACATCCATGTGAAACAAATCTGTTTATATTCAAAGATCAGATATAAGTAGCACAGTCTATTGGAGCAAACGGGCCTTGGTATGGCTACTGTATAAAAAGATTGTTGATGAAACGTCCCCATGATCCAACGACACACATCTGAGTCACGTTCAAATTCTGCTAAAATGTGGCAATAGCACCGTTGAATTTGAGATGGAGAGATTATCCGCAGCGATTAACAATCGGTGTTAGGACAAATAGAGGTGTTGGAAAATATACGATATTGAGGCTTTTTTCAAAAGCAAATCGCTCTTCGTCATGAAAATACTGCGATTGTTTTCAAGTACATTTCTGTTCCATTGCAACTGAAACCACCTTCTAGTTTTTTGAGATGATATAGTGGAGTTCAGGAACGACATTTTACATTGTACGAGAGAAATAAACCGAATTAGTCTATGACAAACGGGGGAAATCCTTTAGTCTTTGCTCGAGTTTGCAACACAGACCTACAATATTCGGTCTAATGACGAACGTTTGTATATAGTTTTCCATTTAAATCTTTATTTTATAAATAAATAAAAATGTTCAAAATAAATTTTCATATTAGTGGTGTCAGCCAGTGGTGGTTTTATGAGTGAACGGCACATTAATAGCTGACTGTCGGCCTTCTGCAACTCTAGTGCTGTTCGTCTAAAGTGTTCTCCTTGGTTGAACCGGACCAAGTGGAAAATGACCAGACAAATGGGCAAAGGGTGATTTACTGCTATGTACTTCACTTCACAGACTGTTTTTGTATCTCTCAGTGGGATTCACCATGGAAAGATTACACGTGTAATTTGTGTATTCAGATGTGTATTGTTTTAGCCCCCACACCTACATGATAATAATAGTAATAATAACATAAAAACATGATTGAAGAATAAAGAAGAACTATGTCACTGTCCAATCTGGGGGAGGGGAGGAGCAAAGATGAGGGGAAGATTATTAACTACAATCAGAATCCAAAAATGTAAAAGGCAAGAAAAAAATGTTGAAAGTAAAACATTTCTCAGCAGTTTTATGTTTTTACATGCATAAAACATTTTAGTGCAAATTTGTAAGATTCTATTTTTTAGGGTACAACAAAATGTCAACAATGTAAATCTAATTTAATCTTAATGAAATAACATTCACTTTGCAAATAAGTTACATTGCAATTTACTTTAGCAGACACTTTTATCCAAAGCACTTTCAGTGGAATTGACCTATAGCAAATAACATAATATTAAGTAGACTATATATAGCCTACATTTTATTACATAACCTATTAACCTGGTCAATCATCAAAAACTGCTATCTTCATATACTGTATATTTAAATTTGTAAGGACAGCATCTCATATCTGCACACAGACACACAGTCTTGTTGGTGACTGTAAGTCCTGAACCCATGACTGCCAGGGTCAGGGTAAGTCAGGAAGGCCTTGCTGGCACCCACAGCAGGAATCTGTACCCTGCATTAGAGAAGGTGGCACACACACACACTCATACCTTTGTACACACACAAATACACTATCCAAAGATACCAGCACACCACAAACAGGCGTACATTATCTTACATGCATTCAAATACATGTATATCACAAATAGATGCACACACACAAACAGAGGGATTTCTGCATATAGTTTGGAGATGGAGAAACAAACCAGGTCATGTCCTGCATGTTGACTCAACATGGGACAACCCTGCCTACACCTTATGGCTGCATTCATAAAATGTACACATCAATCTGCCATAGAAATGCTGCTTGCTCTTAATATCCTGTGCTGTAGCATGACATCCACAATGCAACACAGCGTCGGTGGGATGCTTATGGCACCTCGTTACAATCATTTGAGCAGTATAAACTTCTCCAAAATTTCAGTGCAAATATTTGTGCTAAAGATGGTTGAAATACAGATGGTCTGCAGAGGGTCAGATGGGGTGGCGTGAGGAAGAGGTGGTTCTTCTGAACATCTGTCCCATGTTACTTTGTTAATGACCGCTAGCATGGCACAGACACATGCTCACCGACTATATGGCCACAGTTCAGCCGGAGCTTCACCCTGTCCCAGGCACCTTGCACAACACATGGACATTCCTCGCTGCAACCCTGCTCTCTCCTGGTTGGTGGAGCCTGACTGATGCAAATGGTCATTTACTTAATTGGATCATTTCCCAAGATGCAGATAAACGGGGCCCCGCCTGCTTCTTTTTCGCTAAGTCATTCTGAGCTGCACTCAGTACAGCTGTGTAGGGAGAACGTTAACGAGGAGGAGAGGAGAGGAGCGGCTGGTCTTATTCAGAAATTTGCTCCAGAATTCCCCTTGCTCCGGCACAATGAAGGGAAGAGCTGGGCACCATGTGCGAAGCTGTCTCTATGCCAACATCCTACAGTGTCTGCTGGTGATATAACTCGGGAGTGTCCAAAGCAGAGCCCCCACACAGTGTCCCTTGTCCTTGTACAGTATCGTGTACATGCAGGCAGATGTCAGGCTCTTTTCTTTAAAAGGCAAACACTCAGGAGCCACTTAGGAACAAACAGACAATGTAGTACATTAGAGTAAATCCTGGTAATGTAATACTTGCATTCTGTAGACATTAGCAAATGGATACAGATTATACAACATTTCATGGCATCTCTTTTTTCCTCCTATGTTGCCACCTACCCTAAAAAGCCCATGCTGTGGCTCCTTGCCAGTGGGAGTGTGTTGGCTGCAGTCCCCTGATTAACAGAGTGGTTTACAGCCAACTCCAATAGGTAATCTCATCAGTGAGAGGCTTTAAACAGATAAAGACCACCCTAAACTAACCCCCCTTGACTACCCCTCCAACTGTGTCCTGTCCCACATGAGACCTCCCGTGGAAAACGTTAACTGAGTGCTGCTAATGCCTGGAGCAGGCTAACAGGGACGGTCACCGGCTAGGCTCAGATCATCTATTGACCTCGTTTTCATTAAAGGATCTGTTTCCAGTCTGATGAATGATTTGTTGGTCTTGCATGGAATGGCCATCTGGAAGAAAGGATATGATCGCTGTAGTAGGTACACATTGCCTGCCAGAGGGACTCTGCACAGACCAGAGCTCTGTAAGTTGTGTGGAGGTGAAATGATTAAAAGAGCAGTGGATCAAAACATAAAAAGGCTCACCAATTGAATTCTGCAACATATGGCACTGTTGCTTTCAGTAATGGTATTTTGATGCATTAGGGACAACCCCTGTTCGGATGTTTAACAGCACTTAATTCAGCTATCAAGTGCTTTGTAGCCAGGCCTCCTTGTGGCAGAATAAAAATTAGGAATCCAAAACAAATGTGCGAATGAGGCCTGGCTGTAGTAAAACTCTTGTCTCACACTGCCTCTTCTTTTGTGTGCAGAGCTCCAATTGGGTGCCTTGTTCACAGTAGCTGCTCTTTAAATGTAGAAAGATCTGATTTATTAGCTTGTCAGGGGAAGCATTGTTCAAGAAGGCAATCAAAAAGCACTTACCTAGCTGCTCTAAAATGACTGCTTTTTTCACTGGCTAATTTGTGTTGCTCCCATGGAGGGGTTGGCAAAGAGTTTGATGAGGCATAAAATTATGATTAATGAATGTATTTCCCCGCTGCTCTTCATCGGGTTGTAGTATATACACTTCTCTCCCTTCTCTGCCCACAGCAGAGGGGCACAGATGAGATATTGTAGCCCCCGCATAGCCCCCTCCAGCCATTAACCTGACTGACCTGATGGGTCTGAATGTATAGGGTTCTACTCGCAGAGAGGAACACAATGGACAGTTTAATATGACATTCAACTGGAAGCGGCTAGTAAACCCGCTGCGAGGGACACATCCTCTCAACTTACAGCCTCTGATCGCTTTGTGGGGAAACCAATGGTAACCAGATAGCCACCACCAGGTAGAACTAGGGGAAATTCTCCGTCCCCAAATGCCAGCTTCAATGAAAAACACAGTGATGATAGACAGCTTCCAACAAGAAAAAAAGAGAAATGAACAAACAGTAAAACAAATAAAACGTATAATTAATCAAAATAAATCAACACTCACACAAACATGTGACAGACACAAAGTGAGCAATGTCAAAATGTGCCATTATTTTTATTTAAACAAGACCCCCTCTCATTCCAAATGATGATTAATGACTGATGGGCTGCGGAGTAAGTGTGTGTATGTGTGTGTGCCTGTGTGTGCATTTGTGTTAGTGGAGTGGTTGCTACAGGGTCAAAAGCACTTGTGCTTATTAACTAAATTAGCCAGTACCTTCAGGTTTGAGATCTTGCAAGCACAACAATAAATGCAGATTCAGCCACTCACCAGATTTTTGACCAATATGTCTGCAATATAACTATATAATACATTTTTTTAAAGTCTATATCATGCTATCAAGAGCCGTGACTCAGGCTAATCAATGTGATGAACACACTGTTCATGTAATCACCTGTCTGTCTTCATTCAGTAGCCTATAGTCACAAGTGTCTCCCAGAGACATGACTTCATATGCAGTACATCCAATTTACCGACCAAAAGAACGTCCAAAAGGCAGCAGTGGGGGCAAGCATATGTTGTACAAACCTAAATCCTCTATTGAAGGTAAACCTTTTGCCTTTTCCGATATTCTGGCTTTAATTACCTATGCAAAAAATACAGTGGAGAGTGAAAAATTGATGAGTGAAATTGAATGGCCCAGGCAAATAAGAATGGCCAAAGATGTCCTCCAGAAGACAGTATTTACAACCAGCGTGTCTAGTGTTTTAAAGACTATTATAAAAGCATGCTTTATTACAACATACTGTACAGTGTAGCCTAATGCCGGGAGCGTGGGCAGGAAGAGAGATGAGACACAGCGATGAAGGGTCACGTGGAAGGGTTTATTGGAACACTTGCACACAGAGTATACGCACATATACACTTAATGACCGCCTAAGACTAAAGAGACACAAGGGTATATATACAGTACAAGAAAACTAGACAGACCCTTTGGTAGCAACAACGAAGGACTGGTGCAACACGTTAGACATGATGTATCAGACACAAGTGGAATTAACCAGACTGGGCACACAGGGCATTGAGTGAGAGAAACAGGCCTTAAACACAAGGGAAATAACCATGACAAAACGAACACGGGACAGACGAGACGTTACATACTGTTAATGTTAATGTTATGGAAACGAGCTCTGTCAATGATTGGAGAAATGTGTTACCGTGCATGTGAAAATATGAGTATGTCATGTTCTAGTGCTTTGTTGACGATTTCGAGGATCAAGGATCATTCCGTTCTGTTGTACTCAAGATGATCCCCTCCTTTCCACCATGTTGAAAGGTTAAAGGTCTTTCCATTTTGATCATCAAAATGATTAAATAATCACAACATTATCACTTGAGGAGTTGTTCAAAGGATTCCAAGTCACCAACTGGTATTAATTAAATTCAATTTAAATCTACTTTATTGTCATGAAAGTTCAAAGACAATGTTGCAAAAGCATAACAAATAAAACAAAGTAACAAACTAAAATATAGTCTGTTTTTTGGACATCATTAACATAACTGCTACATACAGTTTGGACAGTATAAAGAACACAACATGAACATCAGTGTAACATAACTGGTTTATAACCCACATCCCCTGTTAGTAGCTATTAAGCCCCAAACTACATCTGTGCTTGTGTGTGTTTGCGTGCTTGTGCGTGCGTGCGTGTGTGTGTGTGGATGCTTGTGTGTGTGTGTGCTCATAAAGGTCATTCACATTGGTATAGGGGATTCTTTTCTTGACTCAGCTCTTGGTTGTGAAGTACTTTGGAGTGTAAGGTCTCTCAAAGACTTGATTTAAGGTGATTATAAAAATGTACCGCTCTTTTCTGGATGTTAATTATGAGTTGGTGTTGTTCTGTGTATGTGCAAAATGTACATGCAGAGATCTGCATGTAGAGATTTGGTTAGATGTTCATCCCAATGGGTATAGCTATGATGACTGAGTGGACCCCATACCTCACTACCATATAGCGCACTAGGCTGGATGACACTATCAAATCTTTTTTGCCAGTTTTATTATTTAAACTGGTGTTTGTTTTCCAGACATTTGGGGCGTTTTGAAAACGCTAGGGACCAGCTCTTACAGTACTGTTTTATCATGTCCAGATGCAGTTGTAGTCCTTGTGCAGTAGGAGACAGCAGAACAAGGTCATCAGAATACAACAGTGACCTCACCTCTCTATCTAGGAGGGCAAGGCCAGGAGCATCACATCTGTCTATCTGCACAGCAAGTTAATTTATAATTTTATGAAATAATGTTGGACTGAGATTACAACTGCATTAGTATATAATGTAAAACAGTATGTGCATCTCTTAAAATATCTATTTTTCTGTCATGATTGCATAATAAAAATTATGAATACAAATACTATTTATTAATTATAGTAAAAATTACAGGTAAAGGTTCATTCAATTTGTATTGAACATTAATAGTGACATTGCAACTTTTGAGAAACACAGCAGCAAATTAATGAATTTGGGCTGCAATTATCAAAACACTATGATCCTGAAGGAACTGATAAGCCCACCGCCATCCAGGCTGCTTGGGTCCATGCATTTCTGTGTCCAACATTATACAGTCAGTCTCTCTCTCTCTCTCTCTCTCTCTCTCTCTCTCTCTCTCTCTCTCAACTGATAGTTAACAATATATCATATAATTTATTATGACAGAATTATGTACACACCCCACTTACAATTATAGACACATCCAACAAACCAACAAACCGACAAACACACACACATAAACACACACACAGAATATGTAATTTACCCATAGTTTATCATAAGCCTTGAAATGTTTGAGTTAAAATTAGCATCTATATAATCCTTACAAATTGAGTGAGAGATATGTTGAAACACACTGGGGTTTTGACCCTCATTTGTTTAACATTAGGCTAAATGTTAGCAGTTAACATCTCTCTCTCTCTCTCTCTCTCTCTTTTGAAAGGACGGGTGGTGTAATAACCTAATTTCCGTGAACAGCAGAGATGGATGGATGTAACTAGACCCAAAATTAATTTTGTGATAATGGTTAGGCACGCTACATTGGAAAGTGTTAACAGTCGTTGCCTCCTAACTCTGGTTGATTTTAAAACTATTGGACAGTGTTAAACCAATGGGCGTTGCTACAACTGTTTTGATCGCCTCATCTAGTTCTACCACCATTTGGAAACATGCGTGACGTCATTTCACTAACCCACCCTGATTCACAGTTTTCCCACCAGCAGGGTGGCTGTGAAAACACTAACGTTATCAGTGTTTCCAGACTATGATCTCAACAAAAGTGATTGATCTGAGAGCAGTAGTCGGGCGGAGCCAGGCTAGAGACGGAATACCTTTGAGGAGATATTGAGATGATCTCAGTGTGTACTGATATTTGTTTCAGACAGAGACAACAACCCAATCAGGGGACTCACCCTATGCAGATTACAACTGATACATTTTTCATTAGCATGTTTCCTCCTAATGCAGACAAGATGTTGTGTTGAGGCACTGTACAGGTTATTGCAACACATTTCCTGTAGAAGGACAACAAACAATGTCTATCTAAAATATGAACAGTATTATGCACTTTCCCCCAAAGGTAATTAGCACATTTGCGTCAACGGTTCCATCAAAGTGTGTTAAAAAATAAAGAATGTCATTTCTCCCCTATTGAAAATGTACTGAGATTCAAAGGTCAAGCAGTTCTCTTTCATATATCTCAAATATGTCTTAATGTCTGTCGCCTGTGGGAATTCTGGAATCTTAATGAGTGATGGTGCCATATCATCTTCCATGCACATGAGATCTAATATTTCAGTGTGTGTGCTGTGCATGTGTGGTGCACACCTAGGTCAGAGTGTTTGCAAACATGCTTAAGCAATAACACACGAGAAGGAGTGCGTTAGACTGAATATCCACACGACTGTGATTCGGTCGTAGGTACAACATGATCAATACATATAATATGTAGGTCACTGACCATTGATGGCATGGTAAAGTGACCTTGGGCAAACTACACAGTTTCAGCGCAAGTGTTTCCCTAAACCATAGTCTGAACTATGGAGGAAACTACATTGGTGACTTATGTAGTACAATGCATCGTTAAACTATGCAGGTGTTTCCCAAAATCATAGTTCCAACGAACGTTCGTAACACTATAGTTAATTTGTGTGGATTGAACTACAGCTCTTGAGGTGTTGTTAGAAGCATAGTTTGTGGTGACTACGTCGATGGACGGCAGAAGTTTCAGTGAAATAGGCTTATTAAGGCATGTCTATCTAATCTTGCTTTAGGAAAACCTAAGTGTTTTGAAAATGTAGCATATAGGTAAGTAGGTCTACTTTTAAAAGTAGTCTATTTCTCAATAAGTAGAATGAAGTTGCAAATGTAGTCTATGCCTACAGTTTGCTAAATGTAATACCAAAGTTTAGATGTTTTTGTTGTCACATACACATACATGTAGTGAAATTCATCCTCTGCATTTAACCCATCCCTCAAGAGAGCAGTGGGCAGCTGCTGTGCAGTGCCCGGGGACCCAATCCCAGGATCTGCTGTAAAGCCACAATGCTATCCACTGAGCCACTGGGTTGCACCTTTGAATTTTGTTTTTAAATTATTATTTTTTTAGATTAGATCAAATAACATTGTAATAGCACAATTTTTTTCCCTTTATGACGCATACAGAGTATGTCTGGTTCTAATCAAAATCAAGTAGACTAGTGCTTTTGTTGCCATTATTAAAATAACAACTCATCGCTAGTGGTTTGAACCCACACGTTATTGAGATATATCAATCACACACGTATCCAATTGAGCCATTAACACGCTGCTTTCATGTCGGCCATATAGTAGGCTACGTGTTTGAAGTATGAATAGTATAAATATGTAAGCTACACAAAATGTATTGCACTGAATGCAATGTATGCATTTTGATAATAGTTTAAAAATTCCTTCTAGAATCAAATTGAACCTTACTAGGATGAGAAGACATGGGTTATGCCAACAGTAGGACTTTATTATATTGTACTAATTATTAATTATTATTCTTTATTATTATATATTATGATTGACTATTTCTAGATTTATTGTACTGTTATTATTGTTTGTGAGGTTAGCCTATATGAATAGGCCTACTAATAAGTGTATTCTTGTTATGGTTGTTGTTATAGCCTACTACCTTATGAGCAGGTTGTATGAATAACCTAGATAATAATTTTATTATTTCATATAATCACAACTGCCCTAGGCTTAATTCATGCATAATATGACAAAGATTGTGTGTTTTTGCAAGTTTCCAGCTGTAAAAGTCTAACCAAACACATCTGGAAACATTGTAGTTCGAACTACAGTGGTTGGAACCAACATAGTTCAAACCATTGTCAAACTAATAAAGTTCGGCACTCTTGAAAAACAGTCGTACTTCGGATGTTCGTTAGTTCAACATTGCATAGTACGGTTATTAAATTCAATGCTAGCCTTTGTCGTTGTACGGACACACCCCTGCTTTGCTGACACCACAGCACTTGAGGACAAAACTGTAAGTAGAGCTGTGTCTGCTTTGAGTGAGGGGCAGTATGGTATCAAACCATGTGTGATGAGAAAGCAGGATGTTATGCTGTAGTGCCAAGCAAAGAGTAGAACGCAAGGAGTCATATGTGTGAGTGAACTTGTGTTGCAAGGGTAGACATTTAAATTATTTTGCCACTGGGACAGAGCTTTGGAGAGACAGGTCCTAAGCGAGTGTAACAGTGACTGCACACTTTTATGGGGGCCTTGGTGCCGGAAATAAATTTCTCATAAATGTTTTGACTTTTCGTAAAATCCTTATATAAAGAGTTTTAAGACTGGAACCAAGCCATCCAGCTATGAGAATGAGCGTGGCCATAAACAATTTGATTAGTAGCACAAAATATTTAATCAAAATGAAAAAAAAGGCAAAAACTGTGTACTTAACTTATTTTAATAGTAAAAGAACTGCACATCCCATAAACCATTGTGAATCCCAGAAAATGCATTTTCTTCCTTGGTTCTTCTTAATTAGTTCAAATTGGACAGCGTTGAACCAATATACGTTGCTACAATTGTTTTGTTTGCCTCATCTTTACCACCATTTCTAAACTCACTAACCCACCCTGATTGGGCCGCAGCAGAGTGGCTGTGCAAACGCTAATATTATCAGGTTTTCCAGACTAGAATCTCAGAGAAATAAATTGAGCTGAGAGCACAGTCAGACATGTCCATGGTAACCGCAAGCACCAAACTTCACTGAGTTACGAACGGCTCCATAGTGCCAAATTCAGCTCACCAGATCATGATTGTATCACGACGAAAGCCAGCTCCACCAATAAGAGACATCGCTGTTGCACTTTGTTTGTGGGTACTGCTGTAATTATCCATGGCATCACAAATAAATCATGTTTATCTTAAAACAAAGTTGATCCCACACAGAATTGTGGCTTCTACCAGAGCTTATGCCATCGATTCACAACCTTGTAGATGTTTCACTTGTTTCACTTGTTTCCAAGTAAGTCAATAGAAAATGTATTCCAGAACCACACTGTTACGCTCTTTTGAAGTCACACACAATGAGAGTGTACATGTACATATGCTTTCAAATCACACTGTATACAAACACAAATTAAATACAACTTATGTTTAAAGTATTTCCTCTTAACTTATGCTTTTCTGCTAAAATAATGCGTACACTACAAGAGGAAATATCCTGCCCAAAACAAGTGTTTATAAAAAGGGTACTACTACTACACTACTTATTATATCTAAGGTAGTATATAATTTTCAAATTAAGCTTGAAGATACATTTACCAAAAGCAACACAATATACTTTAAGCACCATAACATGAAACAAAGCAATTCATTAAGATGTGGCCTAAAGTGTGAGATTATTTCTGGGCTGTAAGCAATCATCTCTGACTCCCAGACAGTCATATGTCTTGGCATGTGTACAATTTTTTAAAATTTACAGACATTTCAGCTCAAAAAGAGGAAAGGTCTGTCCAAAATAGAAATAAAAAATGTGAATGATTTTAAAGTGGCACACCATGTAATGTGGCTACTGGTTTGAAGAATTAATATTCAGGAGGATCAAGCTGAATGTGTGCACACATGCAGACAGGGAGGAAAGGTGCAGTGATGCAGGAGGTTAGAAGAGACAGGCCTGGGCATCGCTCCCGCACATTCCTACTGTTTGGAGTTGTGTATTGGATAGTGACGCTCATACACGCGTACTAGACGTTTATGTCTGAGTGACTTGTACAAGAGGAGACTACTCTTTGGATCCTGACAGATGGCTAAGGAGGGATATCGCAGGCTGTAATCTTGGAATGGTTTGAGACACTTGGTGTTTTGGCAACAGTAGAACATGATATGTGATATTTTCCTGAATGAATGAGCAATAGTGTTTTAAGAGCAAGGGATCTGTTTTTTGTTCTTGTTGTGTCATGTTTCTACCATTGGCTATGAGACACAAGGTTGGCAAAATCACATACTTAACAAAAATGTCACAGATTAGGTCAAAACATCATGCATGCTATAGAGTACTGTAGTATAGAATAGTAAAAAATAATACAATATACAATTATTTTATAATAATTGTATATTAATAATATTAAGCATGTCTATAGGTTTTTTAATCTCTTAATGGATGGGTTTGTGTATTCCCACAGCCAAACACTTGGTATGTGTGAATCGACTCAGCAATCATCAGCCATTTTAGCTGTGTTGAGCCCTTGTGCTAGGGGACCTATTAAATTGTATTGGCCTATGATCAATAGGGAAAACATCAGAGGTGGGGAGAATTCCCTTCATCATTAGCATTAGCAAACAGTGATACTGGTATCAGTCAATGATAAAGACCTCTGCTATCAAATCTCTGTAAATTTATTTATCAAAATATTTAGCTATAGTACATTTGACACACATGCAAGAAGTAAGTCTGACTCTACCCTCCGCCCTCCTTGCAGCTTTGATTGACAGACGTGCAGGCTTTGAGGGAGGAGCTAATTGAATGTCTGACATATTAAACAGAGATGCCAACAGAGGGCACAAAGTAAATGGTGAGTTAAATTGTTAGAGGTTATCTTTACACCCTAGTATAGACTGGGGTGATGATAATCTTACATAGGTTTTAACATGGACGTCTATAGGCCCTAGAAAGTGAAGACACGAGTGCAGGCAACAGCGCAAGTTCGCAGCTCAAGTGGATCTACATTTTTCTAATTTCGTAACAAATGGCGGTGGAGGAAAAAGCGTCATGGCGGCACAGTTGTAAAAGGGTGGGATTACAATGAATACATTATCATTTGGGCTAGTGGTCATTAGTTACATTATTAATAAAATACAGTAATATAAACATCCACTGTGCTTAGTGTGTACACCAAACTAGCTATTTGCCACATGACTCTAACTGACACACCCTCTACTGAGCCCCCACGTACCCCCCCCACTTGTAACTGTGCATGCGCTTGCACTATCGCTGGCCTTCTACCATTCGGAAACTAGAGCCCCCTCCTCTCTCGTAAATGCCTGTCAATCAACTTTTATGGAGCATTTCATCCGTATATATTATCCATAGTTCAAAAAGTAATGTTTCTCTCAAATGGTGCTGACCGCAGTGGGTGGGGTCAAAGTTGAATTCCATTTCGTCTGTGTTTAAGGGTGAATCAGGGGAAAATTACCAGAGGTATCAAATGCAACAGTATGATCAAGTACTTGTGGCATGAGTAGTCTATGCTATTAGATGTGAGCGATGTGGTTGCTATCATGAACCTAGCAAGACTCAGCACTGTTTGAGGTGAAGTCTGGAATGCCGGGTGGAGGGTGACCACACAATCCTCCTCCTCCCTGATTCCATTTAAGTTCCACATTTAGGTGCAGCCATTCTTAAGTCTGTGGCATGCAGGCGACACGTGTTTCTGACCGCAAGCTCTCTCTCCCTCTCTCACTTGCTTTCCAGTGAACCTAGTCATTAACCCACATACTGACTGACACTTGTTTTTGCTTTAAATAAGGTGTGGATCACATAATGTCTCTTACATACACTAACATTGCTCAGGTGCTGTATAGTCGGTTGTATTAGCGCAATACAATGCAGATAGCGTATACAGGGAATTAGCAATGGAACTGTGTTTGCTGCACAAGCATGTTGGGCTCCTGTATACTATTCGCATGACATCAGCATGGTCCATCTCGGCCATTTTGTAGACATTGACATCAGTAATGTGAAATTGAACAGCTGATCAATAACAGCTCAGTTACATCGTTGACAGCCGACAACCACATACAGTAACTGCAGTTGTATCAACTATTGCTAGCTAGTTAATGGTAGATTAGACTAAAACCACTACAGCCAAATATGGTGGGTTGCCCAACTGGCCCAACTGTAGAAGTAAACAAAATCCTTGGAAACATTTCTGCACAATCCTGAGTTTAAGAGGGCATATGGATAGACGCATTCTCAAAATGGCTCGTTAGCTTAGCTTACATGTAACCCAAAATATGAATTTTTCATAATGATTATTATTTTAATAACTCATAACTGTGGGGCACCACCGAGCTGATTTAGTCAGTATCTAGATAAAATACTGTCCCGCCACAGCTCGGAACGTCATAAAATTAAAGTATTAATAATATTTTATTCATTTCTTGAATTTACTGAAGGGTTAATTATGCACCAACTATTGACTTGGTAATCACACTGGAACAAAGGTTTACAATAAAACAATCATGAATTTATTTAAAAATAGCATTAAAAAATTTGCAGAATATGTGTAGAGGACCAGGTTTAAAATAGGCCAATTGAATTTAAGAACTTAGAATAAGATAATTTTACCTGAATTGTAGACATCAACCACGACACCTACATCACCCCACACCACAAGTTATTGAAATAATTCACACGCAGCTTATAAAGCATCGTTAAAGAATATAAATAGTTGACCGTGAAACTAATGGACTGCCAATGGACGCATCTCTCCACCAAATATAGTGAATATTGCTCTTCCTGCAACATTTTCGATATGATGTTGCGTGATGTGATATTGCGATAACGATACTGAGTCGATATAGTGTGCACCCCTACAAGGGAAAGCAACAGATGATCAGAGAAATCGTAGGAGAGATCTTTGTAATCAAGATAAACAGACAATATTTCAATCCTATCCCTCATTTAACGTGTAAGAATAATTTTGCCACAGGCAGGATACAGTAGAGTAGGTACCGTATACAGCTCTCATTAATGGCTGCAACATTGTTACAGATGATAGTACACACACACTAATAGGGCCAAGCACAGATAGTTAAATGAGGAGAACACAACCAGCCAATTAGTAAATTATCTAAAGACGCCATATTTTAAAAGTAGTCTACCGTTACTGTTTGTAACTCTATGCTACGATAAATTGCGTACGGGGCGCGCTATGTTCACCCATTGAATAATCCACTTTTAGGGTGGGTTGCACCAACATAGATGCATTTTTAATCTGAGTTAAATCCAGGATCCTGTTTGTTTGTTGTGGGTTCTTCTCCTGGCTGACTTCACAGTAACAAAGAGGTCTAGAAGACTGACAAAATGGATCCTTCCAATTAAAAAAAAAGTCCTCCACAAAGTCTCTCGCCCTCTCTATGGGGGCGACCCAGTGAACAAAGCAATGCTATTGCACCGTAAAATATGCATGTCCCAATGAAATATGTATGCATCCATGTGTCATCAGCGACATGGCATCTATAAAGGCTGAACGAGCACACAGGAGCACACATCACTGCAACTCTGTTCACGTGAATGTAATGGCTGTAGACACAAGGAACATCTGGGAGAATAATTAAAAGCGCCATAATTGTTGGTTGGTGTGGATCTTAGCACAATTCACCAAAACACTTGTTTACCATTTGATAATAACCTCCACAATGGAGCATGCGATGAAGGAGGTTGTGCACGGCAGCCATTGTTTAACAATTAAACACATCAAATGTGTTCAGGAAACACAATTATTTTGCTGTAGATTGCCTAATCTACTCAGTCATGGTGGTTTGAAGGGAATGTTGTCACATTTTAACGGTTTCCCACCACTGCAGTGATCTAACTAAAGAGGGGAAGAGAGGTTACATGGATGAGCTATGAATTACACCCTGGAACAGCCTACGAACGCCAGCCTGAATGCTGGGGCCCTATGGAGTGTCAGTGAAGATTATAGGATATTTATAAGGAGCAGCATTATATGGTCTGCTCACAGTGACATTTTGTCCCCTCGGAGCAAAGATAAAAGGAAGGACTTTTTGTCTCCATTACCAGGAATAAGCCCAAGGCTGTAGAAGCATCAGATAATCTTGCCATGACCCAGGCTCCTACAATCAACACAAAAGCATTGGAAGCATAACAGCTTAACAACAGTCAAGTACAGGCGGCTGCAGTGAGAGGAAGCTATAGCTGCCTGTAGTATCTGGCTGCTGCCTCTCAGGTGTCTGCTGCTGCGTCGCAGGTATGTGTTACCTTGATGGAGTCTTTAAGAGTGCCTCTTGTTGTGGGCCCCTCCCTCCTGTCTCGGCACACTGAGTCCAGTGTGAACGGGGCTGCCTGGCCGATTTAGCACAGCCTTGTTAGTTAGACTATTGCACAATGGAAACTGTCATGTGGCTCGTAATGTGTAGTTGAACTTGGATAGATTTTGCTTGGGAATATTAAGACCTGGCTCGATTGGGTTTCATGCCGTCAGATACACTGTTAGCTGGAAGCCTGCTACCAAGCGGGAGGACCGCGCTGGGGAGCACTTCTCAGGCACTTTTCCCAAATGGTTGCATGTCCAGTGCAGTCGCACCCTTCTCTTATGTCTTCAAAACCACAACCCCTCCCAGCCCCTCTCTCTCACTCTCTATGTCTCACTTCCACCCCACCCCGCATTCGCTGGGGCGCTTGTGCCCTCTGGAACTTTCATTATATGAACATGGGTAAAAATACAGCACCCTGTGAATGTTCGGCTCCTGCATGGTTGACATTGTAAATATGAACCTTTCAGACATTTGCTCTGAAATGGGAGTAAGAAAACAGAGTGACCGCAGAGTTTATACACACTCACCGCAACACAGTGCCACAGTCACTATACTCCCCCTGACAGCCTCTTGGTATTAAGGCTCAGACACATTATGTAGTCCATACGCACCCACACACACATATGTACACGCGCACACACATTTTCTTATATTCCCATTTACTGCTCACATGTAAATTATTATGAATACATAAACATTTATAATCAGATTCTTGTGTGATCACAGAAACACACACACACACAGTTGCCGTTATCCATGACATTGTGAATGCATATTTTGGTATAGTTTATGGATTGAAAAGACAGCCATCTTTTTCCTGTGTAAACCCCTCACAGCTAGGATTTGGTACCGAAACACGGTTCCAAGTTGGAACCAAATCCAAAATGGCAAGAACCGGGTACCCTTAAAATAAATACAATTGTGGTTCTGCTAGTCGGTACCAAAATGTGATTAGTTATGAGAAAAAAACTAGCCATCTGCCTATCACGCTGTAGGCCTACGCGTCACTGCTGCAGTGTATTTTAGAATCTAGCATACATTTACATCGACATAGTGTGAAAAATGGATCTCGCTAAACGGTCAAAAGTGTCGCCTCAAGTTGCACATTTTACCTTTATCTGCCAGCAACTGATACACGACAGCTGAAATAATGTTGCGTAATTTCACAAATTTGACTTAACTGGGGGGCAGGATGGTCTAGTAGTTTGGGTGTTGGACCAGGGGCGGCACCAGAATATTTTCAGTGGAGGGGCACAGGAGGGGCAAGAAGAAAACAGGGGGGGGTCACTTAAATTCTGTAATTCTTTTTAAACTGATCATTCAATTAAAATGGGGGGGCACATGCGATTTCTGGGGGGAAGGACATGCCACTCCATACCCCCCCATTGGCTCCGCCCCTGTGTTGGACTCCCAACCAGAAGGTCATGGGTTCAAACTTCAGTGTTGACCTACCTGTAAGCATCCTTGAGCAAGATGCTTAACCCCTAACTGCTCCCGGTGGTTGGTCGCAGTGAATGTCAGGCAAAATACTGTAAAGCGCTATATAAATGCACCCATTTACCATTTAACAAAAAAGCAAGCATGCCAGAACTGACAAGACACTTCTGTTTACCTCTTTGAGGTAAACAGAAGTGTGTCTGTTTCTTGTTCCTTTCCTAACCCACATCCATCAGATCAACTTCGGTATATATGACGAAAGCATAAAAAAATAAATCCCACAAACCCTCTGCTCCAGCAGGTAGTGGCTGAATGTGCTGTGTAGAGCACTGGCATAACCAGCTAGAGCTTAAGCCACGCTTTAACAATTTATATAGTTTTCTAGCGTGCCTATAATGTGCCTATAATGTTTTATTTTTATTTCTACATTTTATTACACTAAGCTTTGTTAACAATGCGTGCCGCCACAGATCTAAACATAGATCATATTTTTGCTTTCTGAACAACGATAGGCCTATGCCTAGTTAACTCGACAATGCATGTAAGTTAATGTCCAGGTCATTACATGATCATGAACTGAATTATCAGAAGAAAGAAATTCACAAAATGAATGAGAATTCTACAAATTGTATTAAATTCTAAATGTTTTGTAAAGTGTTCTTATATAGTTATATGCTATATACTAACTATAATAATTAAATGCTTTAACACCTATCCACATTTAAAAAGTCTATTCTTGTTTATCTTATTTTTTATAAATAAAGGAAAAAATGAAACCTTCCTGAATCCTGTCACATTGACATTGGTGTGACTGAATATAGCCTAAATGAAAAGTTATAAAAAAGTTTGTTGAAATACAATATCTTGAAATATGTTGTATTTCTTCTCCCAAAAATATTGGAATCGGAACCGAGAATCGATAAGAACCGGATTCGATAAGCAGAATCGGAACCGGAATCAGAATCGATTCAATTCAAACGATACCCAACCCTACTCACAGCCATCTCTACCTCAAGTCACAGTGAAAAATCCTAAAACAGAAAAACACAGGGCCCTTTCTCCAGCCTGGGCATCTGACTCAATGATAATGACAGTATTGAGCGTTTTATAGAGAGTCATAATTACACTCATCCAAACCTACATTGTATGGAGTTAGTCTCCCTCTCTTTCTCGCTCTCAATGACAGCTGCTTTTCCTGCTAAAGTGCCTCATTTCTCAGACGATAATCTATTGCCATACTCCCAACGCTTACATGCAGCTACATGGTGAGTCAGTGCTGTAATGCCGTCATTAGCTGGGTAATTTGTGTGCTGTCTGCATGTTAAAGCTCTAAGTGCCAGCTTTGGTTTGACCCCAGGGCTGCCTGTGGGTTTGACTGATGCCAGTCTACCCATACAACGTCAGTGCCCTGAGTCCTACAATAGGATTGGACTGCCGCGTCAGGACCAGAAATGCCTACATCTTTGACCGTAGACCAGCTGCATACTCATCGCCACTAATTCCCAAAACTCAAGTTCTTCCATACATACAAGAAGGTTTACAAGATGTTTTGAAGATTTACTCCAAATCACATATCTATATGGCTTCTGAGGGGCACATCAGCCCTGAAACATAATGAACAATAAAACAATTACAGAAGTTCCCAAGTTTTGGCTTTGAGCTAGTGGTCAAGTTACGGCTTTGTGCTAGTGGTCAAGATACGGCTTTGAGCTAGTGTACATCTTTTAGTTTTTATTATTTCTTAATTGTTATTACTATTACTCAATACTAATATGAGTGACGTTTTTCATAACTCTTCACACATTTGTCTTTAATAACATTCAGCAACAGTTAATTGCATGCCCAAAATTCACTATTGTGATCCACCAAAACACTCAAAATCAACTTACAGCATTTCTCCTCCTAAACATATTCTATATTCAATTACAGTTATGTTATTGTAAGATGTTCAATACACTACATTTTTATATAGATGTAGTATATTGTGGTATACTTGAGTGCAAAAAAATGATGATCTAAAAAATGATCTGAATAATCTGGAGGTGGTCTCCAAAAATCAATTTGGTGCCAAAGCAATGACAAATATACCACATGTTGGTTCACATAGTGTGTTGGAACCTGCCAACATACTGTATATATCACAAGATAATTTTAATGTTGATTATAATCTGGATTAAGAGACCTAACAATATATTAAAGACTAGTTACTGTAATTCTAATGAGACTTGCTTGGAAAAATAGAAGACACAATGCAGTAGCTGCTATGTAAAGGTTCTCCAGTATACTTGCTCCACCCTCTTCGGTCTCAATGAACTTGTCAACCTTGTGGGGTGGCCTCATATTCTGACACAGGGCTCGCAGCAGAGGAGACTAGCACCAGTAACCTCTCCACAGGCTGTACAGCAGGAGTGCACCACAGCGCCTGCCAGATGCAGACACCTCTAAATCATAAGTGGAATTACAGTTAAACATGGCTTTTATTACCCCAATACCCTAAGATACGTTGGGAGACATGCAGCCAAATTGATAAAACATGCCTCTACTCAGTCCACACCTGTCTTGTTCCAATAACAAGCCCACACAATTAAGTTCTAGACTATGCCATAAATCTCCCAGGACATTCTTTTAGAGTACCTTCAGGCAGAGAGACATTTACTTTTGATTGCACAGCCTTGCTTGGATAAAATGGGAAAGAAATTAATTATGTTTGCGAGAGAGAGAGAGAGAGAGAGAGAGAGAACTGTATATACAGTATTCCATTTACACAAAAATGTATACTGTATACAAGCTTTATACAGTATACACTGTATGTCGTAGTTATGTAAACTCCTGTGAACCAACCTGATGACAATGAAGCCCTTTCACAGACACCCAGCACAAATAAACACACCATAGACACAGACAAGTGATCATGTAGGCTCACCTGAGCACCTGAGGGGGGAGCCAGCACATCAGGGGCCCCATGTGGGTGCACCTTCCCAGGCTTCTCCACCTGGTCCCCTGGGGTGGATTCCCTCATGCTTGGATCAGTGGTCACCTGCACCGCCTCATATTTAGACGTAAGCTAGCGCTTGCATGCCGCATCAGATCAACCTCCGACACATACACCTTAGGGCGGAGAAAATTAATTATAAACGTCATGAATTACCCTATTGAATGAGATGTCTCGTGTTGATCTTGAAAGAGACCTTTTGACAGAGTATCACCTTAGGCTATTACATAGGTGACTTGAGAAATAGGATTTCACCTCATTAAATAAGACAATTTTACACTGTAGTGGTGGCCAAATTGTGCTACAGAAAGGACAATTAGTTCATAATAGAGCAGAATCAATCCCTTTCTTCCAAAAATGTTCCAGTTTTAATCCTGTCATTGTTATTTTAGTAATGAATTCTGGGAGAGAAACGCAAAGCAGAAAACGGGCAAACCCCCATCTCGTTGGTAGCTGTCTGGATTGCGTTCTGCACTGAGATAGGAGTCAACATGTTTAGCGACATCAAAAGGAAACCTGATACCTTAAGTATAAGAAGATTAACACTTGCAGTGATCTTGAGCTTAGGATCCTTCCAGGACTTTCAACAGATTCTGCCAGGAGGGACAATTACCGATGAATTGGCACCAACATCTCGCAGTTATTTAACAAGACTGGTGTATAAGCTCTCATCTTTAAGACTTCCTTTCAAGTCTGTCTGCGTTATCAGAACGCTAACATACTGGGGGATGTGATGGGAAGACACCATAGCAATGTGCAGGGACATGGTGAAATGGAGGGTGAAGAAAGAAAGAAATATGCTTATTTCAAAACGTGTCAGGTGCATATTTGTAGCTCTATCCCACTGTATGTGGGTATTCTGCTGCATAAATCAATATGACTAATTTGAAATAGCTTCAGTAATATGTCAGGGATTTAACATAGAGACATACAGCAGGAATAGTATGCATACATTCAAATACACATATGTTCCATACAAATACAAATAATAAAATATGCTATCAAATCTATTAATTGCAATTATGTTATTATTATAAGATGAAAAACCTACTCCCCACATTATCACGGTACACACACACACAAATGTGCACGCACACACACGCAAACTCTGTGAGAGAGGGTATGTTGCCACATTGTTTCTGCTAATCCTTACTTTGAGCACCATGCAGTCAATGCATGAGTACCATGAGGTTCGGAAGCTGTGAAGCAGTGCATCACTGCCTTTTAGCACCAATCAATCAATCAATCAATCAATCTTTATTTATATAGCACTTTTCATACAAATTCAAGTAACACAAAGTGCTTCACACTACGTCATTAAAAACAATTCAAAATGAGTTAAAACAATACAATATACAAAAAAATA
>JAODOY010000018.1:5610043-5631777 GCA_025399855.1 Forbesichthys papilliferus | reverse complement strand
ACAGGAGGAATCAAAGATTATTTCATTTATTTTTCCTAATTATAGTTGAGTGTTTTTAATGTTTTTTTTTTAGAAAGTATTCGAATACTCGTTCGGAAATACCATCAAGTATTCGAAACCTGTAAAATGGTATTCGGGACAGCCCTAGTGTTAACTGGTCGTAGATGGGAGTTGCCACAAATGGCCGCCGTGCATCACTCTCAGCCTCTGCGTCACTGTAAAAGGACTTTATATAGAGAGCTTTTCCAAACTTCTGGATTGCCTCACATTCACACACACATTCACACACCGCTGGAGGTTTCAGCTATGCAAGGCGCCACCTGACCACCGGGAGCAGTTAGGCTTAGGCGTCTTGCTCAGGGACACCTCGAACCAGTGACTTCTGGATAACCTGTGGCCTGCTCTATCCACTGTTGCCCTGTGGTGCATGGTGGCGTTCAGCTCATACAGTTAGTCACCAGCTAACTACCAGCCCTCCTTTGCTCTGCCGCAGGGCTTTGATAAGAACTGAGGGAAATTGAAATCACAACCCTGAATTATAGATCCGGTGGCAAGATGGCCTCCGAAGGCTCTTTCTGCTTGCCACTAACGGCCTGTCTGTTTCTATTGCTCCCTCTCACTCTCTCCTCAGTCTAACCCTCTGTCACTTTCTGTCTCTGAAACCCCCTCCCCCATTGTTAAGGAGGATGTGCATGCCAGCATATTCTACAAGAGAGAGAGAGAAAGAGAGAAAAGTTTCAAACACTGATAACACACAGTTTGGCAAAACTGACAAGGGACTCAATTACGGCTTCCCTGTCAAGGCAGGGCTGATATTTTATTAAGTGGCATGGCACCATCCGTCACACATCAAGCGACACATCTGTAGATAAGGAGGCCGCCCGCACCAGCAGTGTAAGAGGGACACGTGTTGCCGCTTTCAGGAAACATCAGTCAAAACTCCATTCATCACATTTGTTGAAAAATTAAGAGGCCCCAATATTAGGATGCTCATTTTCTGTTTCATGTGCGCCATCCACGGAAATTTGGGAAAGAGAATTTTCTTTTTCTTTCCTTCAAATGCTGTATACCAGAATGTAGCACACGAAGTTTGATTTTAGCTCTTGTATGATTAGATTCAGAACAAGGTACTGCCAAATCCGAACTTGTGGAAGAAGACGACGAAACAACCAAAGGCCTGTGTTGTAGTACCACACACTGTCAAGACATTGATTTAAGAGCATATTAACAGACTGTACATTCTGACTGGATCTGATAGGATTGCCAAAAAGAACGCTAGTGGATTATTCTCTTCCATGAAATAGGTCAATTAAATGTTTTATTAAACGCAACAGTCAAAGTTTGTTTTATGGAACAGTGAAAACATGGCCAACTCTGTGGTATATTTCTTTCTGAACTAAAGTAAAGTTAATCCTTGAGAGACATACACAAGGTTGAGCTGTACTGTTGAGAGAAAACATCCATCTTGTGATGTTGCGGGTACAGACCACCATGTTACACAGAAATTAAACTTTAATTCTGATGTCCCCACTGTAATTGAGGCTGAGCTTGTAGTACTGTAGCTCACACCCACACACACACACACACCTACAAACTGATACATTGTGTATGTAACACCTGAACACAGTTTGTATTACAATGCATGGTTTTGCAAGCCCATGTGTTAAACTGACTGCACATCTACATGCATTTGTGTAAGTGTGTGTCTGCGGTGCATGTGTGTGTATTTTTGCATTGTACTTTGATCTACATGCTGACATTCCTATTTTAAGGATGTTACAATGCATCTCCAACATTGTGTGTGTGGCTGTGTGTGTGTGTGTGTGTGTGCAGACACGCATGTGTTGGAGCTGACGCTTGGTTGTACAAGAGCTCAGAGCTGACCATACATAGTCTGTTTTATCTAGAACAAAAGCTCTGTTGGAAGACACAAAAGGCCAGCTTCAAACACGAGGCAGGCGCGAGAGCCCAGGTCTAGCTACATGAAACCATCAGTGTAAACTTGTCCACAGATGAGACTGTGCTGCACCTACAACAATGCCTCTCACGCCAGAACCACAGCCCGGCCACTGTTGACCGTGTATGCAAAGATTAAAGCACTGGCTAGTTCAAGCACAGTGTGTGATTGGTGTAAAATACATTGTCCTGTTATAACACTTAATCCTGAGACGTCTTATAATTTATGGCTTTATGGCTGGCCTCTCCAATCTACAGTATGATGCAATCTACAGTGAGTGGTGTGTCTGCTGTGGGTAGTTGTACTGTGCAGTCTGTCTATGTGCCAGTGTGTGTTTGTGTACACTACTGTTACATTTTTGTAGGTTTAACTCTCTTGGTAGTATAGGCCATTGGCTAATTATCCTGCTATCTAAACCCCCCCACCCCACACACACACAGACACGCACACGTGTCTGTGTGTGCAATGTTAGAACAATTGCTTTAAATGCTCAGTTGGCTTTGGCAGGGCTTATCCACCTGTTTTAGTCTTGGGGGTTCTATTTATGTTGCCAGCAGTAACAATGCTCACAGCTCAGAGGCCGTACATGCATTGAGACACAGAGGATACGATTCTAACAGGGTCTTTTGGTACACCAAACCAGACCTTTGTGTTAATAGTTTGTGGCTTGGCACACAAACACATACACACACAAAGACAAATGTACACACAAAGACAAGATGACCAAATAAATGCACATAGACGTCAACAAACGCTAACAAATGCGCACTAGCACATCTTCCAAATGTGTGCGCATGTGGAACTGGAACATAAACAGGTGTAATCAACTGGCTCCATGTCAGTTCCACTGACAGTTTGTGTTAACGACCCAGCCAGTTGACCGGGCGGGGCTAGAAACAGAACATAGTGGAAATAAACACAAGCAACACATCGTGACGTCACATAGCATAACTACACTAATTGACTACACATATATTTGTGCAGGAGAACTTAACAGGCCCTTAAATTATGCATTAATCAAACCCACTTTAATGTGAACTGACAGGGAGCACTGCAATCTGGCAGCCATCTGGAAGACTGGCCTGTCAGTCACAGAGAGGTGAGACAGAGGGGACAAAGCCCCGGGAAACCAGAGAGAGAGACAGAGAGAGAGAGAGAGAGAGAGAGAGAGATGGTCTAAAATTGAAAGAGAAAGCAAGAGGAAGCAGAGAGAGGGTGAGCTAGAGTTTCACATGGATATGGACACAACGCTAAAAAAGTGTCTACTACTGTATCAGTGATTGACAGCCCTGGAAAGTATATTCAGGTTCAAGATGCACAGCCACGCACGCACACACACAGACACACACTAAAACAGCTATGAATCCAAACACCTCCCCTGGACTTGGAGCACTGTCTTATGTCTAACCCTCACACAAATACAACATAAATATGTAAACAAATGTTCGTAATGTATTTCACGTTCTGCTAAGACTGTGCTCTTATGTTAAGCCTGCTGATAGATTATGCTGTTGATTGGTTGTTCTGAGCACTAACATATACAGCATTAACATAGCGGTAAGAGGATTTCTATCCTGCTTGAAGGGCTTGAAGTTGTGAATCGAACATGAAGAAAGCGGACGACAATGTGATACTTTGTGATCCTCGTTTGCATTGCACTTTGATCCACTTCCCCCAACCGTCAAGTGGTTGTAAAGATTCTGACTGCATCTGTCTGTACTCTGCTAAAGACTTTTTTCTTTTTCAAAAACAGTCTGATTTCGCATTGTTCTCCACCTAAGTTATGTATGACGAGCGCCCGGGGCCAAATCACCATCAGTGGCAGATAGCAGGAACATATCTCCTCTGAGCGTCTTAGCCATGACAGAAGTCACTTTTGAAGTGAGCTGGGGGATGAAAGTGGCGGGAAAACGTGACGGGCTGCTCGGCGACCGCTCCTCTCCGTCACATCGGGCCGATGTCAGCGTCAACGTCAGCCTGGCAGGCTTGTAATGTGGGCAGACGTGAGGCCCGGGGCTGCCTGCCTCACTGTCCGATGGAGGCCAACCACCACCCCTCCTCCACAGCTCACCTGCGAGCCAGCCAGCCAGTTAGGCGGATGACCAGTCAGCTGTCATCACCAGTCTGGGATGGAGGTGTCCCGCTCTGCCACTGGATTCGTCAGAGTATAGAGAGAATAGCTAATCTGAGGAAAACCAGCGGCCGGGAATCAAAGAGCCAGGGCTTCTCTCTTCCCTGTGTGTGTGTGCGTGTGTGTGTGCGTGTGCGTGTGCGTGTGCATGTGCATGTGCGTGTGCAGAGCGCACCTGGGTACTATCCCCCATGTGATGGCAGAGAGGCAGGAGGACTTGGTAAACAAGTCAGAGCAGTGCAACTTTCAAACAGTGAGGCAGCGTTAGTGCAGGGAGCCCAAAACAAACTCTTAACTCTGCTTTCCCCCTCTCCACCTTCCTTCTCCGGCGCTCCCCATGTCTTTATTGTAGCTTGATATGTCACCACTGTCTATATCTCCTACTAACTCAGGACTTCAAGTGACTGTCTCTATTTTGCCGGGCCATAAATTATTCAGTGGCGTGCGTCTTATTGCTACCTGCGACTTGCATTGTCTGCATCGTACCCACTAAAAGCAAGGGCTGGCGCTTTGAGACAGTTTGCAAAAGGTAACACAGGAACTTCAGCATTGACAACGGCTTTCTCTTGTCAAGTACATATATTTGTTCCGGCACAAGAAAATATGAAAAAGAAAAACAAGGGAGGAAAGTTGTATCTGAATACAACATGGAAAACAACAAGCCATACTGTTGCTACTACAACAACTTTGACTGTATCTGGGCTAAAAATAATGCTAGGAAGAGTGTGTATTCTGTTTTCCCCTGTGTGTTTGTGTGTGTGCGTGTGTACGTGTGCATGCATGAGCGCGAGCGTGTGTATGTGCATGTTTGTGCGCATGTGTGTGTGTGCGCGTGCATGTACGTGGGCGTGAATGTGTGAATGTGTGAGCGCGTGCGCATGTGTGTGTGTGTGCATGCAGCCCAGCAGATACTGTATGTAAATAGCCATATGAGGCTGCATAGCATTACTGTCCAGACACTGAGGAGGTGACCTGATCCCAATTAATCACAGTCCCAGGGAGAGCTGTCCACTCCCACCGCCATCACAACCTACTGTACGCTCTGCTCTCACTCATTCATCCTCTGCCTCTCTCGCCCTCTCTCTCTCTCTTCCACTCTCTCTCTGCATGCAAGCAAACCCAAACAAACAGACACCCACACACACACACAGTGCTAACATCTGCTAAATGGCACACACCCAAGCAGACGCATACCCTAACAGCCATACCCAAACCTTCCAGCTCAGGGGTCTGTGGTTGACAGGTCAGCTGCTGTGGCCCTGGCCCCCCTCCTGGCCCATGTGCTCTCCCACAGAAGGCAGAGCACCGCAGGAGCAGAGAGGACCGTGGCTGCAGTACACGGCTCACAACACACACTCTATAGAGCCGAAGTCACTTCAGCATTATGGGATCTAAGTTCCAAAATCAATTGTATAGTAGTCAGCGGCGAGAATAACATTATTATTGATCCCTTTATGCTTTGCGACTTGAAGCACACATATGATGTTTGACTATTTAACAGAAAATTGTTCGAGTCAAGAAAGTCTCAGTTGGTCGTGCATTTGTTGAAGTATAAAACTGAAAATATGTAATTAGTAAGGTTACAAACCCCGGTTCATGACGTTTTCGCACCACAATCCACAAGTTAAAGAGAGAAATGTTTGGTGACGTGTTGTGTGAGACGAAAGCTGTTCACTGAGCAATGTTCTTGACTTGAAACAATTATCTTTTAAATAGTCAAACATAATATATGTACTTCGTGCCACAATTCAAACGGGATCTAAAAATAACGTTTTTCTCGACTTGCCATACATATTTTTTCCAAACTAAGGTCTCCCATAATGCAGAAGTGACTTCAGCTCTCTATAGCAGTCTCAGGATTGTTGTTTTATCACACTGTAGGCCTGCCGATGAATGAGGCTTGGGAGTGCCTTTAGTAAAAACAGCCATTTGAGGACTAATGTTTCTACTGTAACAGACACCAATACACACAATGAACACACAATAGGCACTACGGCAGGTGGGTTTCTTCCCAGAAAATAAACAACAGTCAAAATAAACACTTGCAATGATTTACTCTTTTTCTTTCATATTTCGATACAAATGCAGATCAACCTGGGCAGGTCTGTGAAACAAAGTACAGGTGTAGTATCGTTGGCTAGATTAATCTTGATTTGACCGTTTTCAGTATTCCCTTTGATAAAGGGAAAAAGTCCTGTTGTGGAATGGCAGGAGAAGTCGGGACAGAATATCATAAAAGTCTTCATTGGTTCATACAGCGACGTCAGATGAGATTACTTTCTTTATTTTTTCTTCCTTCCTCTCTTTGTTTGCTTTATACTTCAACTACAATTATACAATTGTTGTTTTAAAAGTCTATATGTAGATAAAACAACCACTTCCATGTTGTTGGTTAAATGGCAGCATTTAACTGAAATCAAGTACAGTGGGATCCCTTTGTAAAGTATTCTTCAGTATTTGATTCAGCAAGACTCTGTGATTATCTCTGTGCCTCATCCCTCTTTCCTCTCTCTATCTCTCTAACTCTCTCCATCTAAGGCAGTCCCTCATTGGTGGTTGGGTGTGTGGCTGAAGACTGCAATAACACTTATGGCCCAGGGATCCAGGCCACCAGGGACTCTTAGGAGGGGAAGCCCTCATTTTGGGACCTGAACACAAGTGAGGGGGGAAGAAATTAAACTCGCCTCCTCTGCATAACATTCCTCCTGCCCCTCCTCTTTCTCCAACCACACTGTAGAGAATGTCAAAATTGTCCAAATGAGAACTGTGAGATGTGTATTTACCACGTTAATGAGTCCCTGTGTGGTCTCCTTAAATCATATTGTTCCAGTGATCATGGATGTTTACATGTGGATTCCACAGAGGAGATGTTCAACAACACAGTAACATCTCAGTTGGCTAATACGGAGACATCAATGTTTGCTGTACCTCAGTTAGAATCACTGCTCCTCCTTATTGTTCATCTGGTTTCCCTAAAGACATGGCTGATTTCAATGACACATTAAACTATGGTTGAGCACACAGTAGACAAGCTACGGGACTGTAACATGGGTGGGAGTTATGAGTGCAGGTGCAGACCAAACAAAAGCACTGAAACCCGCAAAATAGCAAAAACGGGACTCTGCTTGGCATTTAATTAAACATATACAACACACAGCTTACTGTTCACGCTGAACACTGAATCACTAACCAACACAGAAGGAACATAATATGCAGTATACCTTCACCTTGTCCCTCACAGGTACACAGAATAGTGATGAGGCAATAAGTGTGTAGATGGCTATGATGTGGTTAGAACTGGCAAGGGTAAACTAGAAGAGTCCCAAGAGTGACACATGACATTACACATACATACAGAATAGATCAACTTAAAATAACATTTACAATGCTCAGTACATGTTATATTGGCTGACTGTAAAAAAAAGCAACAACATAAAAAACAGTAAAAACACTTAATATAGATCATACTCTGTTACAAAATATATCCACTATATCCACTGTCCAATATATCCAATAAATATCCACGTGACTATGTAGCGTGATAATGGAGTGTGAAATACTAATTGTTTTATTTTGCTTCATATTGTTCAGGACTGCGGTTACAGATACAATGGTCACTAATCGCACATCTCTGTATGGCAGGGCATATCCTTCCAACCAGTGCCCAGTGAGGGCTAGACTGGTTTGACTTCACATCAATAATCCTCATATACACCAAAGAACACTGGCTTTTATTCTCTGGTTAATAAAATGACAGCTTTCCTGCTGGAGAGCCTAATGTCTAGAGTGCATCCAGACGTACAGTAAGAGCCTGCAGGATAGTTCATCTCTCTAGCTCGTCTAAATGCTCACACATCCAGCTGGTTGGACACACCCACACTGGCTAATTATGAGCTACAAAGCTCAGTGACCTTGTCAAGATCTCCCCCACCTTCCGCTACACACCCTGCTGAGATGGAGAGGGGGGCAGTTAACAGCATAGGGCTGCCCCCCGCCCCCCCACCCCGAACACACACACACCTTCCCGGTTGTTTACCTGGAGGTCAAAGGGCTGAAAGCAGTGACAACAGGAGACTTAATAGGAGCAGTGAAAGCTCATGATAAATATGCAGTGAGGGTAGGTGGAGAGAGGGAGAGAGAGAGAGATGTGAGAGTGCAGAGCTAGGGATCACAGAGTGACAAGGGGGTTAAATGCCACACATGCCGTGTCTCAAGACCTCATAAAGACAAGAGTTTTGCCACTCCCAAGGTCAAGGCCTATGCACATACACAGCACTGCAATGGTGGTGGTGGTGATGATGATGGTGATGGTGGTAAAGATGGTGGTGGTGGTGGTGGTGATGATGATGATGATGATGATGATGATGATGATGATGATGATGATGATGGTGATAATGATGCTGGTGGTGGTGGTGGTGGTGGTGGTGTTAAATACAACCCTTAGCATCAGCCCTTGTGAATACTGTCTGGGGCAAAAGGCCTGCCTGAAATAATGTATATCTCTTAAGGGGATTAGTGCAAAGAGGGAGATTCAACAACAGATGGAGTTCAGGAGATCAGAGAAAGGGATGAGCCAAGTTGATGCCTGCCATTTGAGAAGGAAGGACATTTTATGGGATAAGTAGATAATGAATTGATAAAAGCTTTATTTTCAACTAGTATCAAGATAGGCTCATAATCGTCTTACAATAATTGGACGGTACTTGACAAAAAAAAAGGATGTTCTAGTCACCAGCCTGTTTTATTTGTCTTTGGCGTGCAAGAGGGGTGGGTATAGACCTAGTGGTCTATACGATGATCTATAGCGGACCTAGACAAACGGTCCCATATTTTCCACTTAGTATGATTTGTAAATGCATTTTTTGCTCAAGGCCAGGTAAGATTTTTCATTTGGATAAAAATAATTGTACACTGGCCAAAATCTTATTTTAAAACAGTGAAAAATTGAAATCAAGATGGCAGCATATGCGCTCTGTAAAGCAAGCTGTAGTGAATCTCTGCCACTTCAACAATGGAAATCACCAACCGTAGCGAATGGCCCTGCTGGAGGCTGGGCAGCAGAGATGCCAAGTGGCACGGCTTGGCCAGTGCATACCAAGTCCTGTGCAGCCAGCCAGCCAACTAGAGCCCTGGCTTCTGCTGTCCAATCCCTGGTATATAAGGTCCACAGGAGACAGTATTACAGCCGTCCATAGTAATCAAAGCCTACATGATAACTGTAGTAATGCAGAGATCTGCAGTCATTCGAAGAGCCAGTCCTTCAATTAGGGAAGACAGTGGGCCTTAACTGGTCTTAATGTACATTATCTATCCTTCACTGAAATACACACAAATTCCCATATATGTCGTTTTCATGTGAACACACATTGTGCAAACAAATAGACATACAGTATAAAGGTAAAGGTGCTTTATTGTAACTTACAAATACATGTAGCGAGATTTCTTCTCTGCATTTAACCCGTCCCTGAAGGGAGCAGTGGGCAGCCGCTGTGCAGCGCCCGGGGACCGACTCCAGATTTTGGCCAGTGTCTCTGGTCAACGGCACTGACTGGAGGGTGAACCTAACATATTTTTGATAGACCATAAACATTAGACCATTTAGACAATGTCACAGAATCCCAGGACACACACAAAAATGCACACATGCACGATGGGACATTGGCACAAAGCAGCACCCAACCCAGAAATGGTGTGTTGAGGTTTTGGAGATAGAGTAGATAGTATTGGCTTGATCCTCTGATCACCTATCTAGCGCACTACCTTCTAAACCATTGTTGTCCAAAGAACCTAACGGGTACAGGCAACTCCCTCGGCCAATTACAGACTGGTATTAACATTGATTGGGCGCGTGCGTGTTATATGAGACAACCAATTAAAATAATTTATGGCCAGGGTCATTTCAGCGATTTAGGCCAGAACAAAAACAGATTTGGGGATTATCCTTGGTGTAAACTGATCTCATTCACTTGCACTCAACACTTTGGTATAGACAAATCCCCCACAGACACACACACACACACACACACACACACAAAATACAATTGGACCTTGGATTGTATTCATGTATATACCTTCCCCATTCCCAGACAGACAATGAGACATAATTAGTTGAATGGATTGTAGACATACTGTACAAGCCTGTATTCAAACAAGTTTACACATCTATATATATACACATTCTGACCAAGCCAAAAGCTTGGTCAGTATTTAAACTTCCACGCCTTTCTACTGACCTATACTGTAGCCTCTCCAGCATCACATTGAATTGTCTGAATAACAAAAACTGTTTTTCTGGGAGACTGTTATAGTGCAGAATTGCAACACCCACATACTATCACATATATATATATATATATAGTCTAGATAGATATAGTATATACAGTATACAGACTACAGTATACAGACTATATTAGTGATGCACGGGTTGTGTTTTTAACAACCCGCACCCACCCGACCCTTCATGCAATCCAACCTGCACCGCCCGACCCGCAATAATGCGTTCATTAACCACCCAAACCCGACCCGACCCGCAAATGCCAAATTTTGCCTGTATGGCAATGACGAGAGATACCGAATTCTAATTTAATGCAAGCTTCAAAGGGACATAGCCTACACTACAGCCGCCGGACAATATTGCAGAGCAGAGCCATCAAAGTCCTCATGCCAGAATGTCTCTGGAGACAGGTAGGCTATATATGGCCTTGCTAAATACCTATTTCATTTATTAGTTTACCTGAAGTCCACCTTCATAGTTCGGTATGACTAATGCAGAATATTGACAGCCAGGTCTTGAGAGGATCAGCACCGCTCATAGTGCATGTGTAGAAAGCGAAGAAACCCCACTTGTCTGACGGAGATTGCCCGTCCCCCTTGGGGAATTGAACCCTGATCTCCCACGCAGAGAGCATCCGCTCTACAAGCAGGATAAAACCCATGGGCGCTAGCCTGTGTAGCCAGCCTCCTATGAGGTGTTGGAGAGTAAGGATTAATTTACTGCACAGCTACCTGCTGGCCACCGTTACACTCACACACAATGTTTCATTAGATATTATTTGGTTGGAACGTTTTTACCCAACCCACCCACACCCGCAACATTTTCTGATGAGCTTATCCGAACCCACCCGACCAACGGGTCAAACAGCGGTTGGCCCGCGTATCACAGAATGTACTGTAAATCAAAGATATTATGCAATATCTATACAAAAAGGTAATTGAACCAGGGAATACTTAAAATTCAGGTCACAATTTGTGAATTGTAATATATTTTTCCAGATTAATAGTGTGGAACCCTTATTCAATACAGTATATATAATGAATTACGACTGAAATATGCTTAGTTAGATGTAAACTTTATATGATGCCATTCTATCCTTGTGGATTAACTATAGTGTTCTCATTCTAAACAGAAAACCCTGTGTCCACTTTTCAAAATGCATTTAAATTCTGGCCTAGACATAGAGTAAATGGAAGTAAGCATCGATCATATGTACTGTATGAGATCACCATACACTCTTGCTATAGCCTCGGACAACTAAGACACATCTTCTCACAGTGTAGCTCAGGAGATCCAGCCAAACCCAGTGTGAAATGCAGAACGGGGACCCTGCTAATGAGCTAGAACTTATTGCCAACAGCTCTGACTGACATAACCAGCTTGCAATCCTCTGCTTGCCTTTCACCTACTTGTGGTTCTGCTGTGCCGCCAAAGCTTCCATTAATTCCCCCCATGGGATTTTCTTTAAGCAATCCAAAAAAAAAAAACATTGAAAAGCAACCTAAAACCACAAGCGGGCTTGCCAGCATGTAGTAAATGTAATCTGGCACAGTGGAGAATACTCTGGTGTACCCTGAGACCAGTGAGACTGACCTGAAGAAAGGGATGTGTTTGTTGATGTGCCTGGGCTGGATGTGTCTAGAAGGAAGCAGTCTGTCCGGTTGTTGTGGTGAGCTCTGTGCTGAGGCTGGCCCACACTATACCTCTCAATAACCCACACATTGCTCCACTCCATTTCAAGAGGTCAGAACAAGACACTAAATAAGCAGAGATGATCATCCAAAAGGTTGTGAAATACCCATGTCTAAGGACAAAAGGGTCCCACTGAAATTAGGCTTGGCTTTTGGAAAGAGGCAGTGAAACATGTAATAAACAGTCAAATGAAAAGACCTGTAGCTTTGTACCACATTCTAATAGAAAAAAAAAACATGATCTAAACCTTTCTCTGTGGATTCTAAACAGAAATAAATATTCTGTCAATCCCTTTAATTATTCTGTTTGAAACAACATATACAGTATGTACTGTATGTATCGGGTCAAACTCATTGTCACAGACAGACATACAGCGGAATATTTGACTGGTTGTAATTTTAATGCCATATTCACAAATGACCGTACAAAGCACTTCAGGGAACAAAGCACAACTGACCTTTCAGATGATTAAGATGAAACATTATCATCATATCCCCCTGCTCTCTCTCTCTCTCGATCAGAACAACTGTTTTGCCAGTCCATTGCTGGCTGGGGCAAAGCCATCTATGATTTCAGTTCAGACCCACTGGGCTCCAGGGCCAAGTTGGCTGGTGCCCATCTGGAGCAGGCCAAATGTCTGCTCCATTCAGGCTCAATGCACAGTGGTGATTACTCCTATGGAAGGGTAGCGGTCATGGTGGTGTGGTTATAAATATAAGCTCTAGTCTGATCCCTCTTGTTCATAAACAGAGGTTTGGCTCTGCTGTGGGAACCAAGCACAAAGGCATGTGGGCTTGTGAGCCTCACCAAACCTCACAGCCACAATACTGCCATAAACTCTGGCTGGCCAGCTGGTGGAGGTTGGGCTAGAAAGTCAGTGACTACACGATAGAATAGAAGAATCATTCTGTATCTTATAAATGGTTGGGAAGTGGACAAGCAATGTAAGCAAGAAGCAGTACTGTAAGTGGATGCCGTACCACCTCCAAGACTAGAACCCCTGCCCTGGTATATACCTAAGATTCTTGAGGACGTTTAACCCTAACTCTTTTTGAGGTGATTAGACAAAGAACATTGAGGGTTCAGGGACCAGGTCGTTGCATGAATTTAAAATAAATACAAAGTTACCCAACTAACCAAACCAGGCTCTGAGACACAAGAGATTTTAGCTAATTTGTGAGGCTAGCAGCTGAACCCAACTGGTGGCATCTTCCAGCAGGCTAGCTCTGCCATGTTGCCCGCTAATCCTTGCGTGGATCAGCGCATCCATCCACCCCTCTTCACCCCAACCCACCCCCCACCCACCCACCCGGTCAGCTGGCTCAGAATGCCCGCTCTGCAGTGAGTGCTATATTAGCTTTAGCGTTGAGGGTTAGGCTGCTAATGCAGCCAGCTGTGTGAAGCTGCCCATTCCATGCCAATCCCTGCTGAACAATATAGTGGGATAAGGGGATAAGGGATGGGATGGGGAGGGCATGGTGTTATCCCTAGGGGGCAGGCATACTGCTGGAGCGCCCTCTAGTGCTAAGTGGTGCAAAGTATTCTTCAACATAGCAATGATATATTTTAGGTCACATATCTAATACTAATAAATTAAAACATAAATATTTGTAGAAACTATGCACGTACAATTTGATGAACATTTGCATATTATTTACATCTGGTAAATGTCCAGTGGTGATCAACACCTTTAAGATACTAGCGACACTTCTATCTTACTGTAAACAGATTATTGGTCGTATTGATGTATAAAGGATACCCCACAGCACCTTGTGAAACACCATAAGGAGGCCAATGCTGAATTGTTTATGAGTTCCTACTAAATGAGAAAATTCCTCTGAAATATGATGGCAACATGGTGCGCATCCATGTGTGTGTGTTTGTGTATGTGTATGTGTGTGTATGTGCGTGCATGTGCGAGTGTGTACTGTGTTAAAGTGCATCTTGCAGGTTCAAAACTACTGTTGATTAATGTGTTTGAAAATCACAGAAAATGTAAATTTTCAAAAAAAGTATGTCTTTAGATCCACTACAATAACTTTTACATCAATTTATGTACATTTTTTGTAACAACCATTTTAAAAAACAACAACTTGATTTGACGTGCGACGTTAGATCAAGTTGACTGCCACGTTGCTGCCAAGCTAGCTCAAGCATAACAAGAAGAAATATGGATCACAACACTAGTTTTGACACTGAGGAGAGTGATAATAATCATTTAGTATATATATATATATATATATATGATTGACCAGTGCTATATAATTGTGAGCCTGCCAGACATCAAAGAGACCAGTAACAACCAAGGATTAGAAGAAATAACAACCATCAGCAATAAATGTATTTATGGTGTGAGAAAAAACAGTGGCAAATCGGGCAGGTGTCTACCGTAACCGATGCTGGCTAACGTAAGGACAGCTAGCGCTGTGTTTGCAGTAGAATATGCTATTAGATATCAGGATATAACTGTCACCCACCTGTCCCAGCATAACAGTACCGGTATACAGTATATGCCATTATATAGGCTGTAACACACTACTGAAAAATAAAATGCACTGTCAGGTGAAACAAAATCAATACAAAAAAAGTATTCAATTGGGGACCTGATTCATCCTGTATTTCCATGCAACCTATAGCCTAATGCATACACTGTAAATGAGTCGACAAGGGAGACAAAATAAATTCCCAAACAAAGAAACCTTTTCATCTCGAACTACATGTGTAATAGTAGGCCTATATCCTACTTTATCTCAACGTGTTGCCAAACTGCGCAAACTAGGGCTGTACGATATATGGCCAAAATGTATATCACAATATACTTAATAATTTCGGTCGATACGGTATAATTCCGATATCGATATGAACAATAAAAGCCTCAGAAAATCTGCTAAGAAAACTCACAACGGAGTACTTAAAAACTTCTGAAAAATGCATTTGCCAAGTTTATGAAAGCACGTGTGAGGAGCACGTGCTCCTAAATTTAAAAATTTAGAGACAAAAAATTAAGAGTACAGCCAAACATATGGGAACAAAATCGAAATTCAAACCAAGCATAACCGTTATACAATTATTCACCTTTAGTATTTTGTTTTCATTGTATGTTAATCTCTATAGTATTGTGTCTGAATGGCTTGGTTTTTGACAAGAGAGAATATTAGGCATACATTATCAGGTTTGATCTATCATAAAATATCTGCTGAAATATATTTTCTTGTGACATGGTCACATACGGTATTTTATATTTTTTCCACACTTTTTCCCCATTCATGTAAAAACGTCTCCATATTTAATGTGGAGGTATTCAAGGTAGAGAAGGACAACTGCAGCACAACTAGGCTGGAATATATAAATTTGAGCAAACCTTTTTGAATGGAATATATCTTTAAAAGTTAGGCTATACAGATATATTTTTATAACTTCCTTTTTAGATTAATAGCCATATGAAACAATGTATAATTTTTCTGTGCTATAGAGATTGTGACGGCGTACAATGTAGCTTCACGTGAGAGTATGGTAAACACAGGTCTTTACCGTAATTGCACAAACGCGCAGCACAATTTTTAAGATTGCTGGCTGCGTGATCGCACATCCACCTCTAACCATACGAGCATGTATCGCCCGCCGGCATTTTTTCCCACCAGTTTTGCTAGTGTCTTGCCTGTTAGCTTTAGCTAGCTGTGATGACAAGGTAGCTAATATGGGAATGTGTTTGTGTTCAGCTCCGAGACCCAATTTGATCAGCTAAACACACTTCAGAGCGCATGGATGAAGTGTGGTTATGGTAACAATAAACACAATTACGCACTCACCCTGTTGGAAGAAGAACCACGTTAGGAACAGGTACCCAGTGCACGCCGCACGATTGTCCTTGTGCACGGGGATTTCATAACAATGCACAACTGAGCATATTTGAGCTGCGAACATAGAAATGGTCGCGCTGTAAGAGCCCTGCGAGCTGACTGCTGTGCCCGTCATTCAGTGACAAATGTATAGCTTATTAAAATACCGGAAATTAGTATAAAGGTCATAACACCGTTATCGAAAAAGTGAATATCGCAAAATATATTGACATTGAATTATTGGCCAGCCCTAGCCCAAATACAAAAATGCCTACTGCATATAGATTTCAGCACCGCGATAAACTGCAAACCTCTGAAGCCTACGGTACCGATGTCGTGCCCAAAAGTGATTTGCTGATATAAAACACGGTATTCAAAAGTGCATTTTATATTTATTTTCCCACATTTTTAGCTGGTAAAAATAAATGAATTAATTATAATATATGGCACAAAAAAGATTAACTCTAAATTAAGGGTAATTAAAAAATATAAAAAATATTTATCTATGCGGCCTATGTAAACAATAATGTTAGACTAACAGTATCCTATTTTTTCGAAATATCTATGCAAAACAAGGATATTTGACATAGCAAGCATAGCGTAACAGCAATAGGCATACGTGGCTGTAGCATGTTGTCTGAAATTAGGCGGAGGTGAAGGGATAGTTAGATCTCACCATGGAAGCATGGAATGAAACCGGATGAAACCACGTGAAGAATCACTTGCGTTAATAACAAGTCTGAGCAGTTGTTTAGTAGTATTATTTATTTTTTGCTAGTAGGCCTAGTTTTTATCATGAATAAATATTGTGTACATGCATGTTGCACAAACTCTATGTTAACGGGACATGGAGTCTACTCTTTTTCTTGGGAAAAGGAAAGAGCTAAGCTTTGGTGCTTGGGTGCTTGTGTTAGGCTACTGTAGCCTACAACATGTGAAGAGACGGGACTTCAACTTCATCTACTAGAAAAAAAATTATGCAGTGCTCATTTGAGACAGCAGAATGAAGAGAGATAGAGACAGATCTATAATATCATCGCAAGTGATTCTTCAAGTGGTCATATTAAACACAGCGTCTATTAGCAGACAGAGCTCCACAGCAGATAAGGTGCCCTCCACATGACGTAATCTAATTGTTTTAAAGAACGTTTTTAAGAGCACTGCTTCAAAATACCAACTTTTTGTATAGTCTTTATCTCTTGACTTTTCAAACATTAATTTCTGAGTAATCATATTTAAATTTAGTGAAAAATGTAACAAAGTGCAAGTTGCACTTTAAGCATGTGTCCTTCTGAAGAGATTCCATTACTGAAAGACATTTTCCAGAATATAATATATAAGATCTCGAATTGAGGTGAAGAAACAGCCATACAGTATAATGTTGCACACATAAATGTAATGGCCATTATCATGAGAACCCTCTTCAGTTCAGCATAAATTATCACACTTGTCCATGCTATCTAGCCACCCAGCAGATCCCCATTACTCCAGACACTCAAAGCCACATGTACACTTGTGGGATATTTAGGGATCCAAATCTTCTGTACTGAAGAGTCTATAATGAACAATGCAAAAGTAAAGAACTCTAATAAGGCTGATCTCTGCTTCAGTAAGTCCACAATTTGCATTAAAGGTCTGCATGCTTTCAAAAACTGCTAGTCACAAAGGGCAATAACTACACTACATTGAGTATTATTACAATGACATCTGCAGCCAAGGAACAAAGACAAGTAAGTGCTTAGTTGAACTTGGATAAACCTAACAATAGGAAAAGTATGTGTATAAACCATTACCATCTTCCATTAACATGTATACGGTTATAAAAGTCCATAAACCCATGTATACAGAAAGCACTGTCTTAGGCAGTAGGCCTATAACTTAAACTAAATTATGGCTGTGCATGTCAGCAGCTGTGCTGTGGCTATGAGTGCATTATATTAGCTGGACACAATTAAACTTTCTCTACTTTTCTTACTTGACTTACTCTATAGGCAATAGGCTGAAAAGGGAAGTTGAAAGAGTCCATTACAAATATTCATTTGACTGAAAAAGAAAATGTGTGAAATATTAAACAAAGAAATTCTCCTGAAATCTCTGTGTATGTATTCAAATTGAGGCCTCATAATTATTCAGAATGAGGAGCTGTGGATATTCTGACTAGGGGTTATCAATGAGGAATGACATCTTGTTAAGTTAGGAATTCTCTTTGTGTTAGCAAGGTTTTTCTAGTTAATCTGGCACCTTTCTTGATCTGCAGCAGGGTAATTGGAATGCACAGTGAAAATGCCTGCCTTACTGAGCCAGCAGAGAACAATGAAAGCAATGGATATCACACTAGGCATAAGCTTTCTAATACATTTTCTAACTTGCTTTCTCAAAAGTAGGCTTGTACTTTCTTTTAATGAGGACAAGAGAGGGGGTGAGGTTGGCTTCACAACTTCCAAGCTTTGTTACCGAATATGATTATGGACCCAATTAAGAAAACCTTCACTTCAACAAAGAGTAGTACATCTTTGTTGTGAAGGCTGTTTGTTGTCGTTTCTGCCAGACAAAATCCAACAGATGTTTACTAGAACACTGATATCCATCAAACACTCTGACAACAAAGAGACATTTAGATTAAAGTTGTTCTGCTTTTGTATGTCTTTGTGTGAGAATCAGTGTCATTACTGTTTGTGGTGGCCAGATATTTTACCCTCCTGTGCCCTGGCATTAAACATACGGTGGTGCCAAAGGTTGGGTCAAGGGTCACTATGACCTTGGCGTCACTGTGGTATGGTGTCATGGTTTGAGCATGGCAAACAAACAGGCGGGCCCAGCAGGGTGGCAGTGCCAGGTCAGAGTGTACCCCGGGCAGGGCAGGAGGAGATGGCAGGTCCTTGATAGACGCTGGTCATTATTCTCAGGCCAGAAAAACAAGAGCCTTTCAAACAGAGAGAGATGGCAACCAGGAGACAGGGTCAAAAGTGGAGGGCTTCAGCTCAGACACGCAAAACCCAAGACACACACACACACATATTTTCTCATACTCATACATATAAACAGTGCTTTAAGTCAGACACAAAAGGGCAAACAAAACACAAGGCAGCATTAGATACAGTATATTATTTAATGCTTACCTGATCATTGTCAGTGTCTCCACCTACAGTATATCAAGGCCACCTATAACTAACATTAGCATGCTTTTAAAACAAGACTTGCACAGTCCTGATATAACTAATTTGTAAGGTTAGGCTAATCATGGGACACATACCTTGTGGAGGAACCATATGGTTGACACTTGAAATAACATTTTCAAGTTGGGTCTTCTTCATATAATATAATGCAGATGGCCTGCAGAACGGCTGGAAAGATTAGATCGGGAGTGATCGGGACAGAGAAACGATTGCAAACCACAGTTAATATTTTTAGAACAGCCATTGCCCTAGTTTCCATGATTAACAGGTAAATACATCAGAATTAAAACATAAAATAGCCTATTTCTGTTGCTGTGCAAAGGTCGGAAATCTCCCGTTCAAATGTCACTTCACGTTTGTGCACTACTCTTAGAGGCTGGTAGCTTTTAAGAATTTGGCATTCTTAGTGTAATTGTGGAAGCAGAATTAAAACAGAAAATATACAGTAGATGATTGGAAACCTGTTCTAAAATTGACATGTAATGTCACATCTCTGGCTATTACGTGCACTTCTCCAGAGTAGTGAAGGTGCATTAAAATCATGTAATTGTCTAATTCTCCTACTATAATATCCAGTCTGATTCGACTATAAAGACAAGATAAATTATTAGACTATCTTTTTATTTACAAAAGGTGAACAGCAAGAACAATATGATTATCATTTAGATAATAAATTATAATATATATATATATACATATATATATATATATATAATATATTAGATAATCATCAGCTATCTATGTAGGATATACTCCAAACTACGCTGTTCGTCAGTGAGCGGGCAAATCGACAGAATATTGGCCCTATGTGCTGGCTCTCCATGAAAGCAACATAAACATCCATTTTTCCTGTTTCCAGTTTCTGCCAATACTGTATTCATAGGGAAAAAAAAGTTGAATCAAATACTATTCACAAACTCTTTAAAACTATTTAATATGAACAAATCACAACAATTCTAGATCATTTAGGATGAATATATGTTTTCACTCAATTTACAATGTTTTTTCCATCTTTGGCACAATTCACACAATTAATATAAATGTCTCAATTCAACAGATCAGGTCAATGATCGCCATTAACATCCCAGAGCACATCACTCTCTGCATGGATGAGGCGTAATGACTTTACTGCTGTCAGGTCTGGATTCACCATTCCAAGATATATCGTGCAACAGCAGTATTGCGCCCAACAGTTCAACCATGTTGTGTTGTGACGAATACCCGCACGGCCAATAAAAATGAGGCAGCCAGCCAGGCACGGAAGTGAAAATGGAGGAAAAGTTGGTATTGTATGTGTAGAATATAATGTTTGTTAACCATTTGTTACATTCGAATTTGGGATATTAAATCTGATATATTACTATCCCAAATCATTAACAAACGTAATATTGGTTTATCTAAGAGATCCACTGAATATATATTTCTTTTTTTTTTTGGTAAGCTTATAACGCGAAAAAAAAATGTATTCATTGTTTCAGAAGGGCTATTAGCTAGCAAGAGTCTGTTCAAACTTTGGTAGTGTTGCCTAGAGACACGGTAAGCGCAGCCATGTCCTGTCTGAAGGGCCTGGAGAAATTTGCCCTCAACTCGGTGGCGAGCACAGCGCTTGTCGCGACCTGTCTGAAAGGGCCTTTATACAGAGTTATAGAAATATAGAATTACAATACTTTGTTGTGATCTTTACAGTAAGTCAGGAGAGCAACACTATGCAATGGTTATTTTACTGCTGTAGTTTCATTTAATTTTTGTAGATAATTCGTTTGTTTTGATTTAAAGAAACCTGTTGAGATGCATTGTATTTCATTTTTTTAAATCAGATTTTTTCCCAATGATTCCACTGCCTCTGTATAGTAGTATTTTATGAGGTACATTACGATGTGTTTTACATTGATGTTATTATGTCTACCATGTAACCATTACATATATACTGTCTATTGAAATATTGCACGCACAGCTACACAATGAAACTGAGTATTATTACTGTCTTTGATGTAAGTGTAAGGGTCGTAGGTGACGAGGTGAGTGCAGGCAAAGATCAAGGAAGCCAAGCCAAACAACAAGCAGAAGTGCTGGGAGAGTTTAATGAAAGTCCTGCGATCGGAGTTGCAGGCGTCGTGCAAGCTAAAACAAAACAATCATGGACAACTGACAAGACGAACAAGGAAACACATAGCCCTTACGGGCAGCAGGTGACGGTGATTGGCATCACTGGCAGGTGTAGCAGGCGTGGCTTGAACAGCGGCGAGGATGAATCAGGGAGGCGAGCACTCGGCCCCGCCGTCCCAGACGTTACAGTAAGTTAATGTTCATATGTTATTTCACAAAAAATTTGTAATTCTAACCAATGATCCTGCAAGTGCACAGTTTCTTTAAGGATATGATTGCGCAATGCAATGTTTTGAAAAGGACAGCCTGTGTTACAAGCATTTACATTTTGAATTTTGTATCTATATTTGTAAAAAATGACACCACGGTTCTGACATTTGGGGAAAAAAAAAAATATATACATATTAGTTACGTAAGTATGTTCTTGTTTGATTTGTGCTTTTGCCATTTGTGTTTTGCCATTGATTACAGTTAGTCCAAAACCAAGACTAAGAAGTGTTTCTTTCAAACAAGAACATACTTACTCTATATATATATATATGAGTAAGTATGTTCTTAT
>JAODOY010000018.1:5595671-5609943 GCA_025399855.1 Forbesichthys papilliferus | reverse complement strand
GGATAAGATCCCTATTCCTCAACCTCTTCTTCCTCGACCAGATTCTTCCAGAAGTTCAATATGTCAGCCTTCTTTTGTCCTTTCACGCCCTTGTCACCAGGTCTCAGTCTGGGTGGGAAGGTCATAACAATTTTATTCATTAAAAAGTCTGTCTAACTCCTGGTCATGGGACAGCTTCAGGAACAGTGCCCTTGAACCTCTCCGGAACTGGATCTGTGATATTGTGGCCAGATGTAGCATCCGTTTAATCTTTGCGATGGACTGACCTCCCCTCCATGCAAGAACATTTTCGGTCTGGAGCTCAATAACATCCACCTTTGCAAAGTTGGATTGTGCCACCACATCCCTGAAGTCTGCAAAGTCCAGGACGAGGCCCCCAGGTCTTCTCTTCATTTAAAGTTCCACCCCATGGTGGAAGCTGTCAGCGCTCATGAAGTTGTGGCCTGGCTCAAAGTACTTTAAAGTAAGCTCCTTTAAAGCTAAGCCTGGGGTATTGACCATGATGACCAGGATTGTGAGGAGACACCAGTTCTTATTTTGGGCAGTAATCCATCCAAAATAAAAAAAAATTCCACATCCTTTTCCCTGAAAAGGCTTGTCACAAAGGCAGATGCCACCTCCTCTGCCTCCCGCCCAACGATGCTCTTATGCCAAATAACAGAGATTTCTTATTATCTGACTTCTTGCCAACAGTGGCAAAGGTCTCGTGGAAAATAGTGATTTGCTTAGTGAAGACTGCAGCCTTCACCCGTGGCATGCAAGGTAACAATCTTTTGTAGGTTGACACTGCGGATGGTGAGGTCAGGATCCGTCTTATCTGCATCAGTTCTGTAATGCTGCCTTGCAACTTTTGTCCTGCTCTTGTGTCCATGCCAATTTGAGCACCCTGAACAGTCATCCCCTTTGTGGTCTGTCTTCAGTTGGATCTCCTGACAAACACACTTCTCACACAACTCACACTCTTCTTCACCCAATTTAGTGAAGGAGACGTGTTGTTTGATTACTTTGTGATACGTCTCATATGAGACTGAAGGCATTATCTGGGCGTCTTTGTACAGCTTGTACATTGATTGGACAGTGATGTCGCTGGGGAGATATTTTCTGTTTGGGGCATGCTCTCTCCTGTAATGGCTGATTGTTGGGTGGAATGATTGAATGTGTTCGTTAATTGGGACCAGATTTAATTTGTTAGGAGGTGTGTGTTTTCCTCTTCAGTCTTGGGGTGGGGCCAAACTTGAGGGGGTTGTGTTTTCAGTAACTGTTATAATCAGTCATTTTTTGGGGTGGTATCCTAGGGTGGTCAGAAAGAATGTCTTACAGACATTTTGTGGCTTGCCATGGATGTCTTTTAGCTTGTTAACAAGGGACTTGTCTCTTCTGCTTGAGCCAGATCCCGTCTGGCGTTGCACTTCACACTGAGTGACATTTGTGAAGATGAATGCCCTCTTATCTTGGTAAGACAAACCCCAATAGTTGCTATGCACTTCACTTCTCCTTCCAGTGCTGATCCTCTCCACACACTTCTTCTTACACACATCTAGACAGGGCATCCCCATGGGTGGGATGTCTTTCTGGGTGCTAGAAGAAGCTTCTTCATTACAATTATTTAGGCCACCATCACTACAGGCATAGCCACCATTTTCACAGCCATCAACAGCTGCAGCAGCCTCATCATGACCACCAACATCAGCTGCAGAAACACCATAATAACTACCATCATAACCATCCAGGGCAAATTCTTCCAGTTTGGCAAACAGTTCATCCAGGTAAACACCAGTTGGAGAAGGCTGACACTGCTGGAGTAGTTTGTACTGCAATGATGAGCAACACAATTATTTAATTATCTCACAATAAAGAATGCAACAATGATTGCAATGATTATCGGATAGATAAAAAAGCATTTTATTAAAACTCATCTAAATCAAATTTGATAAGAAATGTGCAAATACTGTATATATAAATTATATTTAAATTAGGCTATATGATTATATTAGCATGCGCGTTCCTGACTTGTTTGTGTTTTTGTATTTGCTGCGCGTTTCCGTTTGAATGTAGTTGTTTTCATAACTTGTTTGTGTTTTCTGTATTTGAAGTTCTTTTCTCACTTTGTATTGTGTTTGCACCTATCCTGTCGGCCACTGTAGCTATATACTAAGCAAATAGCAATAGGTTACATCATTACATTAAGTCATTGATAATTCATTGCTCATCAATGTTACAAATCTATATTACTGAAATGTAGAATAATGGTTACGATGAAGTAACTGTGCGTGTGTGTGTGTGTGTGTGTGTGTGCGCGCGCATTAAGAGGCTAGGTGATGGATAGCTCTCAGTGTTGCTCTCAGGGAGAGTCCTAATTGTGAAAGCCCCCCCCCTTCCCAGTAGCAAAAAGAGGCGGGCTGTTATGATTGACAGAACTAGGGGGAGAGAGAATGATGTCTTTGATTCTCTTCTAAAGAATAAAAGATCTGTGCATAATGAGAGCAAGACAGTCACTGAACATGCAAGAAGAAAGATGAGAGTTCACTGTATTCCAGTATTATATTTAAAATCCAGTATTACACAGCTATTAGAATGACATGAAGTTGTAGGTATCCATTTGTTTTGACATTTGTCATGAAACCATCAAGAAAATAGAGAACAGAGAAATTAGAAACATTGTTTACAGCAGACACACAATAAAGTTACTGTGTGGCCAAAAAGCATTCTTCTCTCTGAGGAATGTAAGAAATCCAAGCAAAAGGGACTGTGATTGGCCATTCCCCCTAAGAGACACTGTGTCATTGCATTATCATTATGTTGGCCAGTACATTAAATTAATTAAATAGTTAACAAGCATCAATAAGATAGGAAAAATGTCACTTTGCCTTTATTCAGATTAAACTGACTGGTGTGTGTGTATGTTGAGACATTAGAGGATAAACAGCTGACTCAAATGGAACAAACAAAACGATGAGAATGTGTCTAACACATTTGAGTTAATGTCAGACTTTACTCGATGAATGCAGTTTGTTTCAAAGCTCATTCAATTATGTATTCATTAACTTGGAGTTTTTTTGTCATATTCAGTAAATATCTCCTCATGGTCTACTGTCTATTAGGTGTGTGCTGAAGGAAAAATCCTGTTTCTACACAGCCCAATGGGCTCTGTAAATGGGAACACACTAAGTGGTGCAGACTGCACCATGCACTCAACACTATCTCCAGCCTTGGCAATGTGTGTAGAAATGTAAAAACTCACAAAGACTGGCATATATGGTCCTAATAATCCCAGACATTTAAAATGACCAGTCTCAAGATGACTTTTAGTCATTTTAGTAAATAATTAATATATTACCCCTAAAATCATTGCCAGAAAGTGCTGAACGAATAAAGTTATCATAGATCACATTGTAATTGTTCCTAATATTTTAGAATCTAAAGTAATGATATTTTCAGTAACTGTATTCTGTAACAAAATGTTCTTAAGTTTATAACATTTTTATTCCAATATCTAATTAGGGCTACACATCACATTTTTATCTCACACAATTCACAATAACTCATAGTAGCTCATCCTTTAAGAGATGTGTGACCTCTCTCACAAGTTTAGCTTATGCCAAGTGCACACTACACAATTTCAGGCCGATTTGGACCCGATTTGGTCGTGACTTAATGTTTAATAAAAGTCTATTGATTACCCAGTCTATATACTTTATAAATTGCCCCTTTTAACATATGCTCATATTGAAATGGTTATGCAATCTGTCAGTCCTCTCATCAAGGCAGGTCTTCAATTATGACGTAATTTCCTCGTTCAATGAGACCATGGGTACGCACTTCGATCATGCAAGATCGTGGTAAGTTCAACTGAGAGTTTGTGTCAGTAAATAATATATAGTACTATATAAGTACTTTACACTTGTGAGAATCATTAGACTGGGTTTTTTTTAACTCCAGCCTGCTAGTTCTTCAAACTATTTGTTAAAATATGCATTGACTATAATTTACAATGACTATAATTTATAGCGTATATTGTATGTTCCTAACAGCCTGAGAGCTGTGTTGTCTAAAGCCTTGTGCTCCTGATAGAGTTTCTCAAGGCAAATTGGTCTCATGGGACGGGCTAGACTAAGAATGGTTCCTTAATGGAAAATCAGAAAAGAGGAGAATTTACCCTGCCCGGAGAAAGCCCTTAAGCCAGACCCAGAGGGAGGGCTCACTGGCGTGCGTCTGGTGGCTGGGTTCTCCACTGAGCCCAGCCGGGCACAGCCTGAATAAGCAACATGGCACCATCCTCCTCTTCATCGGGCCCACCACTCATGGGAGGAGTCGTGGAGGTTGGGTGCCCTGTCATATAGGTGGCAACAAAGGTCAGGAGCTTCGCCACACCAAACCCAGGCAGCAGAGGCTGGCTCTGGGGTCATGGAACATCACCTTGCCGTGGGGGAAGAAGCCAGAACTTGTACGGGTGGTGGAGTGCTACAACATAGATCTGGTGGGGCTCACCTCTTTGCACAGTCTTGGTTCTGGAACCATACTCCTGGATAGGGGATGGGCTTTATTCTACTATGGAGTTGCCCAGGGTGTGAGGCACCAGGCAAGTGTGGGCATAGTCCCCGGCTGAGCACCACTATGTTGGAGTTTACCCCGGTAGACAAGAGGGTCACTCTGTGCGCCTATGGGTTAAGGAGGAAAAACTATGACTGTTAATGAATATGCACTGCTGTTCGGATTATTCAGCATTCCTGGAGACCTTGAATGGAGTCCTGTATGGGGCTCCAGCAGGGGACTCCATAGTTCTACTGGAAGACTTCAAAGCGCACATGGGCAATGATGGAGATACCTGGAGAGAAGTGATTGGGAGGAAAGGCCTCCATGATCTAAACCTGAACGGGCATTTGTTGTTAGGCTTCTGTGCTAGTCATGGACTATCTATAACAAAACCATGTTTGAAAAAAAGAATGCATGAAAGTGTAGGTTGTACCAGAGCACCCTAGGTCGATGATCGATTTTGTGATCGTATCATCTGATCTGAGGCCGTATGTTTTGGAAACTCAAGTAAAAGAGAGGGGCAGAGCTGTCAACAGATCACCAGCTGGTGGTGAGTTTGGTCAAGTGGTGGGTGAAGACTCAGGACTGACCTGAAAAGCCAAAACGGGTAGTGCGGGTGAACTGGAAACATCTGGAGGAGGCCCCCGCCAATGAGATCACACCTCCGGCGAAGCTTCTCTGGCATCTCTGTAGAGGTTGGGGACATTGCACTTGAGTGGGCAATGGTCAAAGCTTCTATTGCTGAAGTTGCAGCGGAGAGCTGTGGTCTCAGGTCAAACATTGTGGTGGAAAGAGACCTTCCGGGATATGTTTTCACAGAGGACTTCGGAGGCGGTTCCAAGGTACCGACGGGCCTGAAGGGCTACAGCCTCTGCTGTTAAAGAGGAAAAATAGTGGGTTTCGGAGAAGTTTGGAGAAGACATGGATAAATAACTTTTGTTGACACCAAGTGTGTGTGTTTCTGGAAAACCATCCACCACCTCAGGGATTGATGAGATCTGTCCAGAAATGATGAAAGATCTGGATGTGAAGGGGATGTGTTGGATGACACGCCTCTTTAACATTGCATGGAAGTCTGGGACAGTGCCCAAGGAGTGGAAAACCGGGGTGGTGGTTCTCCTGTTAAAAAAGAGGGACCAGAGAGTGTGTGCCAATCACACTTCTTAGCCTCCCTGGTAAAGTCTACTCTTAAGTGCTGGATAGTCAGTCAATAGTGGAACCTCAGATTGAAAAAGAACAATGCGGTTTCCATCCTGGTGGTGGAGCAACGGACAGGCTCTTTACTCTCGCAAGGATCCTGGAGGGGGCCTTCCAGGCTACATGTGTTTTGTGGATGGAGAAGGCGTATGACCGGGTTCCCCAGGAGATACTGTGGGAGGTGCTGTGGTAGTATGGGGTGAGGGGTCCGTTTTAAGAGCAATCCAGATGATGGTCCTGATGGATCTGTCCGTGACCTCCAGCATTCACTGGATTGGTTTGCAGCCGAATGTGAAGCAGCTGGGATGAGGATTAGCATTGCTAAATCTGAGGCAATGGTTCTCTGCAGGATGGAGTGCCTACTCCAGGTAGGGAATGAGTCCTTACCCCAAGTGAAGGAGTTCCAGTACCTTGGGGTCTTGTTCGCGAGTTCCCTTGGGAAAGAGTTATAGGGTTCCCTGATGGAGCTGCTGCCCCCGCGACCCGACTACAGATAAGCCAATGAGAATGGATGGATATATATAGCACTAAAAACGATCCTATACAGGAAAACAGTTAGACCTATAACTAAGTTAGAGAAATCCTTTAATGATTAACATAAAAAATTATGTTAAATTTCCCTTTCCCTTTTTGAATCCCTTGAGTCCCTGTACAGAACCGCTTCTGTGGCTCGTTATCTTGAATCCCTCTTTCAAGGATTTGAAGAGTTTTCAATTTGTTGGTGAGATTGCAGAGTGCGATGTTACTCAGGTTTTTTGGTCAGCCCCAACCATCTCCTGAGCAGTTTGCTGACCCTTCTCTCTAAGGCTGAAACTACACCAAGGCGTGGAATAGCGACTGAGAGTTGTCTAGTGACAACTTAACACTAGAACCGCCAAAAATCTATATATACTGTACCTAAAACTGCTGGCAGGTAATATGTACCCAAGCGCCTTGATATGGTTTCTAGTTATAAAATGTACCCTGTCAATTGTAATAATTGTCTTCTAAAGATAGTTTGTTTAATCGTCTGTGCTTTGGTGCTCTTCTTTTCTAATTATGGTCTAAGTGGGCTTCTATAATTTTGCCATGAGAAATAGTTTGGAAAGCCTAGGAATCATTTTGAATGTATCCATCCTGTTTATAGATCTAGGGGTGGGGTTTAGGTGTGCCCGCAGCGGAAATGAACAGATGGTTCATTCAATCAACTGCCAAGTATTTTTTTTTAAATACTTGCCATTCACAAACAGTTTCGATGTTTGGCTCCCCAGGTGGACTTTTGACAAAAATTCCTCTGGCATGTCAGGTTAGGTCTTTGATTCTCAGGACTCAAGAATCACAGGATATGAGTCTTCGGGTCTGTGGATCATTGATTCTAGTAGAGCACTGCTGCAGCACGGATCGCCAAAGAAGCACGACAAACAATATTGTTACTAACATATCTGCATAGTAAATGTGCTTCTAACAGGCTACTCTCTTTTAATCAGACTGCAATTTGAGTGAAAATAATATTTAGTCTTTTCATTCATTGTAAATGTGATAAGATGAACACTGACCCAAACGAACAAAAAGATCTTGATCTTGAAGTCTTGTTCGTTGCTCACATGACTATTACTACGTTCTATGAACAGGAGTCAGTAGGATGAGTTTTATGATGTGTGAGTCTTTGATTATGTACTCACAGCTTAAGCAAGAGACTCAAGTGAACCATGTTATTCTCCGACTCTGTAAAGTTTTCCTTTATTTGTTACCAAATGACAATATGCAAGTAGCCTTTGACATGAGCTTTGTCAAGCTCTGGTTTCGAACCAGCGATCTCCGTATAATAAACGCGAAGGTATAACCCTTATCATGGTGTGCCAACAACCAGCTGCAATGTTAAAAACTGCGACATCCTTACTAGTATGGCGAAATTCATTGTTTACATGACAAGGACACAAATGGTGTTTCTTAATGTCAAGGAAGGATCCTTAACAGTTGTATTTCAAGGATGCTACGTCATCGAATCTCGACAAAGTACCATTCCAATGTCTAGGAAAATTTAGAATTCTACCAACGACTCAGTCTTTTTATCTGAGGATTTTGAAGGATGCATGCGTGCATCCTCCGCCTTCAAAAACACCTATAATGTTTTGCCCACGTACAAGAGTCTTTAAACATTTTTTTTTAAACGGTTAGAACAGAGAAGTGACTTTGCCGACGGAGAAATGCATTTAAATGTAAGTATCTTCAATTAAATGTCTACATACATTTGCAGAAATATATTGTCATGAATGTGTTTAATCAAGAATACGTAGGCTATTAATATGTAATGATGAATTAGCTACCGGTAGAATAAGATAGCAACAGTTTAACTATGATATAGCCTACTAATTGTATTGATTTGTATTTATACATTACAAAGTGGTTTATTATGTTATGCTGGTGGATGATTTATTGAAGACTGCAAGAGGAGAAACTGGTATGACAACTACAAACATGAACGTCTTGCTGGAACGTGGTAAGCAGGAATATTTACACCAGCTTGAGCAACAGAAACTCAATAGAGACAAAAGACTCATTTTAAGATTCTGAGAATCAAAGATCTGGGTTGCGCAGAAGATCCGGAATTCCCACCACTACAGTGTAGCCTCAGTACTGTTTTGGTTAAAATCTAATGTTTAAATTTGCCCATTACCATATACATTATTATAACTAGCTGCTGTGTATTGATGTCTAGGTCAGAGCTCGCTAGTTGGCCGACCTCCATTCGGTTGTTTTGATTCTATGTTACCTAGCATACCATACCATATTGTGCTATCTCAACATACTGCGCAGGGAACAGCTGTCATTGCATACTTTTTGTCATGCCTGAGACATCACCTTAGATTTGTTCTACCGTATTATGGATTTCTAGCTTGTAACTGTTTTTGCATGTTTATAAGAAATGTACAGGGCTTCTTGTCTTGTTATTCTTGTAGAATTTGATTCTGTTAACGTTATATTTTCCAGGTTGTAATTTAACATTTGTATTTTTTATATTCCATATTCCCACCCTTAACGAAAACACATATTGTTTGTAAATATTTGTAATTGCCCCATGTTGAAAGAAACATACGAAAGAGTAATGTAGGCAAATATTATTCCCTTTGTTCAATTTGTGCAACAATAAGATTTTTTATTACACTGCACATTGTATTGTGAGAGTTGTACCTTTATGGCATATTGGAAATGGGAACACAGATCGAACGTGTAATGCAGCATTTGTCAATAAGACAGCGATACGATAGCATGTGTCCACAAGGCAGCATTGATCAACAGAACACCGGACCCAGCTGCAGCCCTATCCGGACTAATGAGCGTCGAAGTAGACTATATAGCCTACACAGAACAACACTCTTCTACCCAGATCACTTGCTTCATTTGAATCTGTGTCCCTTTCGACAGGTAAAAGGTAGACAGAAATGAATGTAACTTGTAAGGGTGTCGCCTCAATTGAGCTTACATTACATCCGGTTAGCTCACCAAGATAAGCATCATGCTTATAACACAGAGTTGTTGGTTAAACTACAGACTTTTACTAAATGTTTGCAGTGGACTGATTCATGTCGATAGTTATGTCAGATTGCCATTCATGAGAACATATGTATAATAATGTCCAATATAAGCATTTCACTTTAAAATCTTCTACAATGTCTTGCATGCCACGGGACCTCTCTAGAAGGTCCAAGTTCAACCGCCAAAGGCCCATTTTCAGTTAGAAAAAACCCTTGGGTTCACTAATTTCACCTTTATTTAAATGAAATGGTTATTGGTTATTGTAATATTTTCCAAATTTGTAAGTTACAAACTAATATTTTCAAATGTTTAAATATTGCACATTTAAAAAATACATGTCAGATGGACTTCTTTGAATCTGAACTTGTGAACTACTGAACTCTTCATTGTGCTGAATGAAGACAACAGTCACAAATTATCAGTGTGTAATCTGGCTACTGTGTAATTTTTCTCTTTTTTTTCTTCACGGATTATGCTTTTTGCAGAAATAGGACAATATTGAAATTGCAAACAATGTGATTAACTGGATTTGCTTGAATTATTGTGATTGCATGATCCTGAATGGTCTGATTTATGCCCGGTCTACACATCCCTAAGCAAGATGTATAACCCTTACGTGCTCTGTAATACTTGTAATTACACTCAGTGTAATTGAAAGTGTAAAGTTACACAAGCATCCACACACACAAACACACGCGCACACACACACTCTCACACAGATCAGCCCAGGTGGTGCTATGCTGTCTGCTCTCCACATCAAAAGGACACCCCTGACATGTCAGATGGCTCACAAACGGTGATGCACACACATCTTTTGCCACTACAAAGGCAGAACAAAAGAAGTGACATGAAAGAGAAGTCAATAAACATACGCCGTTTAATAAAACATTTTTCTGCTGAATTCACTACAAAGGTTTGTAGCGATGATTCTTGTGACACAAAAGTAGAGCAACCACACTGTGGAGCAGCCCTTATTGGGAGTGAGGAGAGCAGGGTGCGGACAGGGCTCTAATCATGAAGGAGTGAGTGTGTGTGTGTGTATACAGAACATGCATGTGAGTGTGCAAATGGCCATGAGCATCCCACACACACACAAACACGCATCCGAGTAAAAACTCCTGTGTAAAGTAATCCAGGAAGACACACATATGCTCTCACACTCCCAGATTCTCTCACAAGCCACAGGAAGCCAGTGTAAAGGCATGCTGTAAGCACACACACACACAGTACAGAGAATGTACCCTTTGCAGAGACATCTGACATTGCAACACACTTGCATACGAGAACACATACACACACACTCAGAGCAGCTGTACTGTGTGGTTGTGTGTGCGGTGGCTTACAGATGTTCAGTGTCCCTCAGCAGTTGTTGGGACTACAGTGAGTGTCAGCCCAGGAGAGCAGATCCAGCCTCGGTGGCAGAGAAACAGAATGGAACATGAGGTCACAGTCAAAGCCTTGCGGCCCCTCAGAAGCTCTCAGCGCTGGCACCAGCAACAGAATGTGAATAAACATCAAGTCAACAGCGGTCCGGGAGGGATGGGGAGGGGTGGGGAGGGTGCAGAAACTCATCTGAATTTCATGATTTTCAGGTACTGGGCTGTTTTAAATCAATTATTCTTAGAGTAGAGCTTGATAAATTACCACTAAGGGAGGAAAGTTCATGTCTATATAGCAAAAGTAGCTGACAAAGTATTAGCTATAAATATTAAAACATTATATTAGTTGAACTGCAAATTTATTTTTATTTTATTTATAATATATTTAAGGCACATTGAATTTGGTAATATGTTGACATATGTACTTGATCAATTAGATACCAAACCAACTAAATGTAACCTGGTCCAGCCTATCTCTACTAGAGCAAAAACTGTTGTATAGATAATACAGTACATCCTTAAAAATCTAAATCTATTAGTGGCATGCATTGATTAATATAGGATCAGTGAAAAATAGCATGGACATTGGACATTATATCAGGTTAAAGAAGCTAAGGGTTTCCCAAATAATAAAAATGTCCATAAATAGCTATCAAAGAGCTACAGTTGCACTAAAGATTGTTCTTGTGTGTTTGAAGCAAAATGCTAATAGAGCAGGATTTCAAGCAGAAAATATGCATCTATGCAGGATGTATTAGCAATGTGGTAGTCTCATATCAATCAATTCAGACGTAATGCAGTGGGAAATATTGTAATCATAATGAAATGAACTCTATTGGCAATGGTCTCATTTACTTATGCTGGTGAAATAGTGGGAAATCCCATATAGTTGCTTTAAAACACACTATTTAAACTGCTGAATAATGGCCATATACTGTAAGCAAATTATTATAGCTATAAACTATAGCTAAGGCAATGCAAATGCACTGTTTTTCCAGGTGGTCCTGTTCTGCTGAGGTGAAAACAGCCACAGGTCATTGCCCTTTTCCCTTCTCTGATGTGGCACTGTAAAGCCCCCTCAAAGCCTTTCCTCTTGGAGAAGCCCTTTACTTTGCCATATAAAAGCCTTTTTCTAAGCCTTAATCTAACACTGGACTGACCCAAGCAATGCTTAGATAAAAGCGTCTGGCTTCAATATTATTCTTTCTTTCAATATGCTCTTTCCCCATTCCTTAAGACTTTCAAATGGTGCAAGACCATAAAGTAGGATTCCTCTTGAAAATCATATTTGTCATTTTAGGTAAAGTATGTCTGGACATTTTTATTATTGCAAACATCTGACTGTGCTCTTCCTTGTATGCGTGTGTTGTTTATGTGCTTGTGCATGTGTGTGTGTGTGTGTACATGACACGTGTAACATGAATATTCTCCCTCAGCCTCCCTTTGCATGAGAAGCCACATAGAGGTGGGAGGGCGGGTCTGGTATTCTCTCTAATGGTCTACCCAGGGACCTGACACCACCCTCCTGAGACACATGGGCTCCATATTCCCTGAGCTGGGTTTCTTTGTCAAAACACACACTTCCTCAGAAATTCTTTTTCAATTCCATTAAGTTCAAATGCAGAGCCCTGCCCAATTATCTAAGCAGGCAAATGGTGGTGTGTGTAAATATATATTTGATATATGCATTGTTTTCCATTCATAATATACAGTATACTGTATATACTTTCACACACATTCATGTGTGTTTATGTGTGTTGGGGTTAATCTAGGTGTGGACAGCATGCTGTACAGTATGTGCTGTTTCATGCATTATGTGCGTGTGCGTGTACATGCATGTGTGTGTGGTTCACCTTTGTATTATACCCCCATAGTGATCTTAATCAGCACAGCACAATGCAGGCTAAAGCTGCCTTATCTGCACTCAATCAGATTACAGTGTATTGGGCTAAGCACCACAACGTAAACCCCATCCCGGATCAAGGTGATTTGATTATTAATTCCTGATCATATTATCCTTTAAGCAGCACAAATTGTTTTATTTATATTTATTTATTTCATTACTTGCCTTGTTTCCACTTTTTTCTCTCCCTGCCCATCCTAAGGCTAAACAAGTGATTGAGAGATTACTGCGCTTTCTTTACCTGAGTTCAATCCACCCTTCCTCCCTCCCCTTCCTACCGACCGCCTCCCCTTCCCCCTTCCCAACTGAATACACCGCCGACTACTCAGGCGCTGGCTTGCCGTTTCTTTGTTAATTCCACCGGCGACCAGATGGGGGTGCCGTGCCCTGCTGCACACGGCCTCCTCCACACCTAATTCCATCAAAATAAACATGCCAGCAGTTGTCAGCTTCTCCAGCAGCCAGGGGCGAGCAGGGCACTGGAAACGGGTCAGGCTAATCATGCATATAATTGCATTTTGACATTTGGGGCTACTGGGACCAGACCTTTGGATATCAGGTTATCCTGGAAGCACTTAAGTGATTAACAAATGAAAATGCGTCTCTGGAACTTAATTAGCTAAAATATTATTCCTTGTCTACACACGGGGGGAGGGGATTTATTACAAGGGGTGTTTGATAAACCAATGCTCATCTTAATAAAGTTGGAATAAAAACATCCTAATTTCAGTGCTAGCTTTCTAAAAATGCAATAAATATAATTGTGATAGGTGAACAAAATGTTAGTCATAGCACATTACATCTCTCATAGAGGAGATGGATAACAATCTACACATATAAACTTTGCTTCATCTATAGTTTTCTGATCATGTATACAATAGTCATACAAAAACAAACTCTATGTTAGAATAGTCCACCCAGGCTCCACCATGCTGGCCTCTTCATTCAGTTTTTGTATTCTTTGGTTGCTGAATCTAATTGGGGTTATAATCTTTGCACTGTCAAATTAACGCCATTTGAGACAAGCATTATACATTTTCCCCAAATTGTATACAGTAGTTGCAAAAGATGCAGCTTAATAGTAAATAATTCCCAAACACAAGTCAAACCAACTGTAGATTATGAAACCCCTTGCATATACAACTTTAAACCCCACAGGAAGTTGTTTGTGTTGCCATTGACAAACTGATTTAATAGACTGCTGTAAATACATAAAAATAAGCAATATAAAATAAAAATATATTTTATCATTTTAAAGTTATTTAAATAGCCATAAATGACAAACTGAAAATGACATTACTACCCAGATAATTAGCCCCATTTGGGCAAAGTTAAAACCTGTTGTTAACGACTACCCCCGCGCGCGGGGGCGCACCCCTCACTACCCTATTCGAAAGAGAATTTTTTTTAATATATAAATGTCCAACAGTATTATTATACACGTCTGGATAGCCAAGCATCTCGCCTAGCAATGTTATCTCACAACCATTGCCCAAATGTAAGCATTTTTCAAAGTCAAGCCGATTCGTAAATAATTCGTAGGAATTATCACGATTCATTGCCATGACGCTCGAAAAAAAAAAATTTTTTAAGTTATGTTGTGTGATTTATCTGATATTATCAGAGAGAGCGCATTTCCGTGGTTCTAACACTGATCTCCCCTTGTTGATAGCAGCATGCCTTAGAAAGATATCTTATAAACAACGAGACACGAATTATGCCTTTAGAATTAGAAATTGCGCTA
>JAODOY010000018.1:5577902-5595571 GCA_025399855.1 Forbesichthys papilliferus | reverse complement strand
CCTGGGTCTGGTCTGTCGAGGCCCCTGACTTTCACTGCCACCCATGTGACAGCGCACCCGACCCCCACGGTTCCTCCCACAAGTGGTGGACCCATAGGATGGGTTTCTGAACAATAGCCTATATTAATATAATGTAGTTATTGATGTGCACATCACTCTTGATAATATGCCTGGCCTGCATACTCAACTTGTTTATGCTATGGCAGCCTGTAGTTACTGTATCAAAAAACAGATTTACTGATTTGGTAATTTGCAAATGTTGAACATTGAACTTTTACTTACTGTTAGTGTACTGGCGATCAGCATCAGTTCCTTGCCTTGCATATTTCGCTGATACTACATATGTGGTCATATCCTCATAGGAGCGTTACCAAAGAAACTGTGTGCAGTAATCTACGCAACATGTGCACGTTTCTCTCATTCACCTGTTTCCCCGCCCCTCGCCCTCTTTTAGCCAATACAGACCAGGAAGCTAACCGTCCACTTTGAACCGTCCACAATTTCTCCATGTCACATCGATATTGATAATTCCAAAAACAACTAGAAATACTTGGTTTTCATGGAATGGTTCCTTTAAAATTGGATTTGACTGTCTTTTTAATACTTTATTATAAGCAAATTCTTCTGGAAGCCAGTTAAGATAGTAAGCAGGTCCCTGAGCGACAAAACTACACAGAAAAACATAAAATGTCTGACCATCTGTTTTCATCACAGCATGCTGTTTGTTCTCTCCTCTCTTCCACAATAGTATCATGCTGTCTGGGAAAGAGACAGATACATAATTCGAGGGGAGGGAACCAGAAGAGCGTGAGTGACATTTTAGTTGAAACGGAGATATATGTATAACATTAAAACTCTTGATGAGTTTTAATTCATTAATCAATATGAAGCTATTCATTAAAAACAAAAAGTCATCATTAATGGAACATACTAAGCCAGTTGGTTTCAAAAGTACCAATTGTGTAACTTCACTTACATCCTTTTTTACATTGAGAAATGTATATTTTGAAAGCCTGTTGTAAGGAATGTTATTTTTTTATGTGTTTTTATATGTTTGTATTTATATTTCCTTGAACATACATATTAAGAAGAAATGTTCCAATGAAGAGAGAAAGATAGATTGCCTTGGGAGTTTGGAGAGCTTTTCAAACACTTTGGAAACCCTCTGGAATACACACACCGACTCTGCTTTTGTAAGCTTATAGAGTGGAACATGTACTGTAATACGTGCATACTACAGACATACATGGACACACACACACACACACACTACTCTCAGCAGTGCACTACTCACAGGCATGCACATATCAAACACAATCACACATCAAAACATCCTATGACTAAAGGATAAGACATGTAAACTAATTTTAAATGGTATAAATAACAACATGCCACGTCCCAACTCAAGGTACGCATATTTCAACTGCTCTCAGCTCCAATCTGAGACACTTCCAGCTGCCTTTCAGCTGGGCAAAACCCTGCAGGTGTACAACTCCTTCCGTTGTGCACAGGCAGCGTGAGTGCTCCACGCACCCCAGGGCAAGGCAGACGCTGTTTGTTGACTGTGAAATGTTTTTAGTTGCTGTCAATCCTGAGCTCACTTTTCTCCCACTGGCCAAACTCAACTGTTGGTACAAGAGGAGAATCTGCTACTGAAACAGCACAGTAAAAGTGCTCAGGAGAGAGGGAGGGAGACAGAAAGAGGGAGGGAGACAGAAAGAGGGAGAGAGAGAGAGAGAGAGAGAGAGAGAGAGAGAGAGAGAGAGAAATACAAAGAGACAAAGAGAGGGAGAGGGAGGGAGGGAGGGAGAGGATCCTCCACCACATCAGAGACAGAGATGATACACTGGTTGTTTTGAGGGCTGTCAATACTAGTGCTGCTTGCTCCTTGAGTGCTAAGGGTCCCTGTTGTCGCTCTGTCAGCTTACAGGTGATGGAAGGGAAGAATGGCACAATGGCGGATCAGTCTGGGCAGCCAATGAGAGCCCCCCCCTTCTTCATGGCTGCTCTTTACACCGCAATACTCTCAAGCCCCCCCTTCCCCCTTCATGGCTGCTCTTTACACCGCAATACTCTCAAGCTCCCCCCTTCACGATGGCTGATCCGGGCCACAGACAAGTGACACATTATGGAGATCGATGTAGTGCACAGCGTTTTGGGATCTCCTTGAAGCGGTGTCATGGAAGGGAATCCAAACATTCATTTAACTGCCTGTGACCTTGAGAAAAACCTCAAGCATTCTCTGAAATTACTTTTATAAATGCCTCCGTCTGGACTAGTCAGACTAGCCTCAGAATATATTTTCTTATTTGGACAAACACTCATCTCCACCCTTTGATTCATTTCAAGTACATTGTGACGTAGACCATGACTGAATTTTAGTCCACATTCCAAACCAGGGGGTAAAGGTATAAGTTATGCACCATACACAAGTTCACATGCATTAGAATGTATACTGCACATTTGCGCATCTGCCATTAGACAAGGTGAGCACCTGTGAAAATAGTCCTGATACAATATGGCTTGCGTGACTGCACATATACCTGGTCTAGAACTCCAGCTTCCATTAGAAGTGTATGCCATACAATGCTTCTATGGATAATAATTGAAATACACTGTAGAAGCCATGTAGAAGCTGAAAGATGTTGAAAAATGTTAGATTTTTTTTCCAAGAGGACTGAGAGCTGGATGAACTTAATCACCAGCCAGCGAGGGCCAATCACACGTCTGACTGGTGAAGTGTAGTAATTGGAGAGAAGTTAGACATCATCGCATCTGATTGGCCAGCCTCTCAACAGCTGTGGGTTAAGGGTGCTCCTGGGGTTAGCCTGGTCAGAGCCAGAGAGAGAGATGGAGAAAGGGCCCTTCAATAAACAGGCAGTCTACTGAGAATCTTGCAGAGGTCTAATGGAGCTTCATCACAGTCTCGGCCGTCAGTTAGTGAAGTGAAACCAGGTCTAACTGGGGGCCTAATGAAGATGGCTTGGCATTGAGCTGTCTAGAAACTGCCCGACTAAAATGGTGAAATGGTCTCTATTGTTATCATTTGCTTTTATGGAGGCATAAAGCTCACTCAAAGCCACAAACAAGAGCAAAAGTGAAGCCAACTTTTTACTGAGGAATCTGAAGACATGCTTTGCTCACCTTTAAGGCAACGGTTACTGTACTGAATAAATCCATCCTGCAGCCTGCCTTTGACTCTTCCATACATGTAGTACTATGTACCCTCTTTAGTTACCATGTTATAAAGGTATTTAATCATGAGTTCATGAAGCAATGTGCTTGAATCTTTAGTTCCTGGTGATAGTAATTGCTGTCAATGTGATGACTCTCAACTGTTGAATTTATACATTCATTCTGCTATATCTGGCTGGCCAGGTAAGAGCAGTCTAGGCTGTGTGGGCCATGCGGGTCTGGCAGTGTTGCCCTGGAACACACACACACACTCTGCCGCGGGCTAAGGCATATGCTACAGAATTGCTGGCGTAAGCCCTTCAAGTCTGGGGTCAACATGGGCCCTGTTAATGGAGGCATGTGTCTGTATGTCTGTCAGTAGCGCTGACCTTCAAGTGGCACTATATGCTCACGGCTCAATGGTCTGCAGTGAAGGCATGACTGGGTGAGTCACTATGGAGGGTAAAGCTGCATGCAAACAGAGAGAGAGTGTGTATAAAAGTGACTTCCATGTCTCTTCTCTCCTTGACCTTGGGGTTTGACAGGGAGATACACATACTCAGAGAGCATCATCAGACTGATGCACTTGAGTACATGAGAATGCATGTGTGTATGCACATGTGCACAAATACAAAATCTGACAAGCTAAAGAAAATGGTAACTCAACAAGGTTACAGTAAAGGAGTTATATGTATTTATTTGACAGAGGGGGCAGCGTGGAGCAAGATGTCCTGGGTAACACACATAATAACATCACCCTAAAATATTAGGGCTGGGAGCATTAACGCGTTAATCTTTGCGATTCATTTGACATGTTTAGCACGTTAAAAAAATATTAACGCAATTGACGCATCACTTTTTCTCTTTTTTACTTCCTTTTGTGGCAAATTAATGCTTACTGTGATAGACGTCAGTCAGATCATGCACGACAACAGTAGAGTTTTACAAGGAAAGTTTTCATCTATTAAAATTTCCTGATGCCGCTTTGGACTAAATGGCAGTGGTACAGTTTGTAGGACTACAGAAGGGCTGTGAGATAAAGCGATATACATATATCGTATGACGATAGAAAAACATCTACCGTCTTAAATTATGCTTTATCATTTATCATTGTTGTTGAAAAAATCACTTCTTTTTACTACTCTTTACTCCAATAATTTTCGTAATTTGGAGTCCGTATTTTGATCGGTTAATCGGTTCTGTCTGTGTGTGCGCTAGTGTGCTGCCTGTCTGCCATTGTGAATGTGGTCTCGACTGTGTGTTACTTTCCAGACTTCTGATCCAAACCATTGTAACGTTTATTAAGTTGGCAGTCACATTAAAATGTCTCCCACTAACATCGATCAAACTATCTCTCCTTTCCGTCTCTCTCTCTACTCTGTATTTTCTCGATCCTTCCCTGATATCTCTCTCCCATTTGCTTCCTGTCTCTCTATACTGTCCTGTCCATAAAATAAAAATCAAATTGATAATAAATAAATTGAGATTAATCACAGCAATTTGCACAATTAATATGTTATTTTCTTTTAATTGACCTCCAGCCCTATAAAAATTATATAATATTGCATTGTAACAATATTGTAACAGAGATAGGGTTTGTAGCTAAAAGACAAACATGAATCCTACAGTACATGCTGCGTTTTATAATTACACAGTGAACATGGTGCATTCTCGTACGATCACAAGCCTTTCTGGTTGGAAATAATGACACTGAAGGCCTTGCACTAAGAACTGCAAAGAAACCTTTGCCTGTGTTCATTTGAAATGCAGATTGCCAGTGCCTCACAGCGGTAATGGTGCCCAAACACCAAGCACCAAGCGTAGATGGAGACATCATGAGGGAAAAAACAACATAACTGCCTTCTCTGAAATTGGCCGATGCCCCAAGTGCCACTCCGTGGCACCAACATAATTACAGGGATTTGGTAGGTTGCTGTAGGAATGTAGGGGCTAGATAAAGCCGTCATTACATACATATTGTCAGTGCACCCTCCTGGAGCAGGGCACCATGCAATCACTACAGCTCTATTATCTTGCTTTTACATGTCTGTAATTACTTTTCCCCTTGTTACGAATGTGGCAAATGTTTCACGGAAGAATGAAAAGAGAAGGATCACATCAAACCTTACCCTGTCCAACTATGCACATATAGTTGTATGTACTCTAGCAAGGCCAGATAAGAGATGCTATAAGGAGAGGCTGTTTCACTGTAGAGCCTCTCTTCACATCACAGCTAGCAACTCTACTTTGTTACACTCTAAACTGCATTTGGTGACCATCATGTGAGTCCACACAGACAATATATACTGACAATATCATCTGTAGCTGTCCAATGTGATGTGATTTGTTTGCAATAAGCCCCTCCCTGCTCATATCTACAATGTGTTTTAGGGTTTATTCTGGAATCCATAAAACATAAGGTGGTCATATATAATTGACCGAGAGAAAAGAGATGAGACAAGTCTAATTACCGTCATGGCCTGGCACTGATATTTGATTTAACTTCAGCTGGCCAGGCTGGCAGTACACAGTACTCTGCCACGCAGTATTCCTTGGGGAAGAGCGGGCAGCTCATACAACAGATCTGATACATCAACAACAGGCACAGTGATGAAGGTAACCACCAGATAGGAGTTATTCATTCTGTTGTTGTAGGCCAAACACAGTAGTATGAATGCTGCTCCTGTAATACCAACACAATACACACATACTGTATATGTCATCTCCGCCTCGCTCCCTCTGTGGCTCTCTCCCTGCTTCTGGCTAGTGGCACACAATAACAGCCCCAACCCTGGGAGGGGAAGGCCGTCAGCTGAAGGAGAGGTGCATTTCCTCTTAAAACCAAGTAGGAGAATGGAGAGGGAGCGAGAGAGAGAGAGAGAGATTCAGGGGAAACAAATGAAAAGAGCAGTGAGGAAGGTGTCTGGGGAGGGCAGGCGTGTGCCGGGCTGCTGATTGTCTGAAAGAGTGCGCTCTCTGCTTTGCTATCCTGTTCAAAGCACTTGAAAGCTCCTCTGAGGTCTGGAGTAGGTGGAAGGAGGCAGGCAGAGAGGCCTGGCTGTGGATGGGCCCAGACACTTTCTTAGATTCTTCCTCCATCCAGGAGGGGGAACAGGGCGCCTCAGAGGCCCAGAGCTACAGCCCACCGGCTCAGGGTTATTCCTGTAAAGAGGTGAGGAATGAGAGCTTAGAGCTGGCTAGCATACTACACTAAATATTACTTAAAAGAAAACCTAAATGATGTTTGGCTATTTGAGTTTTATCTCATCCAGCTCAGAGTTAGTCTGTTTATTGAGTTTCTTATGACATGTCAACACAAAGTTTCAAAACTATAATCATGGTTACACAAGATACAAATAGTTAATTTGCCCATTCATTTGACATAGAACTTTGAACAAAGAGTCACTGTGGCTTGCCTTGCAATAGAACATGAAAAATATGTGTTGGCTGAACTTTTGACTACAAAAATTTGTTTGGAAATGTGTCAAACCGTCCCTTTTAGTTTCATACTTCACCACACCGATAACCACCTTACACCATACAGTTATGAATTATGACATCATGGAAAAATAAGTAAATTGCTTTATTTCAGTTTTTACAGCACTGGATTAGCGTTTTTGGTGAGCCCTAAATTAGTATGTTGGCTAGAAGGCAACATTGATGCAATCTTGATTTGTTTTTTATTCATTTTTTAAGATAGCGCTTTATTATAATTGATCAAAACAGCAGCCAGCCTTTGAAAGCAGGGCCCTCTGGGAGCGACTTCAAACAGTATCAATTATAGAAATAGCCTCAGAGGAGTGGAGTCAATTCCCTATCAATAAAGTATTCAGCGCCAATCGTCTGGAGATTAGGGAAGAGATGAGCCAAGTGCAAACCCTCTGGATTGCCTAAATCTACTGCACGGCTGGTGCTCCAATAAAGTAAGTAGCTTCAGATCAAACAGGGTATATTCCAATCAAGCAGTGAGCAGGGCAACAGAGACAGCTCTCCAAATACATTGGTACCCTTAAGGGAGTTAAATTCAAGGCTCCAATGAAGAGTATCAAAACTAGTGTATCAAAACTCAAAAATCTATTGTCAACAGCCTGACTTGTCTAGTACAAGTTTGTTTACAGTTAAGTAATTTTGTATTACAAATATCAGGTATGCTTACAAACATGCCGAATCCGGGTTGAACCCACACCTATATAACTAAACTATCCTGCCCACTGTTCAGCTGATACTACTTACTAAGACATTTCTAAAAATGGAACAATAGCAAAAAACAGTAGATCTTTTATAGAAAATGTGTATGTGTTTGAGGGAGAGTTGAAGTTTAAGTTTGATATGCGCCTAGAATGCAGAAACCAAATGCTAATGTCATTATTACAATTATCCCTAGAAGATCACGACAGTGGCCATTGGCAATTGTAGCCAGACGAGATCGGGATGGTCTTGTGAGCTTCAGTTACATTTCGCTGCAAGTCTGGAAAGCCTAAAAATATTTTTTTAATGTGTCCGACTCCGAGTAGCAACTGAATTTACCAATCATCATAAAATTTATAGCTATACGGGCGGGGATCAGGTGATCAGATAGTTAATCTGATCAACTGCCAAGTATTTTTTTGAAAGTATAACTGCCCTTTACAATGTTTTATTACATTTCAATGGATGAATTTGTGACTCCAGATTAAATTTTGACTAACAATTAAAGCGCACCCCAGCTCTGAGCCTGAATCTACCCACACCTTCGAAAAATGTGTCAAAGAGCTTAGTGAGGGGAGGGTTGGGGCTGAGAGGGGGACTGCAATTAACATTAACGTTAACTAATCTTTGAACCGGTAAAAAACAGTCAGGTACTGGGTTGATTTTTAATGGATATGACATGTAGTTCTCTTTTCAGCCCATAAAATGCAGATAAAAAAAAAACAGGAATTTTGTCAATTTTAACACCAACATTGATGTGTCATTGATCTGTGTCTCGTCACAGATCAATCTTATAACTTTGTTTACAGCTGTTTGCATTTATAAGGGTAGTAGCAACAGTCTAATCTCATGTTGATGTACATTTCTGTAATAAAGGTAGGCTACCAATTTCAATAGGCTGCCGTTTCAATTAAATCTATCTAGTCTGACTGATAAATCCAAATGAAGATCAGCTTTGTCTACTGTAACATAATGTTGGGTTGCTTATTTATCTAGACATGTCCAAAGTTTAAGTCCACAAACTAAAACCAAAGAGCCTACAATGTCATTATAAAGTATGCCTACTATGGTTCCGTACACAACACAGCCTAGTCAAGTTGTCTCCGGTACCTTATTTAGCATTATGGTAGCCTTAGCCTACACCGTTATTTAACGTGTAATTGGCATTTGTGTGTGGGTGGGTACCAGTAAGTGCTCGCTAGGCACGCACTGGGCGTGTGTGAATGTGGCGTTTGAAAATATTGTTGTCTGTAACTAGGGACAACCATGACAGTTGAGTATGTACAGTATTATAGAGGTTCCAATAGATAGCACTTCCACATTTGATTTTTGGAAGGAGGGGGGCACATTGTGCTCCATTTCAATACTCCATCTTTGTATAATTATTAAATCTTTGGTATGAATCTGGCTGACAGTATTTTGCACATAAAAGAGATGCAGGCACAGAAGTCCTACTATTTCTTGTGATATAGTATGTTAATTATTGTGCATGGGACATTTGAAATGGCATGTATGAAAATACAGGACAAATCACTATTTGGATGCAAGATTAAAGCGTGGCAAAGGTGGCAACCCTACTCCATAGTGACTTGCTAGAATCTAGAAGATAACGTTGTCTGTTGCTGTGGGACAACAGTGGCTCGACAAAAGTATTAATGTTTTCTCTTTTGGCTGCTTGCCGTTAATAATATGCAACTACTGATTCTATCATATTGTAATGAGCTCTAGTCAGTCAGCATGAAACATGCATTGTTCATCAATATGAATCCCTTTATTTAACACAACTCATTACAACACCCACAATCACAGCGCCGCACAAACACAGCAACAACTACAATGCAAATAGCCTCAGAAGAAAATATCAATTTAACTGCCTACACAAATCACAAATCACAACAGGCAAAGCGCAAACCAAGCATTGCATTGTAGGTAGTCAATGCGACTCAGCCCAGGACACCACAATATATTGTTGCACCGGCAAAAGACAGTCCTTAAGTGGAGCTGTCTATCACCCTCGAGAAAACCACAGTGTCCTCCTCTCCTACTGTAAAGAGTCTTGGAGTCATGCTGGACAACAACTATCAGGCGCAGCAAACATCGCTGTAACAGCTTCTGGTCCAAAGCGACACAACTCCTGGTTCAAAAACTGGATTACTGCAAATCTGTTAACTGGATTACCAGCATGCTCTACCAGACCCCTACAGCATATTCAAAATTCTGCAGCCCGCCTGGTACTCAACCAACCAAAGTTCTCTCATGACTTCACTGGTTCTCCATTTCAACTACTGCCATCGCTACGAGATCTCAAGACCCATCAAAATCTCAAATGTTTTCTGTCCTGGCATCACAATGGTGGAACAAGCTTCCAGCAAGAATCAGGACTGCGGAAACATTACCTATAGTCCGTAAGACACTCAAGACACACCTCTTCACAATCTACCTCGATACATCGACTAGCGACCTCTCCACCTCCTAGCACTCAATCTTAACTCTAACTTCCACAATTTAACAACTAACATCTTTAACTAAAGTTCTTCCCCAAATATTATTGTATGTTTTACTCTTCTCTTTTCTCTATACTTCTCTTCTTTCCATATAAAAGATCAATACAAATCCTACACTGCACTTATGTATTTTGCACTTTAGTATTTAGGCCATTAGGCACTTTGTTTGATTGAATTATATATTGACATGGTAGTAGACACAAGACATGACGCTGTAACTATTCTGATATAATATTGGTTGCTTAAAATTGCTGGTGTATGACCTGCCCAAATATTTACAAATGTTCTACATGTAAGTCGCTTTAGATAAAAGTGTAAAAGTAAATGTCATATGTGGAGCCAAGCAAATCATATACACTGTAGGCCTAGTAAGCCTTCACATAGGCCTACCTGCTGCAGTTAAAATGTTTTTAAATTCTATGCTGAAATAAAAAAAGGCCTAAACGACACAGCTACTGTATTAAGGCCCAGACATGCCAAAACACAATACCGTGATATACCTTGAAACCGGTATGTGTTACCGTAATAGCCATTTTTGTTCATGCCGCCCAGCACTATAGGGAAAAGCAGGATTCCCAGTGATTCAATGTATACACCAATAGTGTCATTTACTTACCACACCGTACAAGCCAGTCAGCTCATAATGATCACTTAATTGCAACAATCTTGTCTGTAGAAGCTTCAATGCATCAGCCTCCAGTGTGTGCTGTGTATAAATCTATTGACAGAGCCTTGCCATATCAATGAAACCTTAGTTTACAGGCCCTTCTCCCAGAAATCCACTGTTTCGACACAATCATTACAAATTGATTGCAAAATAGCTAACAATCATGATTAAATCATTAAATTCTTGTCTACGCTTCACAGAAAGGGAAGAAAATTAACTTCCCACCAACCTCATTTTTCCCCGAACACAAAATAATGATTTTCTGTCAGTCTAATTACAAAGCCAACATCTGATCAAGCCACCATCCAGAGGGGATTATCACATGCGCCAGTATTAGACCTCATTACCAGCCTGAGTGCAGAATTATTACATCTTGTAATTGGATGGTGAGATTTATATACAGATCGGGCCGGTTTCTGTAAGATTGTAATTACAGGCTTCGTTGGTTAGCTACTTATCACTGGAGTGCTGGAGTGCAGGAAATCGGTATAGAGAAGAGCATTTAATTAACCCCTCACCTATCACAGAGGGGGAAAAGCTCTACCTTCCATGCCAGTGTTAGGGACAACAGCACATCAAACAGTTTATCACTTTGCCTAACCCCCAGCCTGGTCAAAGAGGTACCACCTTAATACATGCTCTTAGTACATTTGTGTGAATAAGTCATCCATTTTACTATTGATTGAGCAACATTTTCTAATTACCTAAGGTAAGTGTGTGGAATAATCACTCTTCTGTTTAGGGGGCTTTATGGAGCGGTGAGCTCCACTGGGGTAGGTTAACTGTCTGGAGGAGAAATAGTCCACTATGGGAAATAGTGTGTCTGCCGGTGTGTAAAATGTATACATGTTTATGTATCAATCTCTTTGTCCTTCAACCATGCTTGCAGAGACGATGCCACACCAAAAACAACCCCTTCTTCTGTTTCTTCTCTAAGTAATGATTGTTTCTTTCTTAAGGCGGTCCTTAATTAATGGAGCGGGACGCTTGTTAAACACCTCGTTTTCCATGGCACAAATCTGCCAAGTGTGATTAGAGAGGCCAGTCATTGCGGGAGCAACAGTGAGAGAGATGGCCGTCTATAGCCATTATATTCACAATAATAATCCTTCATCATTGCACCTCCAGCACAACAGTCGCCCTGCTTCCAATCAGGTCAGCCACACAATGAGGGAAAACTAATTTGCCTTGCCAATTCCGGCCCTACACACCCATCTAGCTACTCCATATGGTAGTCGCTCTAAAGTGGGCCGCGGTGCAAGTCTACATATATTAATGGGATGGGGGTGCAGGTAAAGTAAAGAATTGTCGCCCTGCGACTCAGCATGAAAAGTGCTGTCATGTCAGCGTGACCGAGAAAAGAAAACATCAGCAGCTCTTCTCAGTTAACACCAGTACAAGTTTATTTTCTCTGCATAACCCCCCCTCCCGATCAATACGGGCCTACATTTTATGAGACAAGGAGTTAACTTGTTCAATTACTACACAGACAGCTCTATTCTTTTGTAACAAGTAATCTGGGTAGTGAAATCAATACTGACAGGTTCACAGCACGCTGGCTAATTTCATATTACCTCCAGCCAATGGGAGCACTGTTCATAATTGAACTGGTGTTCCACTTCATTATGAGGAAGAGGGGAGATCAATACTAGCACAGGCACATGCACGCAGCCGTGCACACACGCAAGTCTACATTAGGACATGAATATGCACATGCACTTAACATGCACAATCACAGACATAACAGGGTCAGGTCTGTTTTATTTCCTCACTTGGGCGTGAACAAGAACGGGTGTGCTTAGCGGACAGAAAAGGATGATAGGCCTGCTACTTCTGGGCTCCTAGGTGGGGGGTGGGGGCACTACCACCAAACCAAATGACCCTTCCAACCAGCACACACAAACAGGAAAACTAGTTTTCTGTCTGCCTGCATGCCTTCACATACATGAACCATGCACACTAACAGTGACTAGTGGGGTACAAAGGGTGGCAAAGCCATCCCTGACGTTGTGCCTTAGACACCCAATGTACCACCCCATAATCCACATCTACCATTGGCTATCTCTCTGGTCAGAGGCAACATTGCACACAGCAGACAAATTACAGTGATCGGTTTGATTTTCCAGCAGCAGAGCTACGCTCATTTAGAGACTGTCAACAAAGTACACTGTAGTGGAGAACGGATGATTTAAAACTTCGATTTTGTGAATTAAATATCTATATGAAATACAGCTATATTTTATACACATACCAGTGATCTTCCAGACATCGAAATGCAAGTATACATTATTAAGGGCAATTTCTGGGGAATGGAAACTGTATTTCAGATTTATTTGAAGTTGATCCTTTTAAGAAATTACACCAGAACCAATGTATTTAGTAGAACATGGAAAGCACTGAAACTAGTGGAAAATAGGGGGACGCCTAGGCATCCCAATTAACCTTTCCCCCCACAGATTAGTAGCAATTTATTTTTCCAGACTGAGGAAACAGTCAATGAAGTAGCAGTAAATTAAGAGTTGAGCCACCTGCAATAAAGCAGGAGAAAGGGCATTAGATCGCTCTCCAAAATGGCATTGCTAGTGTTGTGATATTCATACATAATAATCGTAAAACCGTGATTATTCCTCAGACTATAACCATCAAAATGTCTAATTGTTGCATCCCTAAATGCAACTAACACTCCCTGTGTGGTAGAGGCAGAGCTGGAGGATGGTGGGGGATTATTATCAATTACCCTGTTAGAACTGAGTGGGAAGCGGGGAACCATCCAAGCTGTGACCAGTAAGGATGGGACACCGTTGACCTTAACTGAGGAGGTAATTGGGCGGTGGAAGGAACACTTTGAGGAACTCCTGAATCCAAATGTCATGCTCTCTGTGGTAGAGACAGAGCTGGAGGATGATGGGGGATCATCATCAATTTCCCTAAGGGAGGTCACTAAGGTAGTCAAACAACTACGCAGTGGCAAAGCCCTGGGATTGATGAGGTCCATCCAGAAATGCTGAAAGGTCTTGGTGTGGAGGGAATGTCTTTGCAGTGTTGCCAACTTAGCGATTTTGTCGCTATATTTAGCAAGTTTTCAGACCCCTCTAGCGACTTTTTTAAAAAAAAGCGACTAGCGACAAATCTAGCGACTTTTTCTGGTGTTACTAGAGACTTTTGGAGACTCTGGCTTGAAAGCACGTATCGTTCTTACTCCTGTCCTCCAGCAGCAGGTGCTGCCGTGGGCCCCTCCCCCAGCCCAACGCACTCACAGGCGGCCCAGCTCTCCCGCAGCAGTCAGAGCCAGGCATGTTCACCCTCCGCGTCCAGACTGCAAATGAACCGCGCATGTGCCGGGATTGATGCCGCTGGCTGATCCCCCCGCCCGTCAAAATGTTCATGTTTTACTGTGTTTACTTGTAGGCTCCTTAGTGGACCATACGGTAAAAAAAAATGTAGTGTCTCTTTATGGTTAAAGGAGGAGGATTGGAATTGTAATATAAAAAAACAAACATGACTCGACAGAAGAAAGTACTTCTATATATTTCGGGTGTTTTTACTTATTTTTTGTCTCACAACGTTATTCCTCTCCCACAGCGTCATTCACAATGACATGCACATCACATGGCAAATTATGCAAATTAGGCGATGATATTATTTAGCAACTTCTAGCGACTTTTAGCACAGCCAATAGCTACTTTCCTTACTGAGGAGTTGGCAACACTGTGTCTTCGATGACACGCCTCTTTGAGATTGCATTGAAGTCTGGGACAGGGCCCAAGGAGTGGCAGACCGGGGTGGTGGTTCCCGTGTTCAAAATGGGTGCTAATTATAGCGGTATCACACTTCTCAGCCTCCGTGGTAAAGTCTACCCTAAGGTATTGGAAAAGAGGGTTTGGCCAATAGTCAAACCTCAGATTGAAGAAGAACAATGCGGTTTACGTCCTATTCGGAACAACGGACCAGATATTGACTGTCTTGGAGGGGGCCTGGCAGTATGTCCTTCCGCTCTACATCTGTTTTGAAAAGAACCTCACCTATGGTCATAAAGGGTAGGTCATGACCAAAAGAACAAGATCACGGGTACAAGCAGCTGAAATGTGTTTTCTCAGGAGCGTGGCAAGCATTTTCCTTAGAGAGAGGGTGAGAAGCTTGGCTATCTGTGAGGAACTTGGAGTAAAGCCGCTGCTCCTTTGTGTCAAAAGGAGCCAGTTAAAGTGGAACCGGCATCTGGTAAAGATGTTTCCTGGGTGCCTCCCTAGGGAGGTGTTCCAGGCAAGTCCAGCTGGGAGGAGGCCTCGAGGAAGACCCAGGACTAGGTGGGTATGTCTCCACATTGGCCTGTGAACACCGCGGGATCCCCCAGTCAGAGCTGATTAATGTGGCTCGGGAAAGAGAAGTTTGGGGTCTGGCTAACTGCGTCAGTATACGCCTACTTGACAAGCGAGGTATTTTGATTGACATGTACAACGACAAACGAATACGCAACTCAATGACCAAGTCGGACGTTTTGCTTTCAATGAGGAATTTGTTGAATAAAAAAACATCAGGACTATGGCTGTTAACAGGTCTTATACATCTGTAAAATGTGTAGGCTACAGTTACTAATGTATCAGACATTCAACAGTTCAACAGACATTCAGAGTTTCTTATGTGATGTAGTGCTAATGGATGGAAGAGGTTGAGACTAAGTCCCGGTGACTTTTGAAAATGCAGTTATGGCTATTTATTTCAATAGTCATCCTAGTAACTACCAGAGGCATTTCAAATATGGCTGTGAGTAGCTTTAGGTGCACATTACACTTTAAACCATTTGGGAAGTCAAGTTGGACCACCTTTAAATTAGTTGGTGCTTAACACATCAGAGATGCCGTTCCAACTTGAAGGGGTGCTCACTTGAATTTTCCCAGTTGGAAGGAATTTTTTAGATTATTGCAACATCAGGTGAGTGCGGGATTTCACTGCAAGGACATGATCAGATCCATTGGTTATCTGAGAGGGAGAGAGAGAGAGAGAGGAGGGTAACACACAAGAGCGGATAACCTTCGAAGTTTTTGACCTCTGCTGCTAATTGCAAATTCAACTCTATCTGTTTTTGTATAAAATATCTCTTGTCGCTTTCCCATTAATGTTATCACTGTGTGGGATTAGCCATGGACTAAAGGGATGATGTTGTCTAAGCTGATGTCAACTGTACAATTACCCTGCTCTGTCGCTCTCTGAAAACAACAACTGTTAGATAAAGATAAGTGCTTTCAGAAAGAATGACAAAGTTGAGCCTTTGACAATCACTGAACCGTAAACTAACTAAATACTCATTAGACTTATTGCTAACATTCCTATTTTCATAACCTTACATTATGCAATTTGAATTTATTGCACTCATTAATAACCTTTAGCAATTTTCCTTATAGAGACTGTGACAACCGGTATCATTTAGCTGCGGTAAAGGGCATAGACTGAAAACGGACCGCTGATCAAGGAAACATTCATTGAGAGAGACCCATTAAATGCATTTTAATCTAAATATCCCTCAATATGCTTTATTGTTTTTGCTTTAATTTCCCTGCCACTATTCCATATGGAGCCCCAGTTATCAAGCAGACAGGGTTTATGAGCCCGCTAGAGCAGTGCCGCGCCTGGGCTCATAAGTCCTCCACTATTAACAGGCTGGTGGGAGGGTAATATCTCTGGAACAGGGGCACAAGCCTGTGACTGGCGCTCTGCTTTGGCAGGAATGCACCCAGGCTTCTGCTAATCACCAGAGACCCCCAACATTTATTAACAATTAGCTACTCGTAGCATTTATCATGGCTTGAAATGAGAGCACAGTTCTTGCAAAGTTTTAATCTGCATATCCTTGAGGGGCTTGGCTTATCAAGACTGTACATGTAGTTGGAGAAGAGAATGTTGTAGATGTCTCTCTTTAACCATGGGCTTATACTTTAGCTGAACCCGTTCAATGGCCCTTAGAGAAACATTGCAGAAAAGTAAAATGGTTTAGACATCAAGAAACACAATTCTTGAACATACAAGCTTACAATAACTGATTGCAGTGTTGTAAAGAACGATGTGTCAGTCATTTGTACATTCAGACACAAGATGCAGTTTGGCTGCTCCTGTACCAGTGGAGGATTGTGGCAGAAAAGTGTATTGTGACAGTATATTTATATGGAAACATTGTGACTTTTGATATATGAGACACTGTAGAGAAGTGGTTGTCAAATTGAGGGTTGCGTTTAGACTGAGACTGAAAAGTGCTGTTTACATAATCGGCTAACTTATTTTTTTAAATAAATGTACATGCTGTATAAACTGAAGTGTTTCTAAAGAATATACTTTATATCATTCAAGGTCATAGCATCTGCAATATATGAACAACTTTGTTGGAACTCAGTACTGAATAATCAAAATTCTGCAGTACATGCATTTAACCGAGAGAAAGAGAGATTTCCCACTCACTCGAGCCCATTTCTCCCCCCATTATCTGATTAGCTTCCCATTTCCTCTCCATCAGTGCATTGACCTGGATTTGGCCAGGACCATGCAGTCCAGCCAGGGCAGGGTCCACAGAGAGGGGCCAAACCACTCTGGGCTGGTGGGATGGGGGCCCGGTGGAACCATAAATCAGCTGCGAGAGAGAGCTGTGTGTGTGTCGGGAGGGGGGGTTATAAAGATGTTGTGCTCCGTTAGCCCACTTGTGGATGCTGTGATGAATTCACAAGCACATTGCCAAGGCAAACTACTTCATTATGGGCTGGCCCAACAGTCATTAATCTCCCAGGGAGGCCGGCATACACAGAAATCACCAGACCAGGGAATTTATTCAGGCCTAGAGGAGCCCATTTGATTAGCCATTCAATCCTTCCCTTCTTCTTCTCCCCCTGTCTCCTGCCCTCACAGCGGGCTGCATCTTCACAACACCTCTGTCTTCACGGTGATGCATCACCCACATCCACATTGTACTATATTTAGCACAGGCACACTGCGGCTAATCGCACTTGACAGGGTCAATACATTGGTTCAGTGTGTAACTGGGAGGCCACACCAATTAGACATTTGCACAGTACTTACATCTTTACCTTTATCTCAAATACACACAGACACACCAGTCCTCTACGACACCTATCTATATATGTGAATATATATAT
>JAODOY010000018.1:5526562-5572811 GCA_025399855.1 Forbesichthys papilliferus | reverse complement strand
GAGAGAGAGAGAGAGAGAGAGAGAGAGAGAGAGAGAGAGAGAGAGAGAGAGAGAGAGAGAGAGAGAGAGAGACTTTTGAAGGAATGAGACAAGATAATTAGATGGTACAGAAAGACAGAATACAGAGGGAGGTATATTGGATTCCATAAAAATAAATATTGACACTTAAAACTCAAGGTAGTTTGCCGGCAGTAAATAAAGGAGTTGGAATCAATGGCAATCACTGATAGGGCTATAAAACCTCTAAATATGAAATACAGCTTTACATAATGGTATGGATTTCCAATGAGGGCCACATGACACTTGCTTCTTTGAAATGCAAATAGCAAGTCACACACATTGTCCTTCTCAGGCCCAGCACCTATTGATCGGCTAAAACAAATGCTATTGATCATTGAATATTTAATGGAGATAATTAAATCTCCCAGCAAGGTACTTACATCCCATTTTCTGGCTTTCAGCTACTTAGACCTACCATTGACTCACTAATGCTTCAAGGCAGCTTTCTCATGAAGCAGTGACAGAAAACTGCAATAAAACTAGATATTTAATTCATGTTAGAAATATTGCACAGCCTGTCGATCAAGAGAGAGACACACCATGCTTAGCTTATGACATTAAAATCCCCTTGCAGAATCCTAATGAAGTATTGGCCAACTTTTGGATGCTGCCTCACATTATTCCACATATCTATGAACATTTTGAGAATCATACACCTTAGTTCTACCTTCCCAAGGTAACAGCATGTGACTACTGTAAATTCCCCTTACTGTATAAGTCTCCAGGAATTAACTTTGTAGAGAACACAGTGGACTGCTCTCTCTCTCATTCCCGCCAAGCACTGCATATATCAAGCCCAAAGCTCCTCACCCATTCTTAGTTTTAGGGACTGGCACCTCATTGATCGGGCAAATTGAGGGGCATGAGAAATATCCCTATATGACTGACATAATGTATGACACTGGGAAAGTAGAAAACAGGAAAAGGTTTCTGTCATGATAGCATTAGAGGGCAGCTTTCACTGTGCAGGCCACTGTTAAACAAAGTGCCAATCAATAGCTCTTTTATTAGCGGCCGCAATCAATGTACCAGTGACGGAGCTAGCCAATTAGTGCTATTGACCTACTAAAGGGCACTAGAGACACGTACTGTATAGCTATCCTCTTACAGCATCAGGACAGCAGGGAGAGTCATTGTCACCAAGCGAGGGGTGCTGGAGGTCTCCCTCTGAGGACACCCTGACAGAAAGCAAAAGCCACCTATTTTCCAGGAGGAAGCACAGGGTCAGGGGGCGGGGGGTGTCCCTCTCTCTCTAACCCACCCCTACATCACCCTCTAAACATCTCCTGGTGCAGGCGTGTGGAAAACAGCATTGGGAATGATAGCTCTGCTTCTCTGCTCACCGCTGGTTCAGAATAGTAATGAGGTCACGTTGCTAAGGTCTCTCCTCTCCACCTAGTCCCCTTGAAGACTCTCTACTTGTGTGCTTCAATGTGTGTGAGCATGTGTGTGCTCTTGTGTGCATGTTTATGTGTGTGTGTGTGTGTGTCTCACTCAGGTAGTTGATTTTCTAGTCTTATTGTATAATATAAACAACAATGTATAAATATTAAGGCCACAGCGTGACCTCTTTGAAAATCACATGGTTCTTAGGTGAAATCAGATTAGATATATCTAGATAATGTTATCTTGTTCACAGTTTTTAAGACAAATCGTATCATCACAGCTTCATCTCAATTTTAAATAATGTCACACACTCTTATAGCATGTATTGGGAACATTCCTCCTTTTTTTGGACTGGACATCCGGTTCCCAAGGAGATATGGGGTGGGGGCGACATCTGCTTTGTGTCAGCTGGTTGCACAACACTTTGTCAATAGGTTATCAGAGGCCCTCCATGTGGAACACAGACCCTTACTTCCTGGAGGAAACCCCAAACCAGTGTGCCAACAGCTTGAAAAGGTGTCATGTGAGAAACAGAAGCTGGGAAAAATTGATTGGGATAAGAAAGGAATCATTGGGAAGGAAGGGGAGGAAATTCAAGTGTGTGAAGCAATACATCTGACAAGGACCCCTTTGCCCCAGGGCACGGCAGGGGGATACATGGCCACTTTCTTCACTGTCCCTAGCTCTGTCCCTAGTGACCCATGCCGGAACCAACACACACATCAACAAATGTGTAGTTAATACACTGGCTGTCAAATAGTTTGTTCCATGACCAGCAACAAAACATGCATTTGCAATGGCATTGCTTTAAAGAAGAACGATAATGGAATATGTATGAAATACAATGTATAACATTTACTTAGTAAGTGAGGGCTTGAATAATCTCTCAAGATCAGGATGGTTTGTGAGGATTTCAGTTTCACTTCGCTGCAAGCATCAGTCTGGAGAGCTTGGAAATGTAGGTGATTCAGGCCAGTAAACCTAGTGTATTTCCAACATGTATCATACAGGCGTGGTTTAGGTGTGATGTAGGCGACCTGGAAACAACTTGAGTCGAAAATGCCTAGAGACAATACAATATACCATCAGTTTAAATATAATTTATTAGAAGAGCAAAGGCTTTACCAATAATACGATCACAAAATCGATCATCGAACTTTGACCTAGGGTGCTCTGGTACAATGTAAACATCCTTATGTTCGAACAGGGTGTTTGTTATAGACAGTCCATGACTAGCACATAAGTCTAACAACAAACGTCCGCTCGTGTTTTGATCAGGGAGGCCGTTCCTTCCAATCACACCTCTCCAGGTGTCTCCATCATTGCCCACGTGAACTCCTAGTATAACTATGGAGTCTTCTACTGGAGCACCATTCAAGACTCAATTAAGGGTCTCCAGGAAGGCCGAAACTCAGAACTGTTGTTTGGTGTATATGCACTGACAACAGTCATAGTTTTCCCCCCTACGACCCTCTAGTCTACCGGGGTAAACTCCAATGTAGCGGCACTCAGACCGGGGCTTGCTAGTATCCCCACACAGGCTCAGTGCCTTACACCCTGGGCAACTCCAGAGAAGAATAAAGCCCCTCCCCAGAGACTACTTTGCCTTGGGAGACCCTACCAGGAGCATAAGGCTCCAGACAACACAGTTTTCAGGATCATAGGGACACACAAATCTCTCCACCACGATAAGGTGATGGTTCACTTTGTACCCTATACAAAGTTAGGCAATTCACGGTTCCATAATCCAACAATAAATATAATTCCACACTCATTGTGAGATCAATCCTGCTTGTATACCTATTATAGTTAGGTCTATATGGTGTTTTCTGGGGATTACATGTTCCGAGATCAAATCCCACCCCCTCAGAATACGAGTGCTCAAGTACTTGATTATTTTCTCTGTTGGGTCGAGCTGTCAAAATGACCAACTATGCACATCCTTATTAGACAGCAGCAGACAAATACACAGTGTGGAAATGTCAGGGCCCTCTAGGCCCTCAGAGAGTTTCATTGGTTTTCAAGTATTGCAATCATCAAAATATATGTTGATAGGCCGCCGTGCAAACCATTCGACAATCTACATGAGTTTTAGTTGGATTTTGAAAACAAGGTAACCAAGGTAATAGTAGTAGTAATTTTTCAGTTCAGATGTGTGCACAAGTAAGAATTCTCCACATTGTTTGGAATTGTGCTGAACTGTATTAACGGATTAATTGAATGGATTTGTGATGGGAAACTGAAAGAAGCTGTATTTTCCTGAGCTACTCATCACTACACAGACGTATGCAAAATAAAACATAAAATACAAAGAAAATATATTAGAATCTTCTTTCTTTTCCTATTGGGAATGAGCAAGCAAAAGTACACTGTTTGGTATTATGTTAAATACATACTTCTCTTGTTGTGTTATGTCATCAAAATATATGTTGATAGGCCGCCGTGCAAACCATTCGACAATCTACATGAGTTTTAGTTGGATTTTGAAAACAAGGTAACCAAGGTAATAGTAGTAGTAATTTTTCAGTTCAGATGTGTGCACAAGTAAGAATTCTCCACATTGTTTGGAATTGTGCTGAACTGTATTAACGGATTAATTGAATGGATTTGTGATGGGAAACTGAAAGAAGCTGTATTTTCCTGAGCTACTCATCACTACACAGACGTATGCAAAATAAAACATAAAATACAAAGAAAATATATTAGAATCTTCTTTCTTTTCCTATTGGGAATGAGCAAGCAAAAGTACACTGTTTGGTATTATGTTAAATACATACTTCTCTTGTTGTGTTATGTCCATAAAGTCAAGAAATACAAAATGGCATATGATGAATGACAAAATCCTCAATATATGAGTGTGCAGAAAAAATATCAGTTGCAGACCCTGCATTGTTTGAGGGTGGGTTGAGAGTTATAGGGTGAGGTAGGTGTGTGTGTGTGTGTGTGTGTGTGTGTGTGTGTGTGTGTGTGTGTGTGTGTGGAGGGGGGGACAGGCAGGTTAAGATGGTGTTGTTTGGTTCCATGTCAAATGTATGCTGTACAGTAATACTGAATTGTGATTATAGGCTATATAAATAAACTTGACTTGGCTTGACGGTGCAAAGATGCTTTTTAGGGTGAATGACAAATGCCTCACAGAACATGACACACATCTACTGAGTGTAATGATATATGTTGAAACCTCATTTAAAGATATGCACCACAATAGTGTTATCAAGTCACCCACCGAGGAGTACCTTTAACTTATTATGATTCCAATGTTTATAAGTTTTACTGCGGTCATTTAAAACAAGTCTGTCAGTGTGTGTGTGTGCTCGCGCGCACACATTTAGCCTCCAAGTAACAGTATATTTACTCTCGACACCTCGGGGGTGACAGGACTGTGTTTGACGCTTAGAATTTAAGTCATGCTGCAACCAAATATCTACTTTCAGCTCCTTCTCACTGTGCCTGCCTAGATGTGTTTCACCACAAGCAATGTAAACAAAACACTTATTGAAGGACCCTCATTCACCATATATTTGAAAATAATGTTATACACCCCCTCAACCCCACGCACCCTCTGTGTTTCACATCTTATCATTCCTCTGAAAGTGAATAACCTTGAGATAAATAAATGGCATGCTGAAAAACAAGATTCCCCTTCCTCCAAATGGAAAACATCTTGAGTCATGGAGGGAAGGAGCATTTTGGAAACAGCAGAGTAGCGTTTCAAGGATACTGCCCTCATATTTAGAGACGGCTATGTTATTACAGAGCAAGGGGCCCGGCCTTGTGGAGATCTGATCCAGCCCTCCCGGTTTCTCTAAAGTAAGGTTTACAATCTGCAACTCAGAAATTAGCCTTAACAAGCTAAGGGCTATTTTTTGTGTTTTTCTTTTTTTTGTCTGATGATTATCAGCCACAAGGCCAAGGTCAAGGTTCAGTCAGCAGTCATGTTTAAGGGCCTGTTTACATTAACCATCAACCCGGCCAATCAAACATATATGATTTCACCTTTTCTATGTTGAACAGGACCTTTTGATGTTGGCAGCCATGTAACATCTGCTTTTAAGTCAGATGGATTTAATGGGCCGCCCCAGTTTTAAGGTACATTCAGTTGGATGTCTGGCAGATAGAAAATTACTTGGGCAAGGTCTTGCTGCATGTAGTGCGTGTGATTTGAATGCTTGAAAAGAAAAATGAAAGGGAAATAATATAGCCATGTCTGATTTGCAATCCAACTGATGGGCCAGAGACTTGAGGAGGAAAATGCATAACATCACACTGAGAAGAGGGAGGTTGACTTACCTCTGGATTTTATTAGTGAATGGCCATGCCAGCCCTCTGCGTAGAACACTTCTGACAACTTCATGAAGGCAATACAGTATAGTAGCAATAAGTAAGAAAAATGCATTGTTCCATTGCAGAGCTTGTGATCAGATTCTCCCAAATATCAGCCTTGATCAAACTTCCACACAAATGAAGAGACCTCCAGTGCCTAAATGCAAAATATGGACCAGAGGGTCAGGAAAACTCAACTGTCACTGGGAGAATTTCTATTTTCATCCAGCGATTTTAAAATGTTAAAAAGTAGTTATTTTCTTTAGGTCTTGGCATAGGCTACAATAAGCAATGAAAAACGTGATATTTAACAGTATTTTATTATTTTATTAAACACACTACCTTAAAAATAATAATCTGGTGAACCCTCGAAAGCCTTTCATTTTACTTTGGGAAGCACTGGCTCTGAATGTGTATCTCTGTCTGGTACATGTTACTGTAGCTCTGAGCCAAGCCCACTTACCTGCACATGAAAGGGTTCAGGTCAATTTTCTCAAACCTGTAGCATAACCATGCTGAGTGATGATGACGACCAAATGGTTCCCGTGTGCTCCACCAATCACAGTGGAAAATGAAAACAAAAGACATGCTTGCAATAATGAAAACAAAAGACATGCTTGCAATAATGAAAACTAAATATCTGTTTACGTGTTTTGGTATGTGTAATACAAGCCTAATTCTCCTCACTACATAGTCACTGATTTATCTTGGCATTGCCTTGACCTACGGGAACAGAAAGTAAATGGGTAAATTATAGCAGAACGTTCCCTTTTTTCCTTTAGAGAGACATTTTATTTAGATGTGGACCCAAAACTTGTACTGAACTTAAAGCTTGTTTTATATATGATGATTACAGACACCACAAACTGACACCGCGATGCCATTAGAAAGAAGGTAAACACAGCAGCCTGGCCCACTCTCTCTCTCTCTCTCTCTCTCTCTCTCTCTCTCTCTCTCTCTCTCTCTCTCTCTCACACACACACAATCGAAATAGTTAACAGTCCACTCTGCCAGGAGTGGGGAGAAGAAAGTCTGATACAATCCATTTGTTTTTTAAGAAGAGCAAATCTAACTGTCATCTTTGTGAGGATTATTCCACCACAGTTGGCGCTCCACATTTCAACTGTAATACAGCCCAAAACACTCCTGGTGAAGCCACCAGCCTAACCGAGACCAGATGGAGCTGGTCTTTCTATAACCAGGTGGTGCAACTTTGTTCTGAACTAGAAAGTTCACAACCCACACTTTAGTCTTCACAAACATGGTTTATTTAGAGAGCCATGATAATAATGCCTGTTAAGCAGTTATTTTGTGTGAGTTGCTAGCTATTGGTAGTTTGAGACGTACATTTAAATGCTGGAATCAAATTGAACAAATACAGTAAGATAACTTTGTGCCACTAGATGTCATACTAGAGCACCAGCATCTCAGACCAAAACAAATGTGGCATGCACCACGCATGCACCAACATGCACACTGGCACACATAAGCAGAATGTTATTATACACCAATGGTATGATATGTAAATGTAGGAGTATCCGACATAACCAAAAAGTATAAATATAAAATATTAGGCTACAGTACATTAGAATACATATTTCCTACCTCAGAATATAAATGCATAAATAAGCAAGGCCTATTGCAGCTACATCTTCAAAAAATAAAATTTTGAAGATGTGTGACAGACTTTTTTTTTTTTTGCTTTGTATGTAATATTATAATATGTAATGTTACAGAGTGTACAGGATCAGAGCATGCCAGAGGAAGATGTGCCAGAGGAAGACATCATCGTGGCAGCAAAGGGTCATCTGACAGGTAATGAGGGAGGGGCCTTGGCTTTTCAAGACTCACCGCAACCAGACAACAAGCATTTTTCAACATGCTACATATAGACTAGGGTTGTAAGGGTTAACCAAATCCAGGGATCGGTTCATATTGCTTCTTTTTTTTCTTCCTTTGAGCGGTATAATCTGGGAATTATTTCTGGGTTTGTTAACATTCTGTAGAATTGTCGTTGTTCTATACTTTCTGCCACTAGATGGCATGGCACACGTGCGCCATGCTGTAGCGCCAGCACTAGGTAAACAAAAACAAAAGATGAGAGCGGATTACGTTACAACAGCCTGCTAAGGATAATATTCCACTATATCCTTAACCTATAAAATACTTAGAAGAACACTGTAGCTTCATTGCTACAAGTTAAATCAAAGCAGACGATCTAACAGTTTGGAACCACATGATGGCAATTCACAGACAGCGGCCAGAGACTGAATTAAAATAACCTGGCAGTTTTGGACAGTTTTCACACCTTGGCGGACATCATAGATATTTTATTGACACACGTCAGATAGGTTTCGTGAAAGAGCCACCCACAAGAAAGGTAACTGCTGCGTCATGCCTAACCCACCCACAAAGACGACAGTTGTGTGTTTGTGTGTGTGCACTGCGCATCTTGTCATTTATCAGCAAAATGACACACACAGGCATTGATAATTCTAAATAAAGTGTGATATTATTCCACATTGTTTTGTTTGAGTAAAGAAGCAAAGGCAATATACTCGTTGCCATCTGACATCGAAGTGACGGGGGTTAATTCCATGAATGAGAACACATGCATTCTATGAATCACATGGTGGTTCTAATCTAGTGTTGAGCTAAATGTGAAATGAAAATTGTAGTTTAATTATAGTAGCAACATATATGAAAGCTCAACAGGCTGCATCTGTTTTAGGGTTAGGGTCATTTACTAAAAAGATAGGGTTCATGTAAACTGGATGGACTGGAGGTGTTCATTGTAGTATTATTGACCGTATAGAGATCATATGACAAGTAGACATTACCCATATCAACGTATTTGTACAGCACAGGAAAATATTTTTTTCAATGTGGTTACTAGAATAACTGCAATGGTTGAATTTTATACCAAGGCCTTCAATGATTTGCTTTTGCAACAGCTCCTGTGTGGTAGGGGGTGGGATAGCGTACAGAGCCCAAAGATGTCATCAGGCATTCTGCCTCAGATTCTTAGCGTTGTTGGACAGCAATCTTCTCAAGATATCACTCTGGAGATCTTAGATATATATAGCTGTAATACTTATCATCCATTCAGTCATCATAACTGCTTGTACACATTTAAAGTTTTCCCAAAAACAACAGGACATCTACAATAAACATTGTCTGCCAACCTGCTGCAATGCCAGAGAAGTTTATAGATGTCCTTCTTCCAAAGCAGTAGTATGGAGCTATGCCGTACTTTATCTGGCCAACCTTCATTCACATTGGGGAGATAAAGACGGGGATAAATATAATGAATCTCTCTGATTATAGTATTATGATACCGCTGATTATAGTACACTACCGTACTGTATGCTCATGCTTTGGCATTTTTGGACTAGTAGCTTTCAAGATGACATGACCTTTTTAGCTGTGTAACCAGTAGCGTAGCCAGAAATGTGTGTGTGGGTGGGCATACATGAAACTAGGTGGGCAATAACAATTTGTCTAATAGGCCTATTACAACAACTACTAGCCTAGTAGGCTACATGACTAGTAGTATGATATTACCATTTTTGTGATCACCCCCAGATTTGTAATTACACAGGCCAATGATTAGTAGGTCTACAATATTATGCCAGTAGCCTACTTTAACAATAGCCTATGTTTGTGATTTTAGCACATTGAACATTATTCGTGCAGTTTCGATTGATAGTAGTGACAGCATGTGCAGTTCGTAATCAATCGTATCAGCTCGTATCAATTTATCCATATGATCATCACTGCTCACCGGCAGCCAGGAGGGTGAGGCTGCGGTCACGTGTAAGCTACGTGAATCAAAAACTGCAGGCAATGGACCATTGCCTTTCTACTGTATGTGAAATTCACACTCAAAGCCTACTCCATTCCATCCTGCCTCACTAAGAAAACTAAGGCCAACACTGCATCCAGCTGTGGCGTCAACCAGACAGCATCCATAATGTTGGTTGAGGCTGTGTATTTAGATCATCAGTGTTGAACTCTAGTCTATACGAAATGATGCAACATTGAATCACCACAGGAAGCTAATGTTTTATTTGCACCTTCGCACATATAGAATGGAAGTCAATGGGAGGAAGCAAATATTAATTTTGCATGTGTCTGCAGCCTGATGGCTATGGCTATGCTTGTACTCACCAAAGAAGTTTGAAGTGAAAGGGCGTTGTATGGTTTTTCCTCTGGCTCTGGGCAAACTTTAACCAGATTAGAACAGGTGCAGATGGACACCAATCACTTTTGATAGGACAGACATTTTTGGGAACAATACCTGTCGCCTGTTAATGCCAGACAGCTCAAATATTGTGGTTAGCTGGGTGGGAGCAAAAAATCCATAATGTTCATTGATTATTAAATAACTATTGATATTTATAAAATAGTTAACCAAACCAAACTGGTTAAGTGGGCAGTGGTTCTAATTAGGTGGCGGTCGCCCGTGGATACGCGGCTGTGCACTACTATGACTTTGGCCCCATGTCCACATAGCAATTTCTTTCTGGCAGGAAAGCTATGTGAAGACATTGACTGTCGGTGTTCTAGTTAGCTTATATTATTTTAGCTACTTATGTGCTTACATTAGCTAGCCTATTTTGCAGTTTAACATTAGGCCGCATATCGACCCATGATATCATTGGCTTTACAGCTACAGTAGACATTTAGTCATTATTTTCTGCTTCTTTTTTTTTTTTTTTTTTTACATTGGTTGCTGTAGATAGAAACGGTGAAATTGTAATTATTGTTGCATTTTGATCAGATATAGTGATGTTACATCTGAAACTTGTAGCCTGCCCAACAGTTGTGTAAGCGCAATCATGTGATTGACAGGCAAGGCAGATTCGCTGGACCAATCAGGGGATAGAGGATCTGAATGATCAGAGAATCTTGGGTCGCTGGTAAAATCTAAATGTCCATTTATGGAGGCGGGAGCTGTTAACCAGGGCAGATATTCTCACTGAGCACTTCGCTCACTGATAGCAGATGGATGTCTATGGCATTTATAAGAAAGTATGCAATATTTAAAAATCTAAAATACTACATACAGCCCAAATTTGAATGTGATGCTCTTGTACGGGAGGTTGATAGATGAAAACTAAATAGTTTTAATTATTTGCTTAGTAATGTACGGTGATCTGAAAAGAAAACTGCTAAAACATTTTTTGGTATGAATATAAATAAATTGTTTTACACATTGTTGGCAGTCTATTTTACATGCATATCTTGTTGCCTTAGTAAATAGCTCATGCCTGCTATATTTATAGGTATATTTAGCATTCATATTTTAGGTCTTGCAACATTCATGTTGTTAGCTTTGTTAGAGATTTCAATCTATTTTTTAAAGCATTTCTCGAGTTTCATTCTTCTGCCATCAGAGTTGCAGTTTCCCATTTCTCAAAATTTTCTGCGTACGCATGGTCATAGTGTGCGCGGAGGACAGCACAGTCTAACGTCAAGTTGTTTTTTTATAAATCCCAAACCTTGTGTATTCGTACGCATTATTTTGTTCATTCGAACATTTATAAATGAGGCCCCAGATGATTTAGTCATCTCCAGGTTGCAGAGTTTTGTGGCAGTCATAAAACACAAACACATCCCAAAAACACTTGTCCCCTCACTTAATGTGCTAATCTGTAGAATGACCTCGGTGGTGCTGACAGCAGCGGCTATACTCCGGTCGATAACTGGACTGACAGCAACCGGAACGTTCTTCCTTCCTCTGTGGGCCTCGGAAATGAGACCACAATGCCACAGCTTGGTCTTGGTTGGTAATAAAGAAGAACATGTAACTAAAATCTGGTCGCTGTCCTGCTTTCCTATACGCATTCTGAAAGCACTGCGTGATTTTAACGGCTGGTCAAACTCTAAAACTCAAACATTACACTAAACATTGCATTAAACAGTAAACACGGTATTCCTGAGGGACCACGCAGATATGTGGTTTTCACCTGACAGACATGGCTGGCTGCATGCAGCTTACCCTCCGCTTACAAGGAAAGTTTTGTCTGAAGCCAGCATCCATCTCAGCAAAGACCACACACTCACACACATAGTCCAAGCAGCAGCCTACACATGGCTGTTTGTGGGGAACCAAAATACATATTTATCATATTTATATCCCAAAATGTACATTAACGCAGTCACATACAGTACCAATGCAGAGGCCACAGCAGCTCTGACTCACCCTGCACAGACACACACACACACACTCAACAAGACGTGAAGACAACCATGGCTATGAGCCTCAGGCCTGGGATAAAAGACACAATACGTACACACATTGCCTCAGCTCCTGCAAGCATGTACAGACAAATACACAACCCAACACTCACTCACACTTCACAGATAAAGAAAATAGACCCCAATTTAACTCTCTCTCGCTCACTCGCTCACTCGCTCACACACACACCCACACACAGACACACATACACACACTCTCACAAGCCAAGCAAGACAGGCCCTCTCCAAGCAGTTATTTCCCAGAGTCAGTGCCAGCAAGCTCCTCTCCTAGTGACAAGCTACAAATCCCTGACACCACTACAGATGATAGCTTTGCAGTACAGCCTGCAGGGGACTGCCAGGAAGCGCACACACGTCTTTCTTTCTGTGCTGGCCTCTCCCATGTATAACTTGACATTTCTCCATGTCACTTTCTCTCTAAGGAGCCCACGGCTGCTGGGATATGTAGTTCACGTCAGGGTTGTTTTTGGTAATACTAACTGCAATCAAAGTAACACGCGCACATATGCAACGCAGATCCATGTTCATTCAGTTTTAAAATGGTGAGGGATTGAGGGGATATAAAAGATATCGTTTTTTCACAAATATTTGGGGGTTTATGCTAGTTGGGGGAGGTCACAACCTGTAAACACTTGTTTTCCGGGGCCATGGGGTCAAAAGATTGGAGTTTCTCACTCTGTTAGACGTCTTTCAAACACAAAAGATGCTAATAGTGGCATTGTGTCCCACTTATTGTGTGATCAATCTAATAATGCCCTCGCACACAATTACAGCTGCTCTCTATTCAGCAGGAGATTGATTTATTGAAACAGTCATTATGATGTTTGATAAGGCTGTAATGACTCCCTGCCTCCCTGTCTGCCTGTCTGCCTGTCTGCCTGCCTGCCTGCCTGCCTGCCTGCCTGCCTGCCTGCCTGCCTGCCTGCATGCGCTTTGAGTATTCAGCAGCCTGAAGACGTCTGTATACGTTTTAAATCAAACACCACTGTGAGCTCCACTTCATTCCCTGCTTCATTACAATGTTTATTACTGTCCACACATTTTGGATTATTTAGCAGCACTAATAATGCTACCCTTGTGTGTGTGTGTGTGGGGGGGGGGTAATAATTCAGGATCACATACGCTGTGGATTCATTGGCATATACCAATCTGATTTAATGAGATCATACACCTCAAGGATAGGTGCTGCCTCACCCCCCCCCCCCTCCATCTCTATGGCCTTATTACCGTTTCACCCCCTCTCTGCCATCTTATGAAAAACCAGCAAGGACTGCGTGGTTCATTAAGTTAGCATATGAAATGCATTGAGAGACTTTGGAGCCATAGGTTGTTGACTTAACCTTTCTAGGCAAATTTTATACTTTACTAACATACTACAGCATTGCCTGCTGGGATGAGAGAGAAAAGCAGCAGGTGGGTCCTGTGTCCAAATGCCACAATACAGTATATCACATGATCAATAGCATTTTGAAGTGAACAATTTACCATGTTAAAATTATCTATTGCACCTTAGAACTAAAATGTAATGTATAGGCAGAAATACACATAGCAAATCCTCAAAAACAACCCCTCATTCCTGACACATAGTAAAACATAGTGCACGGTACCATCCTGATGAAAATAAGCTTGTCTTATGGATGTCATTTCAGAGGAGGGGCATGGTTGTGTTCCACTGCAATTATTGTTCATGTGGGCTGATTCAGTGAGATCTTCAGTGACTGCTGGACATGCATTATGCATGAGTCTGTCCTTGTGCACTTGACCCATCATGCATGCCCTTGTGAAATGCATCGCCCACTGGCGTGCAATTACATTTACCTTGTTTCGCCATTTTTCCCTGTGTGTACATTTCCTCTGTGTAATAACTGTTTATGCATGAAATGCTGCAAACATTCGAGGGGGAAATAACATGTTGCACATTAACTATCAAATATAGCTATGTTTGTTTGAGATAACGGTTGTACAAAATTACATTACATTTTGATATATTCAGTAAACACATGGCCGATCTAGCCATTAAAGCTCTTCATTCACAATAAAATGTATTAAATATGTGTTTATAAAATAGAATGTGGCACCCTGGATATAGCTGACAGTTGGGTGCTGTGTGTTATCCAATATGATCACTGCTGTGGCCAATAAGAGGTATGGCTGTCAGGGGCAATGAGCACATGTCAGAGCCAGAGAGAGAGAGAGAGGGAGAGAGAGAGAGAGAGAGAGAGAGAGAGAGAGAGAGAGAGAGAGAGAGAGAGAGAGAGAGAGAGAGAGAGAGAGCACAGTAGCCTAGACAGGATAAAAATCGTGGCCACAGCCACTGTCCACTTTCTTCCGGGAAATCTCACTGTGAGTTACACATATTTACGCGCAGCTCTTTGGCGCCACTCGAAGAGAAAGCCTGTAATCGCAGAGAGTCTCGAGGGAGGAAATGTGAATTTCATCAACTGTTAACGGAGCAGTATTTGGAACACACACTTTATCAGTTGTGACAACGGAGACCTTGTATAATCTGGTATATTCTGAATAAAATCGATATCATGACTTATGCCGTTCACAGTGAACACTCTCTGTGTCACTCTCGAAATAAATATATAGATCATTATACTATCACCCAGCCTTACACACTAACGATGGGGGTGGAGGTGGGGGGGTATGTTTATGAACGAGAGGGAAACAGAAAGCAGTGATGCTTGAATTGCTTATCTAATAAAGCTTAAAATTATTTCCCGTTTCATTCACTGGAAGCCAACCTAATTCCTTCCCCATTTTTCAAGTGAGCATCATTCAATTAAAATGCAATTCTTGTCGCCCCCATTCGCAGATATTTAATTAGACTGTAGAGCAGGGCTTATGTTGTCTCTCTTTTTCAGCGGGGCTCTTTGGATTTCACCTCGAAGGCATATTTCCACTGTTACTCGTTGCTTAAACAAGGACATGTATCCATTTGTTAATTGATACAATTACGCATAACGCGTAATGGTCACGTAGGTCTCCAGACACACATCAATCACTGGTCTATTGACCTGCCAAAAACATTATATCCGTTCCTACTGGGAATGCCCCACCTCTAATAGAGGAAGATAGAAACATCACCGTCATTAACTCGGGCTGGCTAACGAGACAGAGGTCAGGGGAACAATAGATATCAGAAGTGTACATTCTTTCTGAATGTATCCCAAATAAAATGCAGACATGGGATGCAATGGGACTGGACTACATTTTTTAATGTACATATAATGTTATTAGGCTATACAACCTATTTTATTTCTAGCATCAACAAAAAGAGAAAAAAATAGTTATATTGCTGTCGTGTCAGTGTGCTAATAATATCAAAAAATGCGAAATTAGATATAGCATGTTTTATTTGATTTGGGATGGTTTTGTAGGCTATTTCATTAGAAATATTGACTACCATACATGGAATGTTAAGGAGTTATAATACCCGAAGAGACCCGTGAGTACAGTACACCATAAGGAAACGCACTGTTGGACGTGATTGGCAAATACATTATTCTATCCTTGCTATCCAGCCGTTCCGGGATTAGAGTGACGTCACGATGATACCCTTGCATGGTTGAACGCTAAAGAAGCATAGAGCCACAAATAATAGCACAAGCAGAGTACATATCTTGCAAGTCTTACGTTATCCTTTAAGCCTTCTTCAGCCAACACAACAACATTTTTGTACTTAATGACGCTTAATTTCATTTCTTATCGGGTACACTGGGGATTATTAATTGATATAAAACTATTTGCAGCTGGTACCAGCCAAAAGTCTTTGCTATGAGTGCAGTCATCTATTATTGAGCGAAAGGCCGTGCGTGGAAATGTGTGTAAGACGGTTGATTTAAAGTGGAATTGGTTACAATCGATCAGGGCTGAAGAATATTGCTGATGCTTACAAAAGAAGCAGCTATGTCTTTCTCGCAGTTTGGATACCCGTACAATGCAACGTCACAGGTAAGGTGCTATATTTTTGTAATTAATCCAAACATTTAGAGTATAGTCGCAAAATATTTTTACCGGTTTTATAATTTACTTTCTATCTTGTTTGAATCCCTGTCCACAATTGGTCATGCCTTGACATTGTTTACAATTCACTTGTGGATTTGTTGACAGATAATAGATACGCATGCACCCATGTCCAATTATACTGAATTATGAATGAACTCACGTGTTATTCTGATGACAATAGAGATGAATGTCACCTATCACAGACCTCGAGCAGTCGTCCAACCCTTGGTCTGAAGGAAACATTCGCTATCTTCACAGTCGTGTTAATACATGTAATTGGACAAATTATATGCATGGGCATAGTCACTATATATTCAAGTTTTCGGTTAAAAAAACTTTTTATAACGTTTAAATAAAAGTGCGCACTGCAGGCTACAAATCCTTTAAAGGAGAGAATTTAAGATTAAGCAAACTTAATATAACTTTTACTCCGGTCCGGTCCCGTTTATCCTCATAGTGTATATACGAGATAAAGATAGGCTAAGAAGTTTATATGTAGTTCTGAATGTGGAAACCACGATTTTCTACTAATTTGAATGTTCATTTTCCTTACCCTGTCTGTCCCGTCATATATCATCTCAAAAATAAATTCACACATCCAGATGAGAGACCACGCAAATAAACGCGAATGACATGTCTGTTCGCAATTCTCTTCATGCAGTTTTTCGTGTCGGCAAACCCCAGTACGACTTGCTGCGATTCGATTTCCAGGTCGGCGGTGTCGTCTGACGGCACGGGCGGCTCTCAGACCGCCGCCTCATTCTGCTGCCCGTCTTATGAGAACCGTCTCCTGGCAAGCACCCGCACGGAGCTCAACGCGGCGCTGGGCATGTACGGGTCGCCGTACGCGGCTGCGGCAGCCGCGAGCCAGAACTACGCGAACTACTTCCCTTACAGCAACGAGCCGTCTCTCTACTCCACACTGGTGGGTAATATCACCCAAGAATATATTTTACTACAATTTTTAATTAATAAGGATGTTATGGTATCATTGAACACCAGGAGTGCCTAAATGAGCCATAGGCCACTGTATGCAAATATTCAAAAGATAAACAAGACAATGTAGCACACTTATAAAGTGATATCAAAAAGTTTTAGATATTTATGTAGCCTAGTACATATTTTACATTCATGTATATTAAGAACACAAGATTGAACATAAATAGCACGGAAGCATAATGCTTCTATAAAATATATGTAATGTGCTATTTGGATAAAGACGTTTTACTGTCATTTCCAGAACCCACAATATGACATTAAGGATGGCCCAGGCACTTTACAAACTGCTACATATTACCCATATGAACATTCACTGGGCCAGTATCAATATGAAAGGTGAGCTCTGCATGCAAAATATGCCAAAACACAACTGCGTAATAATACTTTGCTATAACTCTAATATAAGAGGTAAGGTGTACCTTTATATCTGGAGTCATGTTATTAAATACTCAAATTCACTTAGTTTGTGACACATGTCAAAATAGTGTTACAGATGATGTTACATATTTTGGAGTTTGTTTCTTAATATCTTATTAACAACCTGTACCTTATTGCCACACTTAGTTTGATCTGAAAAAGTAATGTGTGTGTGGGTGTGTGTGTGTGTGTGTGTGTGTGTGTGTGTGTGTGTGTGTGTGTGTGTCCTAGATATGGGGCTGTAGACTTTAGTGGAACGGCCAGAAGAAAAAATGCCACACGTGAAACTACGAGCACGCTAAAGACCTGGCTGTACGAGCACCGCAAGAACCCGTACCCGACCAAGGGCGAGAAGATCATGCTGGCCATCATCACCAAGATGACGCTGACACAAGTCTCGACCTGGTTTGCTAACGCCAGGAGGAGGCTCAAGAAGGAGAACAAGATGACCTGGTCTCCCAAGAACAAGGCCAGCGAGGACAAGAAGGAAGACTTTGATAAGGATGACCAGGATGGCATCACCAAAGGTAGCAATACACTGAATTAAAACAAATGTCAATTTCTATTGACTTGGTTATATGTGGCTGTCTAAACTCTCTTACATCTCACATACAATCTCACTATGGACAATATCATTCTATTACATCTGAATATAGAAGATAATCAACTTAACTAGTCACTTATACTGTAATTGAATGTTACAATGTATTTATTAAATTCTGTATTGAGATAAAAAAATATCTATGAATAAAATTGTTATAACAAAAACTGAAAACTTAAATAACATTTATATTAAAAAGTGTTTTTGTTTTGTATGGCCCAAAGCAATCTTGTGGTCAATATAAATAGTCAAAGGATTTGTAAAAAACGCCTTCCTCTGGAGATATCCTTGTGTGGCTATAAGCTGCAGTCATTCCACATATGTGCTCTTATGTGGAAGTTATATCAAATACAACGTCTATGATTCAAAATGAACACTCTCATTTCTTACAGTACATTACAATACAGTACATATGTACATATTATCACTGTACTACATATGATACTATGTACTGTAATAATATGATACTAATAATATTAATAATAATAATAATGATAATGATAATAATAATAATATGATTTGTCATTTTCCAGATGCCAGTGACTGCAAGGATGAGAAGGACCTACATCTGAGTGACCTGGACGATATGGAGGAGGAGAACTGTGACAAGCTGGACAGTGACTTTGATGAGCAGGACTTCCAGAGGGCCCTAGTGGTGTCAGGGGCCCATCCAAAGAGAGAATGCATCTCCGATTTACACCTGAGCTTGACCAACAGCTTCCATCCTTTCCCTTGCACTATCAAGAGCGTGCCCTCTCTCCCGCCGCTCCCTTCAGACTTCCTGGACACTGTGGGGTCCAAGCCCCCGCCCACTACTGGCCCTACAGGCCCCGGGTCATTGGTCCACTTGGATGGGTCAGACAAACCCAGGATCTGGTCTCTGGCGCGCACAGCCGCCTCAGGGACCATCCTGAGTCCTCAGCATGGCTCTGAGCTGAGGACAGGCCAGGCAGTCGGAGAGTGTCAAGTCCAGAACAGCAGGCTCTCTGGCACCCCTCCTGGACAGTTCGGGGTCATCAGGGGCCTGCATGAACCAAGCAATGGGAGCAGTGCTGACAACCTGTTCCATGAAGAGCCAGCGTTGCGTGCCAAAGTCTACGGCACGGGCAGCTACAGCCACAAGAGCCTCCAGCTGCACTGCTCTTACCCCGGCCTGACAGATACATGCCAATATGCAACCATTGAAGGTACTCAAGCTATTCTCTAATTCAACAAAAATGTCCTGGAAAAAACACTTAAATTGTTGTTTTATCTTTATTAAAGCCCTTGAATTCCTTACCTAATCATATAGGTAATTCCATTCCATCCATTCTGATGTTGACAGTGATGGGTTCTTGTTCTTGAACATACTGTAGCGTGTTGACCATGTTAGTCAGCGTTTCCTGGGAGTGTTTCACATTGTTGGGACAAATTTGTCTTACCGTTAATATAGTTATACTGTATAATCACACAGAATAATTCAACCTGAATGTAAGAGTTTGGACATTTGTGGATGGGAGATTTGTGGATGACAATAAAAAGCAATATAGTCAAGAATGTATTAGATAAAATATTTTAGTTTCCATTCTATCTTTATACCTTAAATCTTGTTCAGATCAAATACGTATTTCAACTTAAAATAGCAGATTTAGCAAGGAAACTAGTTGAACACCAGAAATAAAGTATAAAATATTTGCATCTTTCTTAAGATGTATGTTTATACACTTTTAGCAGTCAGCTGTCACTTGTGTGTGTGCGATGTGTGTACTGTAGTGTTCTCCAGCGGCAAGGCGGGGCCAGAGTTGGAGCTGGGCGGGGCCTGTGTGAGCCTGCAAAACAATAAGGTCACTGCTTTCAGACCAGCTCTGAAGAGGTGAAGAGGTGAGACACAACATGTAAAGGGATGGAATGGGTGGCAGCATGAAGAGTAACACACATGCATGCACATGCATGAACACACGCATGACTTGCACACAAGTACAGTACACATACATAGGAAGTTGCATATTCTTCCCACTCATCTCTGTCATTCAGTTAAACTTACCATACTCACCAAACCTACACATTAATATGCACACACATACACACATCAGTACACACTACACTGTATTTAGTGTTGTTGTTGATGTTGTTGTTGATGTTATACCATGCTGAAAAAAGATAAAATTGTAATAAAACAACATATTAATAAATTAAGAATAATACATAATTTTGAGAAATTGTTTTATATGCTCTCTCTCTCTCTCTCTCGCTCTCTCTCTATTTCTCTCTCTCTCGCCATCTAGATGAAAATATAACCTAAATGATATATGCACTATAACGCGTTGCGTGGACGAGGAGTCCAGGCATGGGCAAACAGAACAAACACACAGGACATGCTCAAGGGCTTCTGAAGAGATTGACCACTTCAATTGTGGACGTGAAGTCATATTTCACAATGGTGTTTTTTACGATTTTAATGGATTTATGCAAGAAATTAAGAGCGCAAACGGTACATGAATGACCGGTAAACTTGTTGGGCAATCGTGTTTGTGTATTAAATGTCAATTATTTATGTATTTATTGTTGATCTTGCATTTAGCGTATTTATTTATTTATTTATTCATTTATTTATTTATTTATATTTATTTATTTATTTATATATATTAATTCATTCATTCGTTTAGCTATCCTGTTTGTTTTCATGTTTAATTGCTAATTTATTCTGTTACATGTTATAGTCCACTGTGGCTATATGAATTGTGCCCGATTTCAAATGCTTGTTGTAGGACACAGAAAAAACAGATATAAATTACTTAATTTGCCATTTGTGGAGCTGCAGGCCATAGTGTGTTTGATATTACTCGGTGTTTGCTATACATGATGACATATTTTATAAGAATGCATTTTTTTCAAAGACCTATCGTGTTCTGTTTGTTGGTTATTTATTTACACATTCGAAGTTGATCTGTTTCACTTGACACATATGTAAAACCTACAGAGCATAAAGTAAGCAGACATCACCTAATCAAGCATGCTTCAATAATTAGCAATAAACACATTGGAACTGTTCAGCCAAATTAAGTTAAAAGGTAGAAATAAAATATAAATTCTGCAGTAATTCAATTTTGTATTAATAAAAAGGTCATTTGTAAGCCCAAAGGACGCCTTGTCATATTAACATAGTTTTGATATGGATGTTTCATCTATATTACACATTTGACTAACTTTCTCGTTAAATATTCCTCTCAATATTCACACATTAAATGTAGGCTATAATAAACCTATAAAACAAGCTCTTAAATTTGAATGACTATTTTGATGTTTTTTAACGTTGTATTGATTTAGACCAATATGTGGCCAGCAATAGGCTAATTAGCAAATTATGATGCCTTATTGCGATTTCATTGACTAATATAATGTTTACATGATATAAAAATATTCTGGGATAGTTGAAAATAACGATCAAATCTTGTCATTGGATATTAAAATAGTATGAATTTTCAAAAGAAAAGAAAATGTCGGCCACTGACCGAAAATAATAGATTAATGTAACAATAATATCATAGGTATATGCATATTATATACATAGACAGAATGGTGAAAGCCTCGTTTGTTTAATATATAAACATCTAATTGATTCAGGGCATATATTCAGGCTCATTCATGATTTCAGATCACCCATTCGCCATAGCCTACAACGGTGCAACAGTAACAATAAATTAAAAACAATAGAACATTTAAATAATATATTAGGATATCACCAACACGTGGCTTCTCCCTGGCATCAATCCCATGTTTGTATAACGTAGTGTCAGCCAATATAATTAAACCTGAGGTTGTAATAAATAAATAAAAAAACATTAATAATAATAATTGATTGTAATGATGGATATGCAATGGGATTAGGACGCTGGCAATACACCTGAGGGAAAGAGGGCATAATGGCATGACAGAACCTGGAAACCTGGCATATGCTGACAGATCAATTAGAATACCTTGCATTGTGTTTAACACATAATAACAGGCCAACAGGCTCGGCTATATATAGACGGATTGTATAGACAAACTTTACAACTGCCATTATTTAAAATGGTTTTGATGAATATCAGTTGCCTACATATTTTTGGAAAGCGTCAGGGTGAACGTTAATTTAAAAAATAACTCGGAAAATAAATAGGCTATATGATGGTTTACTGATATGATCTATTCTATACAATAGGCATATAGAGGCTCCGGCAATCTAATGATATAAATTAAATCTGAGTCGTGCACAATATTATGCCTACTGGTCATTATTTCCTCAAATTGAGAAGACTATGCCCTATAGTATTTGGTACGCATTATTTTCTTTGTAAATTATTATTTTTCATTTGGGACAGCATATTAAGCTCTTGTTCATGATCCAAAACAGATTTGTGATAATCTTTGTAAACCATGATAATAGTAAACACGACTACTTAAGGTTTGAAAAAAAATAATTAATTTGGGGGCTATAGCGTTAGCTGACCATCGCCAAGTATCTGCTCGCGTATGCTTTGCGTAGCGGGTTAATATTACACACAAACACGCACGCACACGCGTGTGCACAGCCATGGTTCACATTTCTAATTTTATGTTCAAATTAGATGACACGTAGGCTACCTACGTAGGCTATGCACTATGTGTGTATCTCACAGGCTAAGAGCTAGTATGACAATGCATTCTCTTCAGTTTTAACTTTGTTTTTCTGAAATGGACATGTTTACATTTACATTATGGCAACATTGCATCTTGATTTTCTATGGAATTCGGTTTTCAATCAACATGATATAACATCTAATTTCAGTATGAAATGTTGGCACTATATGGACAGAGGTGAACATCCCAACTTCAATTGTGGTGTTTTCGGGACTATGGCAATATGTGTGTCAGTTTTAGCACCCATAGGTTCAATGACTAACTAGTCTTACAAATCATCCACAAGAAAAATTGACATGGAATGTGTAGCAGTGATTGAGGCACATTCCGTATTAAAATAACCATTTCAACAAAATCACTCCTTAACTGTGTCAAGATTGGGATCAAATAGACATTGTTACAAGTACACATGAAACAATATGACACAATTAAATCACTAAATCACACCCTTTATAATGTGGCATGCAAATGAGGTGCTTGTGTAAAGCTTGTTTGATTCAATATAACATCACCTATTTCTCCAACCCAATGTTTGTGCAGGGGTCAAGACCCATGTAACAATGAGTGTCCTTATGGTATGTCAGGGGCTATAATTCTCCAGGTCAATGAGGGGTTAACTCTGGCAAAAGCTCAATCAGGCCTTTCTGTCAGATGACCACTTCACATCTAATGAGCACGAATATCACACTATTCTGACACAAGAGCAAGCATTCTTCATAGTAATAGAAGCCACAACAACAACATCACACGCGAGGCCAAACATGGAGGTGCTATTTGATGTGTCCCACGCTGGGCAGTGAGGGTTCATAAAACCAAGTCTTTGTAGCAATGGCTCAGGGTTCACATGAGGGAGACAATACACACACTTCATTACATTTTGTCAAAGGGGGCAATGAAATGTGTGTGGTACATTGTTTATGTGCATGTCTTCCTCCGTGGAAACCCTGCTTGCCTATGTTGCTACAAGGTCTTTGCTAATGAGTTTTGTCAAAGATAATTATGGACTTGGTGGAATGGTCAGAGCTGGGATGAAAAGCTGGCTTTGTATGTTTGGGTAGACATTGCATTGCGACCCCTGGTTCTTTCTATACCCTCTGGGTGACCTGTTCCAATCCTGGCACAAAGCCGGTCCCTGGAAAGAAACAGGCTGTCACTACACCATCAGCACTGTTCTTCTAGTGCAGTGATCTTCTGTAGAACCTCTGCCCTCTTCTCCAATGTCCTCAGTCTGATCGTAGGGGTGCGTTTAACGTACAATGACGAAGGCTAGCATTGAACATAAATGGTATTTGCATCTTTGAACTAACAAACATCTGAAGGACAACTGTTTCCCAAAAGTGTTGGTTTCAACATAGTTTGAACTACAATGTTTCTAGATGTGTTTGGTCTGAACTTTACAGTGGGAAACTTGACACGCACAATCTTTGTCATATTATGCCTAAATTATATAGGGCAGTGATAATATTAAATGATAAATGTATTATGGTATCCATAGGCTACAACCTGCTCATAATAACTATCACCATAACAATAATACAGAAATTAGTATGCCTAGGATCAGAAACCATAAAAACATTACAAATAAAACAATATAAAGTGTATTCATGATATAATAATACAAATTATAATGAATAATGATTTAATAAAATATAATTATAATACACTATTAATAAGCCCAGGCAGTTAGTCCCGTGGTATGGGTTAGGCTCTCGACATGAAGGTTGTTGTATCAGTCCATCTTGTTGACATACATACCTATACCATTTCTACTCACACTAGTGGGGCTGAATCTAACGCTCTGTCCCTTTTAAGGAATTTAAACTATTAGCAATAGGCATTCATTGCATTCAGTGCAATATGATATGTGTAGCCTGAATATTTATCCCATTCATACTTCAAACACTTATACTAATTAATGGCTGACAGGCTTTAGTCTGTCAGTGGCTCAACTGGATACGTGCAAGATCGTGATTGATAAGTCTATCTTAATAACACAGGTTTCAAACACTAGTGATATGGTGTTCTTTTAATAACAACAAAAAAATTACTAACAGATTAGAAACACAGATTTATGCTACATAAAAGGCAGTTGTGTTTATTTATCTTTTGTTTTGTTCTCATACTTTTAAGTAAACCATTTAGTAAATAGGCATACAGTAGCAACTAGTTGTGTAGGCTACTGAGAAATTGTCTTTGTCATTTAAAAGTAGGCCTACAGTTTCAAATATGTAACATTTTCAAAACACTAGTTTACTGTTTGTAGGATATAGCAAGATTATGTAGAACATGTCCTGCTAATAATTTGACTCCATGATCTGCCATCTACAGTATGATGTAGTCACCGGGAATAATGCTTCTAACGACACCTCGAGAGCTGTAGTTCGAACTACACATTTTAACGACAATTCGTTGGAACTATGGTTTTGGGAAACACCTGTGTTGCTAAATAATGCATCATACTATATAAGTTACCAAGCAGTCTCCTCCATAGTTCAAAATATAGTTTTGGAAACACTTGCATCACAACTGTGTAGTTCTGACCATGTAAGTTGATAACTATGTTAACAATGATGCTCTTGGGAAACGCACCCCAGGCCAGAGCTTGTCGTTTCCCAGGTCCTATCTCTCCACAGGTTCTTGGAGTTACTCTAACCCAGGAAATACTATATAGGAATGAAAGCCTGTGGTGATGGTAGTGCTCAAATCTACCAGCTGAATACCCGGGTCACTGTGACCAAGACACTAAGCAATGTGCCTGAACAGTCTCATGCCAGGGGCTGACTGTACCCCAAGACAAGGCCTAAGAACCAAACAAAAGCTTTCCTCTGTGAACTATTTACTGTCAATTCCAGTGCTTGATCAAGCGGCTTTTTTCATCTGTCAACATGGGAATGGAAACTTTGTGACCAATGGTCTGTGATGTTTGGACACATGGAAATAAGCAGGTCAAAAAGTCCCAATCACAAGATATGAGAAAAAAATGAAGTAAACTCACACCGGGCACAAAAACAAGAGGATCGTATTCTCAGTGCTTGAATCCCTGCATTGTCGCTTTGTAAGACCACACACTCTCCTGTTGCCATCATTTTGTTTGTGGTTCTATGTTTGTCCGCTGAACTGGCAGTTTTACATCAGTGATCTTGAACCTAGTGCCACTTAATCTTATGCCATTTTAATAACCCTCTCACTTCATTTCTCTGTTGTTTTTATTCTCTGTTAGGTTGGGTCAGCTTTTAGTTCGTACTGCTTGTCTTCAAAATGCTGCAATAAATGCCATTCCACAGCCTCGACCAGTTAGGGCTAAAAGCTCCTTTCTGCCAGGTAAGAAAATACATTGGAAACAGTAGTGGATGTCAGTTGTAACTGAGTGTTTACACTTCAGATAAACTAATTACACAAGTGTAAATAAACTACTTACACAAGTTTAAATACAATGGTTTAGTTTGAGATGAATTAGAAAAATAAGGAGCAAACGTTTACAATGCCAATAATGTAATGCTTATAGCTGGATAAACCTGTTCTACGTGCTACACTGGTGAACACTTAAAATGTTTAATTGTAATAAAAACAATATGGGTTGTACATTTAGTGAATGTTTTTGGCTCATATCCAAGGGCAAATGTAATGTGTACTGTATACATCAAGATACCGCTTGTCACAGTGGGCATTTCTTTGTGACCCTTCACAGGCTACAGTCTCTTGAATAATTCTTCTGGACTGCAGACAGCAGCAGTGTTCTGCCACAGTAACAGGTAAAGCAGCAATGGCACCGTCAATTTTCTCCAATTTACGTCTCCAGAACCCTCTGTTCTCAGGTTCTGCAAGCCCATCCTCGGGTTTGACAAGCCAAGTCTGACCTGTGTCGTCCCACTGGAGTGCATTTTAAATCTGCAGTCATATGCAGCACGATGCACCTGTAATGAACACTCCCACGCCCACCTGAACACTGCCCACTTCCAGCGCATTATGTTCACTGACATCAGGCAGGCAGGGAGAAGTCTAACAGTATGGTTCACATTCTTCTGCACCGAGCTTGGCTGAAGGCCCACCTCTTTGTTTGGAGCCTGTGTGTAGGATTAGACACCGGTGTGCAAGTCAAATGACTGCTAGCTCTACTGTAATGGAGCTATAACCCCTGACTGACGTCTAAATCAGCACAGCTTACAGGTTCTGCAGAGTAGGACCATGAAATGAAGATCACGCTGGCCATATGACAAAGAATGTTGGTGGTGAGAAAAGAAAAAAGATAAAGAATATACATTTGTAAAGGGAATGAGAAATGTGTTTTAATGTACTTACAGTAAGTAGTATGCTGTCTTGAACAGCTTACCTAAAGAATGCTTGTGATTTAGAACTTTTCTGATTTACAATGCAGGGAAATGCCCCATGACCTATAAATCACATTAGGCTACTTCAAATATGTTATAATTGGAAATTAGAAAAATGTATTTTTGTCTAACTGAACCAAGTTCTCATCATATTTTCTCAAGCATTTTGTCAAGGTAACGTGCCGTGACACGGCTTTGATGATGTGTAGTGAAAGCAGGCAGCATCAAAGCAGGGCAGTTGCTACACACGATCCTGCTAAAGCTGCAAGATGAACAGCTCTCGAGCGCTTCAGGGCACAGGAGGTGTGGAGGAGGAGAAAGGGGAAGGCCTCACAGAAGAAGGATGTGACAGATAGACCACACATTGTCAAATTTCCCTCTTAAACACTGTGGGCTCATAAAAGAACAAGTCTTATTATTCCCACACACATACACACATAGGCAAACAGCCCAAACCCCCAGGCTGTGTCAAATGATGGAGCATCAGAATTATGGCCTTTTTATTGGCCATCTTATTCCAGCAATGACTAATGCAGCGGCCAGCCTGAAGCATTTCTATCTGCACTTTCATGCGGTGACTGAGCGGTGAAGCCACTGCTCGCCTGGGCTTCAAAGGTGGGCTGACAAATATTTATGGCCTGACGTAAAGTCACCTTTAATCAGCCCTCCTAAACTGTTTAATAGGAATCTGGCCCCTGAACACGCCTATCTCCATGAGCGTTAAGAGTCTACTGTGACTACATAATGTGGAGGTTGTCTAAAGATAAAAACCAACACGGTCAAACATATTCAGAAAGAAAATGCAGATCCTTGCAGTAAACTGGCAGAAATGAATCAATGACTTCCCTCTGCTGGTCAAAGGCCAAACTACATTAGTGTGGTTTACATGAATAGCTCACTGACTTGATCCACTTGAACTAATAGGAACCACACGATTTGTCAATGAATAGTGTCAGAAAAATGTCTTCTATTATATTCTCTAAATTATGTTGTTTTTTACAAGATCATTTATAAAAGGTCAAATATATTTTGTAATATCTCAAGGTACTTAAAAATACATGACATGCACACACACATACTGTACATACTGTATAGTACACACACACCCCCACACACACATATGTAGGCCTATAGTTTATCTTATATGTTACAGTATATTACCTATAAAGTATAACCCTACAATACTCAACCAAGCCTATCCTCCATTACACACATTCTAAATGAAAGGTACGGCTTTATGAAAAAAATTAATCTCAAATATAAATAAAAATATCAGATTTTTATTTTATTTTGGTGGGTAGCTGAAGATGTGAAGGATTGTGGCTGTATAGAATCCTGTTAATAGACATTACCCTCAAACATCCTTTGTCAAAGACAGGCAGATAATCGATCTGCCTGCTTCCAGGCAGATTCCTGCTTCCTTTTCCAGTTTTCTGTCTGGACTCTCACTCTGTGTTAAATGCCGTCTAGTTTGAAATGTAGATTTATGACACCAATATGCTGTTGTGCTTTAACATCCTATAAGACATTATAGGTGTGCCTCTATAGTAAAAGCACATATTCTCCACCCCACACCCTGATATTAAGGGTTATGAGAAGCGTGATCCTTAAAAATGAATGCCATAAATCATATTCCCAGCCATTATAGCATTAACAAGAGCATGGTTTAGTCATTTATTTCTTGCTAATAGTTTGGTGTTGAGGTTGTGGATTGTCCTAGAAGTGTAGACTGTGAAGTGTTTGATGCGTTTGTGTTGGATAGATTTGGGTTAGCACCCTTAGCTTTTCCAGCCTTATCAATCCAAACATTGTTCACATCTGCTCTGGATTGTGTTGTTCCAGTTGGAGTTTCTAATCTGGGACCCACTGTGGTCTTCCAAAGAGACCCCACAACAAACTATGGGAGTATTTTGCACTCTGCGAAGGCACCGAATGCCAGAGAAGAACATATTAAATTTGTTCCTAATTTTAAACTTGGCATGGCGGATGGCGTATCTGCCACTCGCTGACTGGATGGAGGCGGGTTCTGCCCCTCTGTGACCACAACCACAACACAAACAAAGCTTATGGAACAGCAGCTCCTAGTGTTCTGCTGACAGTTAATGTTTAGAAAGGGAACTGTTCAAAATAACCCAGTGTAATAGAATTAGTGGCTGAGGCATCTGGCAGCGTGCTGCCACCCTATTTAGCTCCAGCAACAGATTGGCATAATGGAAAGCATAACCAGAGCAAACGCAGGGATAAGGCTATCTTAGAGTTTGTATGGTCGTTTGCCTAAACAAAAGAAGGTTAGTATGTTTTTGTTCCCGGTCTGATATAATGTTTATGTCAGGAAAACTCCAGATTTTCAACTCCAGCTCACTTTGATGTTTTAAACACAATCTAAAACAATGTACTGTATATATGAGGCTATGTTGGTCGGGGGTGTGGGCGCTTAACCATCACCTTTTTTTTAATGCTGACTTAAACCACAAGGGTAATTCCAGACACAAATCATCCCTTTATAAATGTATAGGCAGCTTGGGTGAGACGAGTTACACTTAACAACAGAGGATAAGGTGAGGATTGAGTTGCTATAAAAATACAGCTGTCTTCTGTCTCCCCAACAAAGCAAGTACACTTGGCCCCATTCCACCTCAGCTACTCTCATATCAAGCAGCAGAGCTTCATTTAGACGTGAGTGACCCCAGAAGGGTCTCTGCAGGGTCTGATGGCTAGTGTAGGCTACAGTATACTGTAGAGAAGCATTTGTGTGTGTGAAAGAAAGAGTATCTTCACTACAGTATTAGCTCATGCAAATTGTCATATGTTATTTTACCTGAATGTTCAATCACACACACACATGCACATGACTACAACAGTTAATTACATATGAAAAATATGACCACCAGTGGTTAGTCAGTGGTTCTCAGCATTACCCACTGATTCAATCGTGGCCAATTGTTTCCCTAGCTTATTGTTGTTTGGGCCCCTTGTCTCACCCATGGAACTCCAGTGACCTCTAGAGACCATTCCCACCACATACAATATGGAGGAGATACCTGAGGCGTAGATACAGTACTTTGTCACACCATGCATGCACACAAGTATGTATCACTGCACACACAGTAAGTGACGGCTGCACACACACACACACACACACACACACAAACACACAGACAGGACAGTGCAGGCCACCCTGGTGTGCTGTACTTCACATCACCGTGACGGGTGCGAGAGGCCAGTCTGCCTGAGCTAATGTGTTTAGCAAACACTCATTTACAGAGCAGCCTGTGTTTATGGGACAGGCTTGTCTCCACTAGTTCATCTGCAGTTCAGATTAACTCAAACACTGGTCCTGTCTATCTCTCTCTCTCCCACATATAAACATGTATTATTACACATATAGATGAACACAGAAAGTACAAAGGTAAAATCTAAACTTTTCACTTAATCATATCTCTTTCCACTGAAACCCTTTAAAGCTCTGTTACCAAAGGGGCAAAGACAATAGCATTTCACGGTTCCGATTAAATCTCAAATGTTTTGCTAAGCAGGCAGATGAAGCACTGTAACCTTCACAATGAGGCAGACTGAATTATCACTCCTGCACCCCAGCCTATAAAACTGTTATGCAGCACTTCCAAACACACAGAGCAATCTGTCACGGAACCTTTGCACCCAAAATTCCCAAAGTGGAGAATTACCCTGAAAGAAACCCTTCAAAATTCACAATAAATCTCAATCCCATAAGGACTGCCGTTTTCATGGAAGAATTGAGCTTGGGACCAGAAAGAGAGGTAAAAAGTATTTATATGGTTATTCATGTTGTTCTGATCATCATTGAATGTGTACCATAAAGCAGATTATGGATAATGTATGATAATGTGGAACAGTACTGTGGTGCACTGGGCTCTAAAGCTGTCACTTTAAACTGTGGCAGACTAAAAATAACACATCTTTAACGCTTTAGAGAACACATCCACAACCGCTATACACTGTACACAATATACAAACATTGTGTGTGGGCTATAGATGGGGGTTCAAACAATCTTCACGTAAAAGAAAAACCACAGCTGAAGCCATGCGTCCAGGACATACCCACCCACGTATTATGTGTTGTGGGTGTGTTGGTGTGGTCTCCATGTGCCATGTACAGTGTGGGGGCCGATGCACAGATGCCTTGTGGGCCAACATAAGGCCAGTGGCTCATTAGAGCTCAGATGGAAGGCATGAATCAAAGGAGGAGAGAAGAGGAAGCGATCAATCTGCTTAATGGGAATCCCCAGCTCATGGGCGTGGACTAGCCGTCCGCATGCTTCACGTGACGCCCCCCTCCTCGTCCCCCCAGCCTCAACAACACGCCGGCATGTCCGTGTCGTCACACACATGGCGGTGACGTGGTTTGCGAGGCCAGTGCCAGCAGGAGGTGACATCTCCCACGTGTGGCCTGCCATGCCCATTTCCTCTTGATGTGGCGGCCCTTCACAAGGGATTGATCAAGCAGCTATTTCGGTGTGGGCAGGGTGTCTGCGTTTACGCGCAGCCGTGTGTTTATTGTGAGTGTGTGAGGTTGTGGCCAGGGCAGAGCCTCACTGGCTGTGGGTTTGGAGAGCCCAAACTGCAGGGGGTCAAGGCTAGGTTTGATCGTAAACTGCACACGCACGCACGCACACACACACTACCTCCTGTTAGTTGTCAGACAGCTCCTATAGCTTTGATCTGGTACAGTGCACGCTCTCTGCCTTCAGATACACTGCTTATCTATTCAACTCAGGGCTGCCAACAGTGCTTTAAGAATCCAGTTATGCTAAACAGATGTTGATTTAAACCAGAAGTTGACCTTTGACCTGGGCTTAGAGGATAATGTCCCAGGCAAGGGGAGCAAGGTCCCGTTAGCTTCCATGAATCAGGTCCCCACGCCAACATTATTTCAAAATTGCTTAGTTGCATGGAACTCCCTTTAGTGCTGAACGGACTTTAATAAAATTGATTTTCTGAGTACAGCCTTTTAGCAGCTATAAGCTTGAAATATGAACCCTTCATTGCTGAAAGCATTTCATTTCTTCTTTTATTTATTTATTTTTTGCTTGTGTAACTAATGATCCAGGGAAAGAGTGTTTGAAATTCTCCTCGGCAGCTATTTCCATAATTAAACACTGCTAATTATAGAGCTTTGGCTGACTTTAAACAAGCAGGCACAGTTGCCATGCACCCATGTCAAACTGCGCCCATACCTAATGCGTTTTTACGAATGAAAGTGAAAACAATGAAGACATATTGCCCATGTAAACACAGGTCTCAGAGCAGACAATGACAAAGGGGCTGTGTGTGTTTGTGTGTGTGTGCGTCTGGCGGTGGGGGGGCAAAACACCACTGGAGGCTTCTAAGAAACCTACCCCACCAGTACGATACTCTGTGAAATGAGGAGGATCACATTTTTCAATGTTTATACATGTGTTTGTTTGTGTGCGTGTGTGTGTGTGTGTGCGTGCGTGTACTGTATGTGTTTGTGCGCGCGCGTGCGTGTGTGTGTGAGTGTGTGAATATGCATTCATTCATTACTATAAGTGCCCCCTGTGGTGGATGGGGGCACTTTTGTCTTGGCAAACCACACAATAAACATTTCCACACTGTCGATTTCAGTGTTTTGATAGTGCTTGTCAATTCATCAGGGCTTGACAGCAAGCCACTAGAAGCCATTATATCAGAGAAATGAAAATTATATATGAAGATTAACATCAAGTCATTTGTTAGGGAGAAAATAATGCCGACAGCGTATAAACAGACTGCCAGTCTGGGAGCTGTGTTTCCAGTAATGCACACATCAACAGCATTTAAATTATTAAAAAGATTGAAAATCATAATTGGCCATATATTTTTCCCCATTCTTCTCCACATAAATGGCTCGCCTGGGGTCCTTGACATTCACTGCTGGTTTGTAATGTAAATGACAGAGCTGTATTTGCTCCACATCTTAACAGTGGATGGAGTGATGGACTAGTGAATATAAACACAAGCTACAGGTGGGGGTCAATTATCGTTTGAATAATCGAGCATCAGCGGCAGCCCACCTCGACTGTGGAGTGTGACACATTTTTATCTCTATGCATTTCAATGAAGTCAGTCTGGTAGATAAAAGGTTATCACCTAGGAAACATATTTGCCTAGGCGCAAGTTAAACAGGCAAGTGAGATCAGCATAGATATTCAATTTAACCAGTCAACCCTGACCTATAAATATTTCAACAAAACCCAATGAGACACCCCTACACACACACACACACGCACGCACACACACACATACACACACTTCTTCTCCATTAGATTGAATTCCATTTCACCACAGGCGATAGGATGAGCAGGATGTGCTGGTCAAAGGCATCAGGGAGGAAAGCACATACAGTATAGTAGCTTCATCTATGAAGTGGATGGTTTTGTTTTCTGTCATCCCGAGGGACAGCAAGCTGAGAGGGACATCGTACAGTATAGGACTAGCGCTGCTTACAAACTTGAAGAGACATGGACTAATCTGTAGTTGACAGATCTGGCCTGACACGCTGCATGTAAAGAAAAGTATTGGTTAACCTCATCTGTGGCTGATATTACAGGCTGTTGGTTGATTGTTGTGTGAAATGATCTACATAAAAACATGTCTCAATGAAACATGCATCAAAAGGGATTGTTTTTGAACAGAAATCGTTTTGGATAATAAGGACAGCTTAGTGGAAGAAAAGTCATGTAAAGCAGGGGGCTGCAGGGGACACACACACACACACACACACACACCTTTCTCTCGTTACCATAGCTCCTCCCCTAGTGATGAACACACACTCCATCATGCCACTGTGCTGTGATTACACCGCTGCCTTGCCAACACATAACTGACAAGGCGTCTCAGTAGGGAGCATTGTGGGGGTGTGGATGTAGCAGCAGCTAGCATGCGTACAGCCCAAAATCTGGCTGGCGCATGCTGTCCATACACCCCCCCAACACACACGCACACCACCACCACCCAGTGAGACCTCTGGCCTGACAGCGGATCTGTCACTACCCCCTCATACAGTCAGCCAAGCCTGATTTAGCAGGAAGCAGACAGTGTAGCAGGAGGTGAAAACTCCAGCTATTTGTCAACGTGGCGCCCCGTGTCAAGATGTCAGGCCCGGGGACATTCCCCGTGCAGCTGGGCTGTTAGCTCTGAAGACAGGCCGTATGGTCCGAGCAGGAGCATGCTGTCAGGGAGCAGTCAAGCTGCCGGAGAGCAGACGCTCATGAGACGCAGCGCCAGGAGAGATCTCGCGCCACCTCAAACGCCAACACACTCCATTATCTTTTACTCTCTCCTCCTCTGCGCGGCATCATCACTATCTGTTTCCTCTGCTCTACCTACGTATATTTAACCTCCTAACACACGGCTTCGCACCCTCGCAATAATTCCATCATCTCTTTGTCGTCAAATCAGCGTGAGGGGAAATTATGTGAAAAACACTTGGTCAGTGTTGCCTCCATTTTAAGGTGGGCGAGTGTGTTATCTCAGTGTGTCTCAGTTGGTTTTTACTAGAATCAGTTTAAAAGGAGCTGTCATAAATGTTTCTTCTGACTGTTTTTCATTAGAAAATATCTCACCTGTGCGTTTGACAAAAACATGTATTCATGTTTAAATGTAATAGAGGAAGCCAGTACACAGGCATGCGCACTGGCTTGTGTGTGCCAAGCATGTGGTCATCTGATTGCCTGCCAGCCTGGCAGAAACACACAAAGGCCCAGATCCAATCCCCGAAGATTAAGTGCTGAAATAACAATAACAGCAAATCAAATCAAGTGACATATGAAACATGAAAAAAACAACATTAACTGTATTCATGAGCGACAAATACGTTGCTCTATCTTTTTTGTAAGCTTCTTTGGCTCGTCAATGATGAGAGGTTATGTGTTGAGGAAGGGATTTACTGTGGCTGAATGCAAACAAGGTATTTATGGGTCAAACACAGCCTAGCTGGCTTTACAGCAGGATTATGCCTCCCCCTCAACTTTTTATTTCCAGAGGAGAACACATATTGGGTTTGATAACATTTTATACCATTTAATACACAATCTTATTAGTTCATATCAGGATGCCACAGGACTGGGTTAGGGGGAGGGACATTCAATGAGAGTGTTGTTATTGTTTGGTTAAGCGCATGTCTCTTTTCTCAGTACATTCTGTTTTCCCTGCCCTAACCCCCCTCCCATGGTCCATCTGGCAATGTTGCCCCCCCTCTCCCCAACAGCCGCTTCCTCGGAACGCGAGTCGATGGAATTCCCTGGCCTAATTAATGAGGAGAGTCTCACAGACGGCCGGAGGCTTCGTGTGTTGGTCTCCGGGCTCCAGCTTGCCTCAGGAGGCCCGTTATTGAAAAGGATAATAAATGAGATCAACTGGTCAGAATGGAGCAGTCACCTGAACACCACGCCACATACAGTACTTCACCTAGACTAATGATGGTGGAAAAGAAGGATTGTTTCAACGTAGTGTTATTTTTACCACTGAGATGTGTTACTGTACATTTGTTAATGAAAATATATGTTTTATGATGCTTAGAATGCATCATAAAACATTTGATTTAAGTACTAATAAATTAACCTATCGATGGATTGTTTTTAGATTTTCATTCTTAATAACCAATGATACAATTCAACTCATGCACCACCTGTATTTTGGTATTTGCATCTACAGTGACTACTAATACGCAGGACAATGCCGCAGGCAGGGCGAGACCACAGCAGGTCCCAGGCTACCCAGAGAGCCATGTTGGCACCCAGAGCTCATGTCAGTGTCAACATGGTGCTGTCTCCACTTGACACCACACTGGTAGAGGACGCCAGGACAAACTAGCAGCCCCTACTCTATTCATGCTGGATGACCAGACTGGCCCTGGGACAGGCAGGCAGGCAGGCACCCAGCTGGCAAAAACACATCCTGGAGTGCTCACAAGACACCAATAGTGGCGTGGGGGAGAGGCACAGAGACAGATAGAGACACACAGAGAGAGAGAGAGAGAGAGAGAGAGAGAACCATATTCCTTCTACATACAAACCAAGTGGTGAGGCATGCCTTTCTCTCTCTCTCACTTTTGAGGCATGACATTATTATCATCATTATAATCATATGATATCATATTATCGTCATTCAGTCAGTTAATGACACTTCCAGCCCATGAATATTTCAGCGCCTGCCCTAGTCCGTGAGCATGGCACACTGGGAATTTCCTGCTCAGAAGCTGCCCCCACCAGGCGTGCTGTGAGCCGGCTGGTTGGGCCAACGCTGCAACTTTGATCTTAGCTCATGGAACAGATAGCTGTGAGGCCTGGCTCTGTATCTGCATCTAGATCTGACTCTGGAACTGGCTCTGGAACTAGATCTGGATCTGGCTCTGGCTCATGCTCTGGATCTGGCTCTGGATCTGGCTCTGGGCAGCCCGGGGCCTGGACCCTGCAACTGGACACTCCCACTGGTCTTAGATAAGTCTCACATACATGCTGATTTGTGACTATTTCTCAGGACAGGAATACTGTGTGGTTGTCTGTAACACCTTTCCCCTCAAAAATAACAAACAGTAAAGCCTTTTACGATTTGTAAATGACTATGACATCAATATTTGTTTTAATTAATTGACTGACTGGCTTCCTATATCTGTCTGTCATTAGCAGTCAGGCTGCAGGAACAGCCTTCTCCTTTCACGCTGACATACTTTCCCCTGCTAATGGGGCCACCTGCAGGACTAGGCAGGCCCCCGTCAGAGGGGAATGACAGGCAGGGCAGGCGGTGTGATGGTTGGAGCAGGGCATCTGTGACTGGGCCCAGCATAAGAGCTCTTTCATATCCCCCCGTTCCGCCAAGTGCCATGAGCCCAGTACAGCCCTGGGCACTGTTACAGGCCAGGACATCAATACATGTCAGGAAACGCATCCTCTGTGATCAGTGAGCAGAGCGACACACTCTCCAGAGAAAGTGTTAATAATAGATAAACGGCATAAAACAACAAATAAAATGAGGTTACTGATTAAGATTGTAAACATGTTTGCTAAACCCCTCAGAAGGCTGACATTCAGTTGTGCGTATTAAAATGTGGGACAACATCTTCATTTATAAATTAGGCTGTTAAACACAAAATTATTGTCTTTCCCCGTATCTTTATTAGGCAGAATTAGGCCTAGTTAAAATATTGGGCTAATAATAATCCCACTAACACTCCCCTTTGCTCAGAGGTATAATAATTGTCTTTTAATGTGCGTATTTAAAGCAATAATTACACAAACAAAGCTCTCAGTAGGAACCTATTGGACAGCGGTGATAAAGAAGGGCATTCAATTAGCAAGAATACTGGGAGTGTCTGGTACCTGGGGTGTAATTTCCTTAAACACCATCCTCCTTGGGGCGGTATGATACTGACACACTGGGCTCTGCCTGGAGGCACTCCTGCAAATGTATGGGTGCACTTTATTCATTACACCAGGGAGTAATCAGCCTTTTAAACAAACCTGCAATTTGCTGGGCCTGTGACTTTTCCTATCACCCAATCATGCCATGCATCATGTGTTGAAGCGTACTATGTGTACGCAGAGTGTCATACAGTATGATGATGTTGATGGGACTTAAATTATATCTGATCCACAAAGACAATGTCATTGCAACTTACACAATACATATAATTATTTATTATAAACATGTGGTACAGTGAAATATACTACATTGTAAAATGCAGTATATTGTATAATGCAGTTAAATACTCATGTTTACCACAGAATCTCTCTCTTTCTCACAGACATACACACACTCACACGCGGCACTAATAAGGCACTAAGCTCTCTGCAGGAGATTTATAGATATGTTAGGGTCAAGTAAATGTCAAGGCATGCGGGGGCCTCTGCAATTATTGAGGGGCTGACCTTAAAATTGATGACGTGAAATGTTCTTTTTTATTTTGTATGATGAAAACAAGGCATTAATAAGTCTGGTACAAAACTAAAAAAAACAAGAAGAAGAAAAGATTGTTACATATTACATATCATACAGTACATAATCAAAATGTTGGAAAAACCCGTCCCGTCAACAACACTCTTCACGGTGATAACAGCTTGAAATAATCTCATCAAGGAGCAATAATTCCAATAGACAGGCCACTGAACACATGCACAGATACACACAGTTCACCAAACACACAGTCATTGAGACCAGAAACCTGAGCTGCTCTTCAGAACAAAGTGGAAAACTCAAGGCGAGTTAAGAGGGAATCAAAAGAGAGAGCCATTTGGAAATTCAAGGAGATCAAATGGTGGCTTTATTGAGAGCTGATGCCACAGGCTTGATGGAATGAAAGGGTGGTCTGTGCTGGGTCTACCTGGCCAGTCGGGGCGAGACACCCCTGTGAGAGGGAGCACTCAGGCCTGGAGGAGCCTTCACACCACCAAGCCAACCCTCAGAGGTCACCCCAGCTCAGTGCCTGAGCATACTGCCGTGCTAATGTCTTTCTCAACCGGTACAGTGAACCACAGGGCAGTCAGGTAACCCAACCTGATGGGATCATGCTAGCTCTCTACAGCTAGGCTGCTCATTTCAGTGATCACTGTATTGTGGTTGCTTATAATATGGCAAGGTGCTGTGGCGCAAATGCAACATCAGCAGCAGAAACAAGGAGGATATCATTCATAATTACAAGGCTCCTGCAGAGCCAACTCTCCCATACAGAGACACACAACAATGGCCTTAATACAACCCTACCTCAATGTATACACATGGATGACAATTTTGGCATAGGGAGTTAGGCTCAAGACTATACTCTGCCAACTTCACTTTATCGCCTATTGCCAAGACAAATCATGTTATTAAAGAATGCTAAAAACCTTTTGGCTACGCATCAGTCTACCAGTGCCAGTGAACTTCATTAAGGCAAAAAATGCTTTTATGAAACCTTGCCACAGTTGTAATTATAAATATGTTCTTTCACGGAGCCCCCCCATCATGGGTGGGCTAGTGACCGGGGGCTGGCTGACTGTCTGGCTGGCTGGCAGACAACTGATCACTAACCTGAATGGAAAGCAAGCCCAGGGAGCCAGCTCAAGTGACTGCTTTGTTACTGAATAAACGTCATCCGCAACAAGGTTCACAAAGGACCATTTGACAACATGTTTACACCATAAATGCCTAGAACTATGGCAACTGGGAATATGGGTTGGCGTCCAATGAAAATAATTTGCTACAAAACACCTGGTGGCAATGGGAGGTACTGCGCATCCAGCCTGGTTCCAAAAGGTCAGATGACTGGCAATATAAGTGAGCCTCTGCTTTCTACCACATCTGATGAGAAGAAAAATGTACTTTACCAGAAACCCATTCATTAATAAAATCTAAGTAAATCCTGCAGGATGTGCTATTCACAAAGGGAAAACAGTTTTGTTCCAGAGACACAAAGGCACCAAAATATGAATTTAGTTTAAAATGACAGTTTAAGAATCACTCCCAAAGGATACCCATGTCTGGAAATGAAGGGTGCACAGATAGGAATTAAGGAATAAATAAACAAATGAATAAATCATTCAGATAATTACATACCAATATAATTAAAGTTAATCTATATGGGCATTCCTGGTTTGTGGTTAATTTGTTTGATCATTTGTTTCAGCAATTTGTGTTACACTGCCTTCACTCCGATCTTCAGTCGCCATGTCGCATTACTCAGTTTTTGCATGCTCCACCTAATTGACTTGCAGCGCCTACGTGTCTTGTCGCTATGAATTGCCAACTCTCATTGAAAATGAATGGCAGCTGGTTGATTTGTCTATCTCGTTTGTAGTCCGCGTCAATTCAGGGTAAGAGCACTAGTATCTCAGACAAAAACAAATACTTTGTTTTACACACACACAGACAAAGTGCTTGTGTGTACAAACATGCACGCGTTGCCAGATAATGGTGGCGACGTAAACAAATAATATGTGCTTGTATTACAACACAGAGGAAGTGAGATATCATTGTCTACAGTACTAATGACATAATTGCAATATTCCACTATAGCTTCACATAGAAAATAGTTGCTTTCTGCTATATTAACGTTAAAAATATATGTATAAAAACCCACGGTGCAGCCTTGGTCGTCTTAGACCATGAAGAATGTAAGAAAGCCTGCCATGTGTTCACAGTACAATGTTAATCTTTGGCACAGGGGGAAAAAGAACTTAAAGAAAAATGTTCTTAAGCCTCCATTGGACCTGATGTTAAAATTGATTGAATTATGAGAGAGACTATCACCACTTCTGGTGAAAAAAGAACAACTTGTCTTTGCTTGAGTAGTCATCGCCATGTCCCTACGCACAGGCTTCTTCTTTACTGTTCCAATATGACAGTATACATTGTGCCAGTGTGAACTGAACGGGAAGTAAAGTGGTGTGACTCCCAGTCAGACCAACACAAAGCTCACATCCATATTGGATACAGTAACAGAAGCCCACTGGCAGCCTATTAGGACCTTTTGATATGCCACGGGCCTCCAGAGACCTGCTAGACAGAGCCATGAATGAAGGAGCTGTTCATGAGGTCTCCTGGTCACTCCTTCACTCAGTGGCCCCTCCACGGGGCACGCCACAGCCATCATCACACAGGCCTTAAAACACCCCCGACCTGTCCCAGGGCAGCCTGCTCCCTCAGGTAGCGGCTCCCTGGGAGAAGGCCTCCATTTCACATAGGCCATTAATCTTTCTTTCTGCCTCTTCTTGACACCTGAACCGGACACGTCCCGCCTCAAGTGGGCTCCTCTCTGGGCCAGATAACATCTGATCATCGTCCAGAGGCCGGCTGCCCAGGAAGAATATGCACACACACACACACACACACACACACACACACCATGCACACGTGCACACACACTCCATGCACACGTGCACTATGCACACAAACACACACACACACACGCACACATACACACCCATGCACACACACACACACACACCATGCACACGTGCACTATGCGCACAAACACACACACACACAAACACACACATGCACGAGCACACACACACACACCATGCACACACACCCATGCACATGCGCACACACAGACCATGCACACGCAAACTATGAGCACAAACACACACACACACACACACACACACATCATGCACACGTGCACTATGCACACAAACACACACCCCATACACACGCGTGCACACACACACCATGTACATGCGCGCACACACACCATGCACACACACCATGCACACGCCCACACACACACACACACACACACATTAAAAACTAAACCCTCATTTACCCTGATGCACACACCCACAGGTGAGGAACATAAAACAACGTGTGTTATCTCAACTCTCAAGTGAAGTCTCCCATTGAAGGCCAGGATGGTTGTCTTCCCTGCAGACGTGGCAGAGTCTTGTGACGGCTGACACGTATCACACGATAGCGCTGCTACGACACGGTGCCGCTGTGATACCTGTTTAGATAAACCGCCTGGCAACAACATGTGTGCACAAGTGCGGTTTTAGCGCAGCCCATTTCCTCGTGGCGGGAAAAAAGGGATTTGCTCGACTTAGAAGTGCGAGACCAGCCTCAAACAGTCTCCTGCAACGATGTTCTCACAACCCCTCAGAGACCTGTTCCCAGCACAAAAATAGCAGTCTTCTCCTCAATCTGCTGCCAAGGACGGGATGCCTCAGTGAGGATAAGACGTAAGAGGAACAAGACAAGCCGTGAAGATTAGCGGCCCTAAACTCATCGTCTGGTGGCATTGAGCCGCCTTAGATGGGACGGGGAAGGGGGGGAATGGTTGGTTTCTTTAGGACTTACGAGGCGTGTGGCCCCCTTCCCTCAAGCCCCTCCAATCAGGTCAGATTACAAAGGGTTAAACCCCTCCCAGTAAGGCTCCTCTTGTCCTCCCAGACACAGACAGACAGCTGGCTTTATATACTGAACAACTAATGCATTTACAAAATGATTATGGCGAAGGACTTCCCAGAGCAAAATGAAGCATACATACTGTGTACAGTGTGAAAAACCTGTTGCATTGTGTGTGCATGTGTGCGTGTCCAGCAACTGGGTCATCCAGTGGCTTATGTAAGAAAGTCATTGTTTTATTCATCAGTCCCTTTTAGTGAATGCACTCCCATTAATGCCAACATTGCTGTTTAGACAAGACTCCGTTTTTTTAGGATTTTGTCAAAAAAGTATCAAATGTGTTTTTTTACACCTACTTCAGGCAGGTAAATTGATGACTCTTTGTACTATAAGGAAGCAGCGCTACCTGTCAGATCTCAACTGGCAACTGGTAGGGGATTTTGGAAAGCGCGGGGGGGCAGTTGTCACAACAGAATGTTTTACTAGCTTTGCAAAGCTCTTCTGTAGAGGTGGGTAAACAGTGTTAACATGCTGAAGGGTTTCATAGACTGAACACCACAGTGAGAAGGTCTGTCCACATCCAGCATGCTAAATCTGGAACTCAGAGCACATTTCCTCTCTTAGAGTGCGGAGAGCAGAGCAGTGCGGCCAAACTTCAAAGGGGTGTGTGTGTTGGGGGGAGGGGGGACGCACATGGCTGCTAATTTTTCAGGCTGGGCATATGTGGCAGAGCTCAGGTTTGAGGCTCTCCTCTTACTTCAAAGCCGGGCACCTTAAAAGGTCTGGCTGTGTTTGGACGTGGATCTGCAGAGGTGAATGAGAATCAAGCAAGCACTGTACACACCTCAGAAGTCTTTAACCCCTTGACTCTCCTCCACACACACTCTCTCTCTACTCCCTGTCTTGACAAAGAGAAGAAGAAAAACAAGAAAATTCAATAATGCCTTTGAGAGGCTGGATTACCTGAGGAGAAGCCTGTGCTATATGCCAGGAGTCAAATCTCATGTGCCCCCCCCCCCCCCCTCTTTCCACCCCAGCTTGGCTAAAGACAGCCTTCAAAAAGCACATCAAAACTCCCCTTTGATGCCATGGCAGGCAATTAACCCCTTGAGTCCAAAATTACAGATTTCAGAGGATGCGACACATTTTTGAAGGGTGGGGTGTCTAGAGTGTGCATGAGCCTACATGAGGGGTTTGTGAAAGGGGGGAGGGGGCGTTTCAGGGTTGCATTGTTTGTTTTAAAGCTGGCAATTTCTTTTAATGAAGCGATGCATTGGTGAATTTGAGACAACCCATTTCTGTCAGTTTGAGAAGTAAAGTAGGCTAAACCTCAGGAGGAAGGCTAGCTCCACCAGAGGAAGTGTTTGCACATTATTTGTTCTTCTGCTCACTTCTGAGGAGCTATGCTGCAATACAGACGGAACAAAGGAGACAGGCTCCTCGCACATTTTAATTAAGTTGTGGGTGCAGCCAAACAATGATGAGGTCTATCCCGGATCCCAGGGTGTTTGTGTGTCACCCGCATCTCTCTGTTGCTTTGCATAAAAAATAATTAGGCCACCAGTTTGAGATGAAGTCTAATGTTCTCTTGACTGATGTAGAAGCCAACATATATTACAAGTCAATGGGTTTGAAGACTGTGCACAGTTTTTGCACTGAGAAATGATTCATATAAAATCTCTGTCATGTGCGGGGCAGGCATTTGACCCCCACAGTGGAGGTGTGACAAGCCCTACACAATGTGACAAGACCAACATTGAGTGTCAGCTCTGACTAGCAACACCTGACAACAAACACATTCTCTCTGATAAAGATCTGAAACGGTCAACATTAAGGAAATTAATATCACTCCTGTCAAAGTAAACATGCTCCCAAATAAATGGAGCTACTAATGAAGCTATTAATAATAATAATTTTCATAATACATTTTTGATATCGTGTGATTATTCAAGAAATGTATGGGATTAACAAACATTGTAGAACTGTAGATTGAAATGTACAACATTTAGTTCAATTTACTTACAAGATATTTTTGTATTTTTATGGCAGCAGGTGGAGATAATGCCCCAATAGATTTAGAAATAAACATTGTTAATGTTTAAATGCAGGGGAAACAGCACTGCAACTTAATCATGCTACTGGCATGCCAACATCTGAGTTATGTTCAGCCCTCAGTGATATATTCTGATAGCAGGCTGAAATGAGAGTATGGAATATGTTGAATATACAAGGCTATATACAGTGGAAGCCACAAGTAACATTTATTTATTTACATAGCACATTTCACAGATAAAAATCACAAAGTGCTTCACAAATGTAGAATAAAATACAACAATAGTAAATACATGACAACACATGACACAAATAAATAACCAAACAAATGCACATAAACAAACAGAAATACACGTCAGACCGGCCTCACCACCCTACAGTCTAACTAAAAGCATCTTTATATAAAAGAGTTTTCAGTTGTGTTTTAAAAGTTTCCACCGAATCCAATCAGTGTAGGGAAGGGGGCAATGCATTCCACAACCTAGGTGCCACTGCTTGAAAAGAACTCTCTAGTTTTAAAATGTGTATGGGGAACAATTACAAAGACACGAGACAGATATGAGAAACAGGAGACCAGCTTATGTTCGATGTCTTTGATGTTTTAATTGCATTAATAATATAATAATATATAACACAAACACACACATAAAATTGACTAGTAGAGTCTGGTTTAAATACTGAATATTGGTGGAGAAATGCGTGCTTCTATTTTGTACTGTTTACATGCTTCTATCAACATGCACGTCAGTGGGTTTGTTTCCACTGTTCAGAGACAGCTGTTCCCTCTCATCTTTTAAATATGAATGTTAGACCTATGGTAGTACCTGCAACATAATTGTTGTTACCAACCTGAGTAATTCCAGTGCTGATATTGACATAAACAAATCATACTTTTTCCACTGGAATAATGGTTTTAGACTGCTTCTTAAGCTCTGTTACACATAGTGTCTGCAACTACATGTGCCTGCATTTGTCTGCACGGGTGTTTCATTTGAAAGCAACACTCAGACAGAACAAACACAAACATATACTGTATGTACTGTCATGAAAATTATTGGGAATTTTACACTAAATATTCACACTGATTTAGTTAGTATTTTTGTTTTCCCTGTCATGCACTTGCCTGAAAGTGTAATCCAGCCAGATGCCATGGCTAGATCCAGCTCTCCTAAACAAATTGTTTTAGGGAGGGCTGTTACACCGCCCTCTCAAGGCAGATGCTGGAATTACAGTGTTATATGCAACTCAATATTGTATGACAGCGTCCTCCGCATGAGAGACTTACAATCATGTTTCATTAATTCAGCTTGAATGAAGGCTCATTTCAAGCAAAGAGGAGTTTAAGATTTATGTGAAATTAATAACATGACAGATGTCTTTACAATTCCACCCCTCTTGGACATAAAAAGGAAATACACATTTCTGAAAAAGAAAAAACACGTTGACACCCAGACAATGGAGGCCACACTAGTGCAACATCTACTCAGATCATAAATCAGTTACCATGGTGCGGGAAAAATGACAGATTGGTATCAAATAGTCTCATATAATGTAGCATATTCTTTCTGCTTTAATACAAGGCATGTCACTACAAAAATGTGTTTGATATTTAAATATGACATTATCATCCAGGGAACTTGCCAAAACATATCATTCATAAGAGCTTTTCACTCTTTTTTAAAAATTTTCTTGACTTACCATTACTGCACATCTTATCTTTTCTTTTCTTCTCTAACAAAATGCATCTGTGTTTCAAAAATGTCTCATGCATTTGTGGAAGCTTGGGGAGCCCTGCACAAGATGGCCTCAGGCTAAAACCCCTGTACACACTCTCTCTCCACCCCTTTTGTTTTTACTGTCTGCGCAGAGAGCGAACAGGAACGAAAGCTTCACAGCCGGCTGTCTTGCACAGTGCTGCCCTCCCCAGGTGTTCCACACAGCACCTCTACAGAGGCGATGGGGAGATGGTCTCTCTCTCTCTGCTCTTCAAAGACAAGAGGAAAGATAAATCATTCAGGTTGGGCTTTTGTTCCAATATGCCACGGAGCCACGATCACAATCCCTCTTCCACTCTCTTTGTTTTCTGACTAAAGCGCTGAGGTGTGACAGTGGATCATCTTCCTCTGCAGTTTGTTTATGCGGCTCAATCACATAAATTCTTCAAATGTGAAATGACATCTTTGACATAGAGAAGTGAAAAAGTGAGATGTGTTTATGGTGCTAACTGTGACTAAATGTGGATATAGTGTATTTTAAACAGTGACCATTCATTTTAACTGGAATGTGGGGGGGGGGGGGGATTAAGTCTAGA
>JAODOY010000018.1:5509324-5526552 GCA_025399855.1 Forbesichthys papilliferus | reverse complement strand
CCCCAAGAAGTCAAGAATTCAGATGTTTAATTGTTACAGAGATTAAACAAAATGTGTACAAAGACTCAATAATTGTAAAATGGTTCAAACTTTACAGAGACTCTGAGGATGGAATTAACAAATGGATGAGATCCAAAGATATGATTTGCATGGAAATCTATTTCCTCCTTCAAACAGTGAAATAACAGAAACATAGAGAGAATAACTTGGACAAGCCCTAGCCTGAAGATGAAATATTATGAATAAAAGTTAAACAGACAAACTGACAATGATAATGAATATATTAAATCCATTTCAGCTGAGACTAAAAGTCATTGCTCTCTAATTAATTTAATCTTTTTATTCTGCTCCTCTTTCAGTTCAACTATGAATTTGCTTTTTTTGTCACTCTCATTTAAGTGTGTCTGTATTTATTCACACTTGCTATGTGCTAGGCTCTGGTATGAGCCTTGTGTACGTTTCGGTTAGTGAAAGAATGCCAGCCCACCATCCAGCCTGCTGCAGTCATTTAAAGGAATACAATGAAAACAGAAAAACAATAAAGGAATATCTGAGTTATTAAATTGGATATGCATAATCTAACTTCATCTCAATGGATCTTTGTTTAGCCTGAGAGAGCTGAGGCGCTCTAATAATTGAAAAAAAAATGCTTTTATGAGCCGTGCCTATGCAAAAGTGGGTGGATAGATGAATGTGCAGAGGTGCATTAATCTTTATAACATTATTATTTTTTTATTCATTTCTAGAGTAACAATTGTCGGCTGTATAATAGGATCAAAGTGAGTTTGCTAATAAAGTCTGTAGAAGACGAGGGCTTACAATGTGTCAGTCACACACTTTCTAATGGAGTCTAATTCAAACTGAACTTTCACTACACTTCAATGGGCACATCGGCCCTCCAGCTTCTGTATGGAGCTGGAGGGAACCGTGCTAAACTGTCTTTAATCTATTCACTTTGAGTGCTTGGCATTCGCTATATCTGTTTAATAATTACAGCAAAACAAACTACTACAGCACTTATTAATATTCATCCCACATCCCTCAGCATTCAAGGGACGTTTAAAGAACAAACTATACTGTAGTAATAGAAAAATACCATAGCATTTCACTGATTGACACCCAGTTATTTTGGGTAAATGGGGCAGATTGTATGGTGGGGGTGACGGACAGCGTCCCTCTGACAAGGTGCTCATTTACTAATAAACGGGAAGAAACGTGGGTGGGGGAGTCCACATGCCGACCGGGCTGCTGTCGATGCCCCTGAGGTGAGCCGTGAAGAGATGGGGGGCGTGAGGGGTCTTGGCCACTAGCCAGTGCTAACTGTACTTCGTCCTAGTCCTAGTCTGGAGCTGCTGAGAGAACATCCATCTCCCTCCCCGCCTGACACGCCGTTTATTCCCACATTCATTTGTCATGTCCCCCAATAAGCCAGATGAATAGAAATGCTGTGACCGTGATGGATGGTGCTTCTAATTAAAACCAAAGAAAAGATCTGTGCTCAAGTTGAGGTGCTATTTTCTTTCTTCCTCCTTTCTGTTCATCTAATAATTGCCCCACTCCCCCCCCAAAAAAAACTCCAATGGTGAGTAATGGTCTTTGCAGCACTGTCAGTCAGTTGTATGTCATCTGACAGAAAAGAGGAGTGGAGAAAGAAAGTGTGTGTGTGTGTGTAAAGCAAATACTCTGTACCCAGGACACTATTGTTTGTTTGTTAGCTGTGTTTAAAACAAAGAGTTCATGGTGTTGAGAATTGCATGTGAAGGAACTCCCCTCTGAGATTAGATATTCAAAGGCATGCAAATGACATCGCCATGTGCCGATTTACAAGGGGCTTGTGTTCATTTTGGATCTGCTTAATTACTTCATTTCTAAAATAACTTCTCTCTTGTTTACCAGTACAATACAGATAAAGGCAAATGGCATTTGATGTCTCTGCTTTTTACATTTTGGGTTTCACTGGGTGGTCCACACTATGTTCATCAGATATAAATATGGAATTTGAATTTGAAAGCATATGACAATGTACAGTATATGAGGTCTGTCTGACAGACAAATTGGGTGGTCAAACACGCAAAAAGAAACATTAACATAATTCTTCCTTCTCATCCATCTTCCTAACACCCTTCATCTTTTTATAAATAAATAATTTGAATATATCAGTAGTATTGTTTTTGTATATTTCAATATAGCAAATAAAATGATTAACATTAGACATCACTGCATCCAAACTAATCTGTTTCATGTATCAGTAATCGTGACAAAAATAAGATAAAAATAGGATAAAGTGGAATAGGATATAGTGTCACAAAACAACACACACGTTTTTATCAAAGCTGAAAATATCGAAAAATAGATGGCAAAAACTGCAAATGTATTTCCAAATTATATTATACTCAATAGCTAAATAAGTATCTATGATTTCAAGGCATCCCTAGACGTAGTGCATTTTGTGATGACCAAGATCACATCAGGTGAAGCTGTGATTGTATGGACATAAGCCACAGGGGCTGTACTAAAGCCCAGCATGGTGCTCATGTCCAACAGAGTTAATCACCTCGGTGAAGTGAGAAAAGTCCAGATTCATTTATAGAGAAGAAGCATATCTCTGGAATGAAGCCATGCATGACTAGCTTGTATCCACTTTAATCAAGCAAACAGGAGGTAAGTCCCAGATGGGACCTGGTTTTGAAAAAGGAAAAAGTGAAGAAAAAAAAGTGAAAAGAATCAATTAGTGTAAATACATCAGGGACACTCATGCATGTAACACATAACATACCCAGTATTACAGGCCATGTGCCTATTGTGTAGCCGACTTTATACAAACCAATACGGATATAACACATGGCAGATACAGAGGATCCATGACACATCTGAAGGATAAATTGCTACACCCACATACAATTCATACCAGTGAACAAAGACTGATTAATTCTGTGGGTATCACAAAAACAGCTGGTCAACTATTTGTACCATTCTCAATCAAAATATATAGAATGATTTCCTATTTCAAAAGAATATAATTCAGAAAATATCAAATCCCATACAATACTCCATTGTTCACACTCCCTATTTCAAATATGGGCTTATGGTTCTTGATTCACCTTTTACATTGTAATTGTGAATATAGAGAGACAAATATAAATATTTTATTCATTTTAAAGTAATTAATAATGTCGCAAAATGCTCCAAAACACAAAGCATAATTTGCATCTGCCAGTAGACTCAATATAGCCACAACACGGAAAGAACAGTCTTGCCACAGTCACCACACAACCTGCTTTGCTCCAATCAGCCTAGAAACCTCTCTGCTGATTTATACCAATAGAAACATTCTTAATCCAGTGTTCACTGGGATAACACTTAATAAAAAAATGAATAAAAAAATAAAACATCAACATCCTAAGGCCGATGCCTAAATCTCTTTTCCATGTCCACTATGAATGTACAAGCGTTTGTACATTGTTTATTACAGTGAAACAAGGCGGGACGAGGATCAGAGCTCATCTGAGGGCACCCTATGAGCGCCGAACCACTGTTTTTCACTCATATCCTAGTGTATACAAGCTGTAAACCCATGCTGCTATCGCTCGCCCCTTTGTTCAAACTTGTACATTGGTCCTTCTCTTGATCGGACATTATAAATAGTGATCGCTACACGTTGCAGACATTGCTCACATGCACAGCAAACCATGAAAAGATTTGATATAGCCAATACGGAGAGTATTCCTCTTGTGTGTGGCATGACCCCCCCCCCCCCCTCCCCTTCATGCTGGTGTATGGTTATGTGAGAGGCGCTGCATGATCGTTCATTATTAGCTCAAGTCTGTCAAAGCAAACAATGAATACACTCCTTAAAATGGATGATTATATAAAGTGCATATGAGCAAAAAGGCTTTTATTGAGCACCCTCCATGTGGGAGGTGACAGCCATGATGGATATGACACTGTACACCAGATAGATCTTGGAAATGGAATAATTACACACTTTGCATGGATGGTGGTCAGCATTCATAAAGATAGCTAACATGGGCTGCCTTCCATTCTAGAATCCCATTAGAAATCTTCTCTAACTATTGGTGAATAGATTATCCCTTGTGATGGTTAAGAGGTGAACCTATGCAATGCAGAACTCTGAAAGTGTCATCACTATAGGGGCGTGCTGCTCGATGCAAGGTGACCTTAGTACAGCTACAGTGACTAATACTATGCCTTTAAAGGGAAAATGTGGGTCATGCCAGGCCATACCACAGAAGCTCATGCAGATTAATACACTACATAACTCTTCTACACAGAGACACGTAATGTAGAAATAATGTATATTTCCACATAACACCCATGACTCTGCACTGCCCTGGCAACACAGATGCTTGCAGTCATGTAAATCCTGGATGTTTCAATAGAATGAGTTTCCATTACACGTCCTGTTCAGGGAACTGAACAAACACCTTTACATGCTGTGCTGCCTTTATAATTGACTGTGCATTTCCCATACATAAAAACAAGAGAGAGCCCTGTCTTCAATTTACCACAGCCTAAATCCAGACAAGCCCTCTATTTTTTTCTACCATGGGGGTGAAGACACAATTCCACCATGGTGTCACACAGAACTGTATATGCATTACAAGGCCTAAGAATAGGCTTGTCATCTCTAAAGTGTGGTTGTAATATACAGCTATCAGTCTCTCTGCTGTCAATCCCGGCAGCAGATTTCACACATCACTGGTACCTCTGCATACCTGCCTGCTCACTTCCCCATTGCATAAACACAGGAGGTGCCACAGTGGACTGCATCCAATTCCACACCTGCTCAGACCTCTTATGCAAGTACATGCACCTGCCATCAACAGCAGAAAATAAGTGAATACAAGTGTGTGCCTGGTACAGAGTTCAGCAGGAAAGTGTTCCAACAGGGTTCTCTTATGATGGCCTTGAGCACTAGTTAGCTATTTGTTAGTAGAAAGACACAGGACTATACTGTAAAGGAACAGGGGTCAAGAAGGACAAAGTTCATCTTAGGAAAAGATCGGTAAGTACCTTAACTAAAGAGTATTTGCATAACTAAACCAAAAGGTGAGCTGATGCAAGCAATTGAAGTTGGTTTAGTACAATTACACTCTTGCCAGGCATGGAAAGGCCCAAATACATTGTCTCTGAAAGTGTTCAGGTGCAATCCTCTTCTTTCCTGCCTGTACATTAAGGGGGTGTGTTGGTGGGATGTTGTTCATCAGCTGGTGAAGACAATACAGCTGTTCTCAGCCCTGCGGCACAGGGTTTACCTGCTGCTAAGTCAGGTATCACAGCCTGGGACCAGGCACCTTAAAGAGGCTTTAACCTCTGCCTGGATGCGGCTGACAAGATTCATGTGGGCTGGGAGTGGATTTGACACTGTGCCACGTCGTCGTTCATGTCATACTATTTATGAGAATATGGAGATGGGCTTGTGTGTCTGCGGGTGTTCCTTAAAGCAGCACTACAACCTCAGACCGGGTCTGATCCTTACCGAGCTGATATCTACCTCTGACTGAATCTCTTGTAGCACACTTAATACCCATAGGAACACGTCTAGCGAGGACCCCTCTTCTTGGTAACAGAAAAGATTTTGAGAGCATATTAATATTATGAACAGTAATATTCCCTCTGCGGCATCTGCCTGCCGCAGGGATTACAGGGCTCCTGGGTGATTACCGGCAGGGAAAGAGAGGTTACAAGTCCAAAAAACTTTTCATCTTAAACCAGCACAGCACATAGGAGCGCGCACACACGCACCTGAATGTAGCTTAATGACTGTCTCTATGCAACTACCTACATCTCCGGCTCCTCACCACAGCAAGATGTTTCATCAGATCTTCTTTTACAATGAACATATTAATTATTAAATATATACAATATATGGTATGTGTGTGTGTGTGGGTATATATAACATTTTATATATTTGTACACTCTATTACATATATTGTAGTATAACAAACTATAAACCAAAACTTGCACTTTAAATTACCATCAACACAGGTAGCATACAAAGTAAAGGGTAACAGAATAATTCTCCCATAGGATAGCGTGTGAGATCCCTCAGGGTTCTGTGTCTGGCCCAGTATTTCAACTGAAACCTGTTCATATTGGATTTTATCAAGTCTGGGGTCTGTGCATTATTATTTGCCAGACCACTGGGCAGACAAATGCCCACGCCTTCCATGCAAGCCCAGGAAATCGCCCTCGGGACTTTACTTACAACAAAAGAGCTTTGGCGTGTGGAATAACACAGTCCACTATGTCGCCATGTGCAACCAATAACTAGACCTAATGAACACCAGGGCTACCGACTAGAGGGTGAAAGTAGGATGAAATAGGTCTCTCATGTCTGAAATTATACAAAAGGAAACGGACCTGACATGATGCTCTGTGACTTAGCAGTGGCATGAAAGAATAGAAACACCATAACCCAAAATGACATATTTGTTGGACACAAACAGTGGGACACTTCCCGCTCCATACAGGGTTGAGTGGAGGAAGGAAGGGGATAGGTGCAACAGCTTCTACCATGTTAGACTAAGTTAGTCAGGAGCCTGTAATACTGATTTTCAGTGTGACCGACAGAAGGTATCAGCAGCATGAGGGCCAGCTGACTGCCTGTCTTATTACTCATATACAACCTAACTGGGAAATATTTTGCTGAGAAAATTAACATTAAGATACTTAAGTTATTTATCAACATATATTAAGTTATTTATCAACATATATAATGGCTGCGTACCAATTCCCATTCTATCATGCTAAATCTCACTCCTAACTCCGAAATCTCCAGATGTTCCCTTCAAAATGCCATTTTAAAGGCTGTCCCTCTAAATACATTTCAAGATGTCTCAATCATGCAATGTGTCTGTAAATAATACATGAGAGCCATGGAATCAGAGAGAATAAAATGTAACATTTAATTTAACATACACACAACATATGAACATAGCTTCACAGGTTTCACTATCCACTACCATTTCTTATCCAAATCGTTCAACTCGGAGCCAGCAATGTGCAAAAACCAAGCAAAACGTTGAAATTATCTTATTTGTAGACTGTGTTCGCTACAGTATCTGTTTGCCGTTGCAGGGGGGAGTGAATACAAACAGGGCAGGAGTGAGTGGAACACGCAGGAGCGGGCAGGACTGCTGTCCCGCACAAGGCTCTACCACGGACTGTCTCCAAACTGATTAAAATAGGCTAAATCGTTTTGTTTATGATGCTTAAATATTAGTTTTTACCACCGTCTTTGATGCTTTAGTTGAACCACTGTAAAATGAAAATGGCAAATAAAAATAAAATTAACCTAATCCACCACTCTTAACTATAGGACTACTAGGCCTAGGATATCTGACAAGATAGCTAAAGGTGCTTTTATTGTCACATACATGTTGTGAAATTCATCCTCTGCATTTAACACATCCCTCAAGTGGGTAGCCACTGTGCAGCGCCTGGGGACCAACTCCAGATTGGAGCCAGTGTCACTGGTCAGATGGCACTGGCTGGAGGATAGATAGGTGTAAAATAAGACATAAATATGTCTGATAATCTCTTAAATATGCAGGCTAATTGAAGACAAAAAAGAAAAATAGAAGACCTAACTTATTCAAGTGTATAGCCTACAGTTGCATTAGGCTAGTTATTTACAACGTTATTTACAAAGAATCTTGGTAGTCTATTAATAGAACAGCTGTTGACCATAAAAATATTTTAACATTCGACGGCATGCCATTTGTCTTTGCCTGTATTTTTTTGCCGGCCACAACTGATTTTGCCATTCTGATCTCGTCCGCTAACATTATATCCGGTTTGCCGTCTGCCATGGTCCATGTGAACGCAGCATAAATAGCGTTATAAATAGTAGTTAATGTGGCACTTTCTTCTAATTATTCTACAACTTTCAAAATTAACCTCTTCTGATTTTTGTTTATGGTCTGGCTTGCAATGTTGTATTTACCACATAATAATAATAATAATAAGAAGAAGAAGAAGAAGAAGAAGAAATAAGAATGGAAATCAGGATGCTCTGGTCTCAGTGCCTCTCATGTCTACATGGCACTGGTCTGAGGTCCTGACTTATATATAGAAGTCTGGTCCTCCACGGTGCCTCCCAGGAGATCCACCAGCTGCATGGACCCTGTAGCTGTTGTGGCATGTCCTGTCATTGATTATAGCTGTAGTAGTGCCATCTCTTCTCCTGCCAGCTCCTCAGCTCCTCAACAGCCAGGAGGTTGACTCTGCAGTGCTGCACTAGAAGACTTTTTCTCAAATTTATTTAAATTATTTAATGGTTATTCCAAGTTGAATTTATTTCATGTATTAGTTTTGTTTTACTTTAGTAAATTATCTGTTGTCCCTGGCATTCATGGCTTCATTTGAAACTGTTTTGTTAGGTCAGTCAAAAGGCTGGTTAGTCAAAAGGCTGTATTGTGTATCATGGGATTAATTACAAATTGATTTCGAATAAAATAAATAAAATGAATGCATAGTCCTGTTAATGCAAAATAGACTGCATAAAATGATTGGCGCATCGTTGGCGCTCATAGGCATGCTCGTGCATGTCTACTGCCTGTTCACTACCTCATACTCAAATAGGGAGTGAAGGAGATTAAGGAACTAGGAATTAGGATCTACCTGTTAAGTGTATCGGGACGCAGCCTATATCTTTTCATTACTATAAACTAAAAGAAAAATATGGCTAACTAAATGGCTTGACATGGAAAAAAAGGAAATGTTCACGTTTCTCTATACAGTAGATAAAGCATTAAAGTGCTGTCGTGATCTAATTCAGATGGCAGGAATAAAGGACACCCACACGTAGGCTTCTAATAATATACCTTGTATTAATAAAAAGCAATGATGAGTCCAAAGTTACAATTTGCCACGGCCATGGTCTGAAAAGCACCTGCATAGTAACTTAAGATCCTGTGAGAATGGAAATCAGCCCTGTTATCCACACCCTATAACCCTTTTATAGCGACACAATAACAAACTCCTGTTGGTTCCCTGAACAGCACGTAAACATCAAGGTGTAGTTACCTCTTCTGGCTTCCTCTTTCTTTTAACACCTTGTGTCTGATATCATTTTATACATCGCCCTCTATTGGCCATGAAATGAGTAGTAATAATGGTAACGTAGATTTAAAAATAGGGTGTGATTGTACAAGTACATTTCAGAATTCAAGAATTGTGTTTTTTGATGCACCCTAACGTACATTCATCATATAATGAAAATAAAAGAACAAATAATAAAAGCATAACAAATAAAGTAACATTATTATAATCTCACAGTGCACACTGTTCAAGATTCTCACACATCAGTGAAAGTCATTCAGGCCTTTTGTCAAGCTATTTTAATACATCAGACATTATTTCACAATGGCACAAAACGCTCTGCTGAGGAATGAGATTGAAAGTCAGCACGCTGGTGTAATTGTATGATTACAATCTTCTGGCAACAGTAAAGGCTGCACTCAGGGTTTCTAAATGTCATCTTTAAACACAGAATGGCATGCACAGTGGTACACAAAGGGAAGTAGTACCATTCATTTAAGAATAAATAAGACAATATATTTTTTTCATGCTCATTATAGGAATTCTACTTCAAAATATAATGATTATATTTTGCAGGAATCTGAAGTCATGAACAAATCAAAATTAACATCACATGAACCACTTACTTTCCAGCGTGTTACAAAACATGAATCAAAGTAGGGTGTGTCAAAAATTGATAGGATTAGCGACTGGCAGACGTCAAGCTTTATAGCGAACCATCTGCTACAGCCCTGTATCCAAAACATAAGGTCTAATCTGTATTGCAAAAATCCCCTGACATATATTTGACATGTTCCATTCAGATACATGAATTCCATTCCATACAGAAATCCACTGACTGAATACATATTGTAGTTGGCCCTTATACATTCACACAGCAATTATAGACACAAAGTGTGCCTACAACAACGCTATTCAGACATAAAATAAAATGATTTAGAACTTTGGAATGCAAGTGTATTTCTGGCTTGTGAAGAACGTTGAGGGGCTACAAATGCAAATGAAATCTCCAGGTAAGCTAAGTGATATGATTTCAGGGAATACGGATGCTGCAAAAATCAATAGTCCCCATTTGCATTGCTTTGATGGAGCACGAGCATGAGATTTAGTAACCCATGCTAGTGTTGACAGGCCGATCATTAACACTAGTTGGCAGTTTGTCTGTGCACCTGCACGCACTGTCTGGGGTGCACCTTGGGGGCAGACAAGTGTTCTACATAAGTGGATTCACAAGGGCATATGTAAGACAGTCGCTAACAGACAAAACAGTATGCTAGGTCAATGTTATCTGTGTGTGGTGATGCCTGTGAAATCATTCTTTACATGCAGCGTCTGTAGACTCTGCAGAGAGAAGGTTTGGATAAACTAGTGCAATTTCCTGGAAAATTACTAAAACTACAGTAGATGCAATTTGGGTCAATAGTGGACGGGTGGGAGAATGACCTTTGCACCCTCATTCTTCAGCTGACCATGCATATTCTCTGTCATATATGCAATAGATGATCTTCCTGCTTGTATGATTCAGCCCTGTGATCTATAGATGGACAGGGCGGTATTACAAACTATTGATATTTATAATGCATTTGCAGATGTAGGGCTTGCTCTGACCAGTGTTACTTGGAAACTTTGATGCTAGGTTTAGCGACATCAGCCATTTTACTCCACAACGCAACAGCACCTAAGGGACGGACTTTACACTGAAACTGACTGTACTTATGGCCTATCACATTGCACATGTACTTTTTACTGCGTTAGGAGGGAACACATGGTGTGTGTGGGTGTATATGTATGTATGGGTATGTATATGTATGTAGTTATATGTATGTATGTGTATATATACAGTATCTCACAAAAGTGAGTACACCCCTCACATATTTGCAAATATGTGAGCATATCTTTTCATGTGACAATGGAGAAATGACACTTTTCTGCAATGTAAAGTATTGATTGTACAGCTTGTAGAACAGTGTAAATTGGCTGTCCCCTCAAAATAACAACACACTGGCAACAAAAGTGAGTACACCACTAAGTGAAAATGTCCAAACTGGGCCCAATTAGCAGCCTCGATTGTCAGCCTTTGCGCTGACTCAGCACTAAGTGCTGAGTCAGCAGGGAGCTGGGAGCTGGGAAACAGACGACAGCACTCTGACTTACAAACTAATATGAAACAGGAGATAGGCATGAGGTGGGCAAGTGAAAACTGTGTTCACAGATACCTTCCCCAGCAGCAACGCCCAGAAGAAAGAGAAACGGCCTTGGGCCCCAAGGATTGGGAGAGATGGCCAACGACACTCAATCAAGATCAGATAGGGAAAACACTGTCTAGATTCTATTGGTAATATTCTAGACTCTAGAATATTACCAATGGTCGAGAGAGTGTCAGGTTTAGACTTTGTGAACTGCTAATATTGCATGTTGTTTCCTCCTACTTCAACTCCATAAACAAACACGCTGGAACTGGAGTGAGGAGACACCACCCAGATTCCAACAGTAATCACACATTCTCTCCCTCTCCTCTTGTGCCGTGCGTGTTCAGACAGTCAGTAGCTTTGTCTTGTGTGTGTCTTTGTGTGTGTTGTAATGTTTCATGATCCCTGTCCTGTGCTAGTCTCGTCACTTCATGTGTTTACCTTAACTGCATCCGAATACTCAGTATAGACTACCTTTGGTGAAGTACCTACTACCCCAACCGTTAGTCTAGCGCGTTCTATGAGTAAGCAAGCCAGTAGTAGGGACACAATTCGGATATACTGAACTGCCATCTCACCTGTATTTTGACCCGGATGTTTGCAGCGAAAACTCACCTCAATAGCAACATATTAAAAAAAAAAACGACTTTATAGCTACTCATATTAAATTGTCTTTACTTTGGAATGATAGTATGATTGTGATACTTACATTTGTACATCGCCGCACCTTCGCTGCTTACTCCCGTCATGTTATATTTTATTTACCTGGATAGTGCCCAACTTACTTATGGGATAGCGTAGTGTGGAACATTTGTACACTACGGAGGTAGTACGCCACTCGACTACTACCAACTGCTTACTGAGTATTCAGACATACTACTAATTGTGACATACTGCTTTTTTGCATACTATATAGTAGACAAGTACATTCGGATACAGCCCATGTATATCAAGCCTGTTTGCACATCATTCCCTGCCCAGTGTATCCCAGTGTCGTTAATTCCACCCGTGTTTGTTTAATCATGTTTAATGTGCGTGCAGCCTCGTTGTTGTGAGCCAATGGTCTGTCCTCCTGTCTTGTCTACCTGTGTATTTAACCCCAGTGTTCTCCCAGTCCTATGTCGGTCATTGTTGATATGTGTATCTGTGTTGCGTTGCTCCCGTGGTCCTGCCTTTTTTTTGTTTCTTTTGGAATAAATCTTGTTTATGTTTGATTTCACGTTTGGGTCCTTACCTCTGTGCAATTGTGACATGTGTGGAGGGTGGCCGGCAGGAGGAGTAAAATTAATTCACGATGACGCAATAATATGCAAATGAGCGCACAACGTCATCTGGCGACTTCTAGCGACTTTTGGAGCTACTGCTAGCTACTTTCATTGGAAAAGAGTTGGCAAAACTGGCTCTGACCCACTCATTAATTAAAATACACAAAACACACAGTCCAAGATAAACACACAAGAAGGACCTGCTTATTCATGACTAAATGGAAAGTAGAAGGTGGTGGATTATGCCTTCATCAGTTCTTATTTATTTATTGTTTTAGAAAAAAAAAAACACCTCCCATATATCCCGATTAGATCAGGGATTAATCTTGGTAAGGCGCTACACAGATTGTCAGATAGAAACAATATAGAAAATAATAGAAAAAAAAAAGCTAAATGAATACATTTGTCTTGCCTAATAACAAATATGATTAATTTATCACAGGGACTATGGGTTGATACATAGGTCTATTTAGCAAAAAGAACAAAGTTAATTTCTTTATAGACAAAATATTCCCACCTAGATCCCCCGGTATATTAACGATACTTCGGATAATATAAATTAAACTTAAGCCATCTCTATGCTTTGGATATTAATAGCACTGAGCACTGATTCAATTCCATTCACATTTCAATACTTCAAACAAAAATGCATAGTGGATAGATTAGTTGCTATGCAACATGTATTGTTCAAGCAATTCACAGATTAGTATATGCATTTGCTGTTGTCTCTTGGAATTTGAAAATAAACAAATATAAAACAGTTTTGTTGAAAATCTGAAATGACTCATTATCAACCGGCATCAATCAATGGGCTCATCTGTGCTGTCTGATTGGTTTTAATGTTACCTGCAGAGGTAAACCTAAAAGTAATTTAGAGCAACCCTACTCCAAATAGCCTTAGGGCCTCAACTTCCTGACGAAGGTCTTTTTCAATATCATGCAAACATCCTCAGCTGGCCGTCGGTGGCGTGCGTACTATCCGGTACTTAACAGAGAGGGGGCCTGTGGACTACAGAGGGTTAACTTACAACAGGGTCCGGATCACATGCACCAGCAATGGGAGGAGGCATGTGTTCATTGCCAGTTAGAGAAGGTCATCTACATGCTCGTCATCTTCATCGGGGTCTCGACCTGAGTACAGTTTGTTGTTGTAACTGACTTGAGTGGCAAATGCTCACATTCGATGTTGTCTGACACTGTGGAGAGGTGTTCTCTTCACGGATGTAGTTTTCACTGTACAGGGCAGATGGCAGACAGCATGCATGATGTCGTGTGGGTGAGCGGTTTGCTGATGTCAACGTTGGTTGATCGAGTGGCGGTGGGGTTATGGTATGGGCAGGCGTGTTTTATGGACAACGAACGCAGAAAGAATGCAGAGAGATAACGTGAAGAGATCCTGAGGCCCATTGTTATACCATTCATCCACGACCATCACCTCATGTTGCAGCATGATAATGCACGGCCTCATGTTGCAAGGATCTGTACACAATTCCTGGAAACTGAAAACATCTTGCATGGCCAGCATACTCACCGGACATGTCACCCATTGAGCATGTTTGGGCTGCTCTCGATCGGCGTATACAACATCGTGTTCCAGGTCCTGCCAATATCCAGCAACTTTGCACAGCCATTTAAGAGGAGTGGACCAACATTACACAGGCCACAATCAACAACCTGATCAACTCTATGCGAAGGAGATGTGTTGCGTGAATACAGTGAAACTGCACATTTTCGAGTGGCCTTTCATTGTGGCCAGCTAATGGCACACCTGTGCAATTTTCAATGCAGTCTGATCTGCATCTTGATGTGAAGTGCTCACTAACACAGAATTAGACAGACTTGTGAATAATATTTGAGAGAAATAGGCCTTTTGTGTACATAGAGAAAATACTAGATCTTTGAGTTCAACTCATGATGAATGGGGGCAGAAAGTGTTGCGTTAATATTTTTATTCAGTGTAGTTGGCATTGGCTCAGGACATGCCATAACATATGGCCCTAGTCACCGTCCAGTGGCTCCTACATTAATTTATACCAGTTAAAAACTTTTTCATACGGTTGGTATTACTTTATTTTTTGTATATTGTATTGTTTTAACTAATTTTGAATTGTTTTTAATGACGTAGTGTGAAGCACTTTGTGTTACATGAATTTGTATGAAAAGTGCTATATAAATAAAGATTGATTGATTGATTGATTGATTTTGGGCACAATACCTGTAGACCACTAGACTTATATCGTAAACTGTTGCTGCAGTTGTATTTTAAAACCCAGTTTTTTTAGATATCATGTTGATATATAGAAGCCTAAAATGTTGATATTAGTTGGCTTTAATATATTTACCTAGCGCTTTTTATAATATGATATTAAACATTTAAGGCAAGCAGGCCGGACATTTGACACGTTTTCGTTTACCGTACTACCCTGCCTAGACATTACAGTAGCCTACGGTACCATAACTAACCATTAACTAAAACACAGATTTGAAACAAGAACTTAAGAATTGCCAACTGTACAGTAATCGAACATTATATTAAATGTAATATAAAAGCAAATACCGATATACTGTAACATGTTGATATACCCTTGGCTGAAGTGTTACGGTACCGTAGCTGTTGTATTGGGCCTACCAGATGCAGGAGGTCTAATAACAGTACATTGATAGCAGTGATCCTCCATGTGTTGTGAAATAATACATTAACAACACTTCCGAGAAGCCCTGAAACACACTTTGGTTAAACGATTTAATTTGAAACAAAAACAAGGGTTTTTGTAATCTAATCTCTGTAGCATCTTCTGTCTCACCCACACAAGCTAGCAAGCTACGCAGCAGTGGTCAGGGTGGCTTTTATCGTGACATTGTCATGATTCGCGGCCGGTCAAGCACTGATGAGGGCCAGGCCGTGACTTCACCACCGGACAGCGGCACGTCGTCGGCTCCCTATTAGCTTCACGAGCAGAATTTCCACCTCCGCTTCCTGGGCGGAGGTTTAAGAAGTTTTCCATCCTGGTTGGAACCTGTTGCTAGTTCGTTGCCTTCATTCCTGATGCACGTACCAGCGTACGCTATCCCTACGCCTCGTCTACCAGTCCCGTCTGTCTTCCTGTTTGCCGCTTCCGCCTCGACTGCAACACGACCAGTCTTCGGCGGTGCTCCGGCCTTCCTACACCCCGACTCCTCATCTACCCGACAGTCCCGTCTGTCTCACTGCTCGCTGCTACAACCTTGATTGCCACTCTTGACAGCTGCATCGGCATTGAGTGCCTCTGCCAACCCGCCAGACGGAGTACCGACACACCCGCACCGTTGTGGTATCTCTCCAGTATATCCTGAACTTGAATTAAAACCACAGAAAAAGTTAATATTAACCACCCAGCCATATTTGAATGAATAAAAAAGTCGACAAATATATAAAAATAAGTTTAAACTGGAATGTAACAGGAAACCGATGGCGTGCCTACTTCGGGTAGGGAAGGAGTCCTTACCCCAAGTGAAGGAGTTCAAGTACCTCAGGGTCTCGTTCGCGAATGAGGGGACATTGGAGCGGGAGATTGGCCGGAGAATCGGCGCACCATTGTGACGAAAAGAGAGCTGAGCCGGAAGGCAAAGCTCTCCATCTACCGGGCAATTCTCATTCTTACCCTCACCTATGGTCATGAAGGGTGGGTCATGACCGAAAGAACAAGATCATGGGTACAAGCGGCCGAAATGGGTTTTCTCAGAAGGGTGGCTGGCGTCTCCCTTAGAGATAGGGTGAGAAGCTCAGCTATCCGTGAGGAACTCTGAGTAGAGCCGCTGCTCTTTTGCATCGAAAGGAGCCAGTTGAGGTGGTACGGGCATCTAGTAAGGATGCCCCCTGGGTGCCTCCCAGGCACGTCCAGCTGGGAGGAGGCCTCGGGGAAGCAGTGGCGATTCTAGAAAATTTTTCATGGGGTGCCAGAGGGGTGGCAAGCTTAAATTCTAGGGTGGCAGACCTTATGGTTGGCCCCAAATATTCGATTATTCTGGTATTCGTTCAATGTGTATGTATTCAATTTAAATATTGGGATTCGAGTATTTGTTTTTTCACATGCGTGCATGATTCCCCATTAGTCCCTTCTGTCTCCATATAAACCCACATGTTGAAATGTAATTGCCTGCCCTACACTGTCATCAACACAATGAGATGCAATTGGCTCTGTTTATAAGAAGAGAGTGAGGCTATTCATTCAACACATTCATATTGGGTAATACATATCAATCAAAGTGTCAATTTTGAGCACATGGCTATGTTTACATGTGTGCTCACTGAAGCTAGACATCGAAGATTACTTCTGTTATCTTAATTATACTTGAGTGTTTTTAATAGTGTTTTTAAAAAAAAGTATTCAAATACTCGTTCGGAAATACTAGCAAGTATTCGAAACCTGTAAAGTGGTATTCGGGACAGCCCTAGCATACCTTAAATTTACCAGGCAAGTTGACTGAGAACATATTCTCATTTGCAGCAACAGCCTGGGAGTAGTTGGGGATGAGGAGAGAGGACAATAAAATCAAGTGAAAGGTGGGAATGATTAGGTAGCTACATTGGAAATTTGGCCAGGACACCGGGTTAACACCCATACATTTATGATAAGGCTGCACCATTAATCGAATATCGATCGCGATTACGATTTTGGCTACTCACGATTAAATGAACATGATCGACTGCGATATTGATGTTTAAAAT
>JAODOY010000018.1:5447351-5507826 GCA_025399855.1 Forbesichthys papilliferus | reverse complement strand
GGTAAGGTATATTGCATCCCTTTGCGAAATGCCAGAATGTTACATTTAAAGATATGGTTTGTCAATGTATAGCCTAAAGTTGCTATCTTTTGCTTGCCGTTGATGGAGAAAGTCTCAGCGACTCATATACATTTTTCAGTGAAGGACTTGATATAAACGCTAGTTACATCACCTGTCTATATGTTCAATGTCTATAGTACATACAGCGAATGTAACAAATGTTCCTACATAGCACTGGCTACCGACAATGCATTGCTTCTAATTCCTTATAAATTTAGCTTGATGTTGTTTATGTATCTAAGCAAGTAGGCCTAATTAAAATTGTATTTATATAAAGTGTGTTTCATTGTTAATGTTGTTACTGTAAAAATGTTATGATATCAATGTTATATTAATGACACTATGAGTGTAAGCTGTAGAGGAATTAGTGTGATCCTGTAAGGTCGATGTTTTCTTTTGTGCACTGCATTAAATAAGCTGATTTTAAATTGAGGGTTTTGAGCTAATGCTATGATTCTGCGTAGCACGCAATAAATATTTGTTGTGGCAATGCAGTTTAATGGTTTCAGCAAATTGCCCCATATATGGTAATGACTCATATTGAGAGATTCCAAAAAGTATTTTCTGGAAACCACCATAAACGTAACTTATTCCGTTTGTCGTTGGATATTGATACCAACGTGCAACGTAATGCTTGCTATGTTCAGGAGTGATATATTGACGTCTCTTATAACGTTTGTAAATAATGTTATTTGGAGATTTTGGCACCCCCACATTTCCACGTGCTGAATAGATCTGGGACATAATTTTCGTAAGTCGACACCACAGGTACCTAATGGGAACGTTATTCAGCTTTGTAAGGCGGCACCAAAGGTATGTATTAGGAACGTTATTTTTAGATTTCACTCAACGTTACTAAATAACGTAAGGAGGCATATTGAGAGACCCCAAAATGTAGTACCTGGAAACCACCGGAAACGTAACTGTTGTCATTGGGCGTATGGTACCAACAGGGAAGGTTATGCTTTCTACGTTCAGGAATTATTCAAGGACGTCTTTTATAACACTTGTAAATAACGTTATTTGGAGATTCTGGCGCCCCCACATTTCCACGTCCTGAATAGACCTGGGACGTCATTTTGGTAAGTCAACACCACAGGTCCGTACTGAAGACGTTTCCATATAACGTTATTTGGACTTAATTTGGTACGAAAATAACTTTGTGGCAACGTCCTACGACGTAATTTTGTTAGCTGGACAGGCCACACTATTAGCAGCAGGTTTCTAAAATAAGTCCTAAAATAGAGATTGGCTGTCATTTACTTTGCATCTTAATTTAAAACTTAATTTAACACTGGAATCGGATCTGTACTCGGTATCGGCCGATACCCATAGTGCCAGTATCTGTCATGTTCTGCTGTCCAGTCCGTGTTTCCCCTGAGTTCCAGTCCGTGTTTTCCCTGTGTTCCAGTCAGTGTTTCCCTGTCTTCCTGGTCTTGCCAATGTTGATTGTTATTGATTTAACCTGCCAGTCGTTGTCTGTGCCCAATGGTCTGTCTTGTCACCCTGTATTTAATCCCTAGTATTTTCTGTTGTCTTTGTTGGATTTTCATTTAATGTCAGCCCTCTGTGTTGTGTGTTCCGGTTGGTAAGCCTTACTGTATTAAACCCCCTGTGTTTTGAGAACCTGCGTGTTGTGCATTTGGGTCCACCCTGCTGAGAGCCTGACAGTCTGTATCAGTATCGCAACTGAAAAAACTGGATGGTGCCATCCCTATCTAAAATGTTACTGTCTTCTTCTCTGGAGTTTTACCCTATTGGTGCGTTACCGCCACCTACTGTGTAGAATGGCACTCTACTCAACCAATTAGCTAGCTGAAATGTGTAGAATGGTGTGCACTTTTTAACAAGGAACTCAGTAAGCGTCATCCGCTCATGTTGGCTGGCCCCGCTACACGCGGTCCGGCAGAAACAAATGTTGTATATTTGATTCCACTACATTTTTAGGTAGGTTTCTAGTTATTTTTAAGCATAACTTTTAAATCAGCGTCATTGAAAAAATCTAATAAGCGATACTAAGGGGTATTTCTGCCACATAAAATAAAAATCTGATAATGTTTAAAAGTGAAAGGACAGTTTGATAATGTGATAGTTTCAACGTAGGCTACAGTAGATCCTGCTGCTGTCTGCTTTTGCAATGAAAAGGATGGTGAAAGGATGAATTTGAAAAGAGTCTGCAGCCGTCCAACCAAGCGACACACCAGGCTCACATCACCATTATCATCTGCACATGTCCTTGTCTGTGGGGGGTTAATTAGCATATCAATATGTTGATTGGTTAACCTAGGCCAGTGTTTCCCAACCCTGGTCCTCGGGGAACACTGCCCTGCATGTTGCATTGCTTCAACACAGCTGATTTAAATGAATGGCTCATTAGAATCCTGATAAGACCTGATAAGTGAGACAACGAGAGCATCCACCAGCAGCTTGGTTAATGTTCAATGTGTCAAGTCAATGGCGAAAGTTTTTTATATAACTATAGGATGCCGCTAATTCCAAGTCTACAGGCTGTTGCACAACAAAATAGCAGCCACGCCCACATGCGTCCAGTTTGCAATGTGGTCTACAACTGAAATTACATGTGTTAGACAAAGTAAAGACATAAACGTTGGGTATACTTTTGGCACCAAATTCCAGATATTCCTACCGGTATGGGTTAAAATGTGACTAGTACCATACCTAACCATTATCCTCACTAACAAGAGCTATCGGAGCAATACTAATTTCATCACGTTTATTATCTGGACTACTACAATACATTTACAAACAGGCGGTGTCATTTGTTTTAATGTGAAACTACTGTATCACGTGATACCTGTGATATTATTTTTATAGCGTGGCAGCATGTATCCATACATTACACTAAATCAAATAAAGGCACAACCCAACTAAAACATCAATGGTTGCTATTGTAGGTATGCAGTGTATATATATAATACAGTATGTTATATAGTGTTAATGGACGGAAGAGGCTGAGACTAATTTGATCTCTACTTAATTTTACTTACATACTGTATTGTCTGTAAATATATACACCACTTATAGTATATACTGTAAGTGGCGTAACTTGGGCAAAGTTAAATGTTACGTTTTTTTAACCCTCTGTCCTCTATTAAGTTCTCATGCTGACCACTGTGTTCTCACTCTGTCATCTCATTCGTGGTATGGTCACATGCCAGAATATCATTGATATTTATTGTTTCTTGTAATAGTAGACACAGCATCTTGTGGAACATGCATGGGTTATCATAACATTCCTGATTGGTAAACTATCTGTCTAAAGTCAAAGTCAGATTGAAAAAATGACCTTCTCTGTAGGGCAACAGGAGCCTGTTTTGAGCATGTTTTGGGGTAGGTTGTGTCTCCTGGAGAATGCTGCCTTGTCTCTCATGGCCCATACTTCACCTCAAAATAATGTAATTTTCAGTTATAATGGGACACATAGCATGACAAAACACACAAAAAAATTCTATTCTATTCTGTTTTTAAATAATTTATGAAGATTTTGAGATTTCCTTAACTTTTAACTGTAAGTTATGTTAATTGTTCGGACTAAATTACCTGTATTTTATTTTTATTGTATTGTACAATTGTTTTTTGTATATGCTTTGCTTCTGCCTACCTTGGTCAGGATGCTCTTGTAAAATATTTTATTCTAAATGTGCCTTCTTGGTTAATTAAATAAAGCTTTAATAATACTACTACTAATAATACAAATGTGAAAATGGTGACCAATGAGGAAAAGGAACTAATTAATAGCAATATAATTTAATACATTGCTCACCTTTGACAGTACAAACTGCTTTACTGCAGGTGTTGCCAAAATGAGCTGGAAATAAACAGGAAGGTGAACAGGAAGGTGAATGGAATCTTAGACTGTCTAGATAGCATAGCAACACCTAGTCAGGCTCCAATCTTCATCATTGATGGGATGACAATACGACGTTTAAAAGATAGGGTTCCACAAAGACCACCAATCTGAGAATGCCCAGTCTCCTAATTTACCAAATTAAATTGGTGTTATTTATCAAGTAGCCTGTCTCCGCCAGGGCTGCATTTTATCACCAATCCTGTTTGTGATATTAATGGACAGGATATCGAGACGTAGTCATAGTGAAACCAGTGTAGTTCCTACTCCGGGTAGGGAATGAGTTCTTACCCCAAGTGGGGAATGAGTTCTTACCCCAAGTGAAGAAGTTCAAGTACCCCAGGGTCTTGTTCACGAGTGAGAGGACATTGGAGCGGGAGATTGCCTGGAGAATCGGCGCAGTGGGAGTGGTATTGCAATCATTTTACCACACCGTGGTGACGAAAAGAGAGCTGAGCCGAAAGGCAAAGCTCTCGATCTTCCGGGCAATTTTCGTTCTGACCCTCACCTATGGTCATGAAGGGTGGGTCATGACCGAAAGAACAAGAAATCATTAATCTTGTTCATCAGAAATAAATGTAAATATGTACAAAACGAAAAGAGCTGAGCTGGAAAACAAAGCTTAAGATTTACCTAGTAAATTTAGTTTCTACCCTCACCTATGGTCATGAAGGGTGGGCCAAGAACAGGATCACGGGTACAAGCGGCCGAAATGGGTTTTCTCAGAAGGGAGGCTGGCGTCTCCCTTAGAGATAGGGTGAGAAGCTCAGCTATCCGTGAGGAACTCAGAATAGAGCCGCTGCTCCTTAGCATTAAGAGGAGCCAGTTGAGGTGGTACGGGCATCTAGTAAAGATGCCCCCTGGGTGCTTCCCTTGGGAGGTGTTCCAGGCACGTCTGGCTGGGAGGATGCCTTGGGAAAGACCCAGGACTAGGTGGAGAGATTATATCTCCACACTGGCCTGGTAACATCTCGAGATCCCCCAGTCAGAGCTTGTGGCTCGGGAAAGGGAAGTTTGGGGTCCTTTTGCTGGAGCTGCTGCCCCCGCGACCCGACTCCGGATAAGCAAGAGAAGAAGGATGGATGGATTTATCAAATATATGTGTCTTAAAACTTTCTGGTTTTAGCTGGGTATTTTTGCAGACAATATAAGACACATTAGAACTACTGGTTGGCTTCTAGTCACTATGAATTCCTTAATTTAAGGAGATACTTTTGAAAAGTAGAATCAATTATTACGTGTATTATTGTGTGTGTGAGACGAGGAACCGTGGAATTGACCATGCTGTGGCCAGACCCACTTAATGATGACAGATAAGGTACTCTATGGCTTTTAATACACTCTTTACAGCTGCTGTGAATGTAGGATGCATGTATGATCGCATACACTACATGACTTAAGACACCAAGCATTTTTTGAAAAATGTTTTATCAGTGTTTTGTTGGCAAAAAGAGGCCAGTGTCTGAAATTATTCTTCAAGGTACTGCATTAGGTCCAAAGGATCATGTTCACTGGAAGTCATCAAATACAGGTATATTAGTTTGTGCTGAAAGCCACGGGTGGGGGAGAACATTAAGTTTGATTTTAATATTGCAAAGAGGTTTTGCACTTAAATGCTGGGCTTGTGCAATGCATGTTTACCATGCTTTTCCAGACAGCATGTCATGTAGATGGCTTTTTACACATTGTTGCTTGTCTTTATTTAGCCACGTAATTTACCATAGACCATCTGTTTTTGATAGACAATCAATGAAAAACTCCTGTGGGTCAGACACTTAAGTAACAGCCTTCTCAAAGTTCCATCCATCCACCCATCCATCCATATCCACTTATCCGTTATCGTGTCGCGGGGATAGCAACTCCAGCAGGGAACCCCAAACGTCTTTTTCCCAAGCTCTGACTGGGGAATCCCAAGGCGTTCTCAGGCCAATATGGAGATATACCCACCTAGTCCTGGGTCTTCCTCGAGGCCTCCTCCCAGCTGGACTTGCCTGGAACACCTCCCTAGGGAGGCACCCAGGGAGCATACTTACCAGATGCCCGTACCACCTCAACTTGCTCCTTCTGACGCAAAGGAGCAGCGGCTCTACGCCGAGCTTCTCACAGCTATCTCTAAGGGAGTTGCCAGCCACCCTCCCGAGAAAACCTATTTAGGCTGCTTGTACCCGTGATCTAGTTCATGACTTCACTTATGACTCACCCTTCATGACCATAGGTGAGGGTAGGAACGAAAATTGCCCGGAAGATCGAGAGCTTTGCCTTCCGGCTCAGCTCTCTTTTTGTCACAACTGTGTGGTAAAGTGATTGTAATACTGCTCCCACTGCTCCAATTCTCCGATCAATCTCCTGCTCCAATGTCCCCTCATTCGCAAATAAGACCCTGAGGTACTTAAACTGGGGGTCAGGACTCATTACCTACACGGAGTAGGCACTCAATCGATTTCCTGCTGAGAACAATGGCCTCTGATTTAGCGGTGCTAATCCTCATGCCAGCTACTTCATACTCATTTGCGAACCGTTCCAGTGAGTGCTGGAGTTCACGGGCCGGTGATGCCATAAGGACCACATCATCTGCAAAAAGCAGCGATGAGATCCCCAGGCCACCAAACCGCAACCCCTCCCCCCACAAATACGCCTCGAAATCCTGTCCATGAATATCACAAACAGGATTGGTGAAAAATCGCAGCCCTGGCGGAGACCAACCTCGACCTGAAACGAGTCTGACTTACTGCCAAGAATCCGTACACAGCTCTCGCTTTTGACATACAGGGATTAGATTGCCCTTAAAAGGAACCCCCTCACCGTATACTCCCGCAGCATCTCCCACATTATCTTCTAAGGAACCGAGTCATACGCCTTCTACAAATCCACAAAGCACATGTAGACTGGAAAGGCATACTCCCAAGCCCCCTCCAGGATCCTTGCGAGAGGAAAAAGTTGAACCATTGTTCCAAGACCAGAATGGAAACCGCATTAATCTTCTTCAATCTGAGGTTTGACTATTGGCCGAATGCTCCTTTCCAGCACCTTAGAGTGTACTTTACCAGGAAGGCTGGGAAGTGTAAAACCCCTATAATTGGCACACTCTCTAGTCCCCCCTTTTGACCACGAGAACCACCTGCCACTCCTTCAGCACTGTCCCAGACTTCTATGCAATATTAAAGAGGCGTGTCATCCAAGACATCTCCTCAACACCCAGTGCTTTCAGCATTTCTGGACGGATCTCATCAATCCCTGGGGCTTTTCGCCTACATAGTTGTTTGACTACCTCAGTGACTTCTACGATGAACCACGGTAATTGATGATAATCCCCTATCAGCTTCCTGCTCTGCCTCTACCATAGAGGGCATGGTAGTTGGATTCAGGAGTTCCTCAGTGTTCATTCAACTGTCCAATTACCTCATCAGATGAGGCCAACAGCGTCCCATCCTTACTGTACACAGCTTGGATAGTTTCCCATTTCCCCCTCCTGCGGTGGCAGATGGTTTTCCAGAAACACCTTAATGCCAACAAAAGTCCTTCTCCATGTCTTCTCTTAACTTCTCCTACACCTTCTGTTTTGCCTCTTTCACAGCAGAGGCTGCAGCCCTTCGTGCTCGCTTGTACCTTGCCGCCGCCTCCGGAGTTCTCCGGGGTAACATATCCTGGATGGCCTCCTTCTTCAGTCGGACAGCATCCATGACCACCGGGATCCACCATTATGTTCGAGGGTTACTGCCCCTTTAGGCACCTAAGACGTTGAGACCACAGCTATCCGCTGTGCACTGGAAGCTTCAGCACTGGAAGATTTGAACATTGCTCACTCAGGATCAATGTCCCTAACCTCCACAGGGATGCAAGCGAAGCTCCGCCGTTGGTGTGAATTGATCTCACTGGCAGGGGCAACCTCTAGATGTTCCCAGTTCACCCACACTACCCGTTTTGGCTTACCATGTCTGTCTAGATTTTCCCCCTACCCCTTAACCCAACGCACCACCAGATAGTGATCAGTTGACAGCTCTGCCACTCTCTTTGTCCAAGTGTACGATACGATCACAAAATCGATCATTGACCTTCGGCCTTCTGTGCTCTGGTACCACTTTCACTTATGAGCATCCTTGGTGTTTGTTATAGACAATCCATGTCTAACAACAAACGCCTGCTCGGGTTAAAATCAGGGAGGCCGTTCCTCCCAATAACTTCTCTCCAGGTATCTCCATCATTGCCCACATGCACGTTAAAGTCTCCCAGTAGAACTATGGAGTCCTCTACTGGAGCCCCATACAAGACTCCATTCAGGGTCTCCAGGAAGGCCGAATACTCTGAACTGCTGTTCGGTGCATATGCACTGACAAGTCAGAGTTTTTCACTCCACAACCTGTAGGCGCAGGAAGGCGACCCTCTCATCTACCAGGGAAAACTCCAATGTAGTGGCGTTCACCTGGGGACTTGTGAGTATCCCCGCCCGGCGCCTCAGCACACCCGGCTGGCACCTCACAAGACCCGACCGGCACCTCACACCCTGGGCAACTCAAGTAGAATAAAGTCCATCCCCTATCCATGAGTACGGTTTCAGTATCAAGACTGTGCGTCGAGGTATGCCCCACCAGATCTAAATGGCAGCGCTCCCACACAAGTTCTGGCTCCTTCCCCCACAGCAAGGTGACGTTCCAGGTCCCCAGAGCCAGCCTCTGCTGCCTGGGTCTGGTCCGTCAAGGCTGCTGACATTTGTTGCCACCCATATGACAGCGCACCTGACCCCCACGGTTCCTCCCACAAATGATGCCACTTTGCTTATTCGGGCTGTGCCCGGCCGGGCTCCATGGCAAACCCGCACACCAGGCTCCCTCTGGGCCTGGCTTCAGACGGGGGCCCCATGCTTCCTCCGGCAAGGTAAATTCTCCTCTTAATTGATTTTCCATGCAGGGTTTTCTGAACCATTCTTTGTCTGACCCCTCCCCTGAGACCACTTTGCCTTTACTAGGAGCACAAGGCTTCAGACAACACAGCTCTCAGGATCATAGGAACACACAAACCTCTCCACCACGATAAGAGATTAGATGATGGTTTCCGGAGAGGCCTTCTTAAAGTTGTATGACTTATGTCTTTCTACCACTACCGTATTAGTCACAGTAAGGCACATGCATCTCAAGCCAAAACAAATGCTTTGTGGGTCACACACACATGCACTAGAGTGCATGCGCAGCCAGCACAGACAGTACTTACATAGAATATATATTTGTTTGCTGCTATATTAATGTATAAAACATCGTACAGATCACCTTTAAAATGCCAAATTGCTATATTGCTATAAATTCAAATGAAATCATCAAAACATTTTTATTCTTAATATCTGTTGGCCTCCATTGATTGTTCATTTAATGAATTGTTGAAGAGGTATTGGGAGTGGGAGTGGATTTCCGCTTTAGCCCCTCAGCCATTTCCATTCTTTATCATTAGCAAACATCAAAGCTAATGCTGTGTGCCCAGGAACAGTAGGTACAAATTCCTCTGCCATGTCTACTTAAAGTAGTATTGTACCATTTACATAGAATATATATTTGTTTGCTGCTATATTAATGTATAAAACATCGTACAGATCACCTTTAAAATGCCAAATTGCTATATTGCTATAAATTCAAATGAAATCATCAAAACATTTTTATTCTTAATATCTGTTGGCCTCCATTGATTGTTCATTTAATGAATTGTTGAAGAGGTATTGGGAGTGGGAGTGGATTTCCGCTTTAGCCCCTCAGCCATTTCCATTCTTTATCATTAGCAAACATCAAAGCTAATGCTGTGTGCCCAGGAACAGTAGGTACAAATTCCTCTGCCATGTCTACTTAAAGTAGTATTGTACCATTACAGGTCAAAGTTGATGAGAAAGAGGCTAAATATCTTTTATCCATAAATTTGAAAGAATTATATTTACACTGAAAATATAATTACTGCAGTAAAATTAAACTAGACAAAATAGGAGGAAACAAATTTTTTAAAAAGATTTTGGACTTCTCAACTGAGTTATTTTCTTTTTAGCCTACTTAAAAATAAAAAAATAAACATTGAATTTTCTACTCAAATAACAACTTCCAGTAGTGTAGATTGTCTACAAAACCAATGTATGCATTATGCTCAGAACCTTTGAATACCATTCGAAAAGTAAAAGCAAATGATCATATTCAGAACAACACCTAATTTCTTGAAAAACATTATCAATTCGATATCTGATGACAATGGCATGTATGACATGGGATAGGATGGTCTAGTAGTCTGGGTTTTTGGCTCCCAGCCAAATGCCTAACCCCCTACCCCCTAACTGCTCCCAGTGGTTAGTCGCACCTTGCATGGCAGCAATCGTTGTATGAATGTGTGTAAATGGGTAAATGTGAGGCTAAATACTGTTAAGCGCTTTGTATAAAACGCTATATAAAAGCAGTCCATTTACATGTAGGCTCATGTCAAGCTAACATGTGCTTGTAGCTGACTAGCTGGCGGTGTGAGTTCAAGTTGAACTGTGTATTAGATCAAATACTTTTAATAGCTGTGTATCAGTAACACATCATATGATAAACAAAAGAAATTAGACTTCTGTTGAGTTTATTTATAAAGAGAAATAGACTGAAAGTGCATCCACTTCTATTTATGCTACTTTAATAGCCCCACAAGCAAGGCAACAAAGAGAACAACATGCTAATCATAGATAAAATGCCAGCTAACCACACGCTAGGCTAGGATAAGCTGCATGATTTCTCTGCCCGGTAAATGGAAAGTTTAGCAAAGAGGCTTTAAATGCTAAGGAGCTAATGGAGATTGATATTGTTTTCCATGCCTAATCTTCTTTGGAGCATGCTGAGGTCTATTTTGGTTTTTGGCATTGGTAATAAAATAAGACTGCAAGTCTACATTTTGTCAGATTAAAAAAACTTCTTAGGCATAGAATTGCACTGATTTAGCAGTATAGGTATGTGGTTGGTAGCTAAGCATTGTGCCAAATATGATACTTAACAAACACAAACACAAAAATATCATAACCTCTGTAAAATAATTGTATTTTCTTTTTTTATTTATTTATTTTTGAATGTGGATATTATTTGCAACAATGTTGTGGCAAATAATATCCACATCAAAACAAATATAAATAGCTTGTAGTTTTACAATGCTTTAAATTGCGATGCTATACTAACCTGCAAATACTGTATTTATTAAGTTAAGGTATAAACAGCTAAAACATTAACTGATCCCTCCGTAAAGACATTCAGTAATTCAGATTTAGACTGCTTGTTCAGACATCACCGGCACAGGTACCTGAAACATAGGCCTGAGACTTTTGATCAAAAGATGGTGATGTATTTTGGTAGAGACACCAGTAACTTGTCGGGACATGAAGTCTTAAAGCCCATGTGCTGTTCTGCGTTTACAGCAGGCCCAGGAATGCTTCACAACAGGCCGGTTAATCTTTCATCAATTTAATTACACTGTCATTTGTTTTGTACCAGAATAACTATAGACAAGAATAGTACTGTATATCACTAGTAACCAGATACAGTAATTACTTCCCTATTACTGAGCTTTCTTCTTTACTAAGAAATTAAGGGCTATATAAATAAACTTCACTTGACTTGCACAGCAGACATAAACTAGAAATCAGTATATGCATTATGTTTGTTCTCCTTTTAGGGTGTGATACTTTTATACATTTACATTAAACAAGTGGCGATTCTAGCTTGTATGGCTCACTCAGCCAACCACCCCCAAAAGCCCCCCCTCTAAAAGAACCAAAACTGTAAGATGTATTTGAACATTGATGTATTTGAACAACACACACAATTGTGCCATTGTAACATTTGCACAAATGTGCAAACAAACACACACACACACACACACACACACACACAGAGAGAGAGAAACCCAAAGAATCCTGCTGAGGATAAGTGGAAGCAAATGAGACTTTATCCTCATCCTGAAGCTATGATATATTTTCAAGAGGCCTGTGTGCCTGAGGAGGTGTCTGGGTCCTCCAAAATATGTGCCCCTTACTTTGCATTGACATACAATATATGCGTCTGTTTGATGACATTTTCATAATTGCATTAGTACTATACAGAGTTAGAGCTATTTGATAGATTCCCCCGTGCTCCCCCTATCTTTGGCTTCCAGTGAGAGAACTGCAGTTAACCTGCCCCTGCCAACCTCCCCATCACATATGCACGAGAGAGATGTGTCCGTTCAAAAATGTTCTTACATCAAAGGTTCTTACCACACTGTTGTTCCTACTAGCAATGGAGGAGCATATATTTTGCTGTGAATATCAAAGCTTTGTGATGTATCTCTAAATGTGCATAACATAGCATACAAATGTTAAAAAGCATGCATGGTTAAAAGTGTCGGAGATAGAGTGTCGGTGTTGATGGTGGGTTTAAAATGTGTTTCATATGTTCAAGCCTAAAGCTAATTTATTACTGAATAACACTCCTCTGTTATTAATGCTATATGCAGATGTTAATGTATGTAGAGAAACATATGGTGTATACATTTAAAATAATAATAATAAACGTTTTCACACAGGCAGTACATATAAACAAAAGGCACTTGCCTTCAAGCGGCCAGCGAACTGCAAACCAAGCATGAACAGGCAAAACTGCGAAGTGCAAGTGTGCAGTGCATGTTACCTTTACCGACAGTGGTTTGCCTATAGCTTACAAACTAGCTGACATTTTGGGTGCACTTTTGTCACCCCTGGAAAGATGCCCATGTTGCCTATAGCTAAAGCCACCACTGCATTTAACACATATTCAGTCATCAAAAACAAATGGCAAAAACCAGAGCATGAAAGAGAAAACCTTTATATATATCAATTTAAGGCTTCTACTATTCCTACTGAAAAGGGCACATTTCCAGCATTTATAGTGTTTTCAAGTATGTATATGTGTATAAAATACTATATCCATTGTGCAGCAAGTTCTATACATCAATGAAGTAATTACTGAATATGAACATTCAACAGACCCCCAATGAGCTAGCACACTTCACTGTGAGTGTGCACACTGCACAGTCAAGCAAATACACATACATGTGCACAATGTTTGGCTGTGCACATACTGTGTATGTGCCACCCCATCCACACATCTGTGTGTGTGTGTGTGTATTGGGCCAGGTCCCTGGCGAGAGTGCTCCCAGGGTGACCTGGGAGCCTGATGTTGATGGACCCGTCCCACAGCCAGAGCACAGTGTTGCTGACGCTCACACAGGAACATATCGGCATAAAGCAGGACCATGCACGCTCACAGCACCACCAATGGGAACAGGATAGCGGACACAGGTGAACTTGACAGTTAGATCTGGGACAGAGAGAGCAGCCGCAGAGCATCTTACACTGAATAGAGCATTTGTTTCAGGCTTCATTGGACTGGAGTTGAGATTCTGCTGTTGACCTTTTACATGCTAATAATCAGACAAATCTGATTCTCTCAGAATATGTAGTTGTGTGTGTGTATGCGTGCGTGTGTGTTTGCATAAGCTAGTGTCTATCTGTGGCCATTTGCCTTTGGCGCTGTGTTTGTCTGTTTGATTTTACCATGAAATTCAGAGATTTTATTAGAATTAAATTAGATCAATCCCTTGTTTGTCAGACAGATGTGCTTGCTTGCCTTAACATGATGTGGTCTGTTCTGGATGTAGTAGTTGTTACATGCAGGGCACACAGATATTTCAGAGATGTTTGCTTGAGTCAGTTTTTAGAGTAATCTCTGAAAATATCAAATAGGCTGATACAATGTACATTGCATCCTAATTTTTTGATAAATAAAGATCATCTGTTACATCATTAGAAGTTCTGTTTTGCAAGTTCTGTTTTGAGTTCAATACCAGCCGCATGTCTGACCTTGTTAATGCTATTCATTGTAAATTCGCTGCATCATGCATTCATTTTCTAAATGTGCAGGGACTTGTCTTGATGTTGTTCTGACAGGTCCCATTTGTAACTAATATATTTTTAATAAAATAATGATTCATGATCAAATTGGTGCACTAAATTAATAATTATTGTTAATGACATTACTGTATTTAGTGCATTTCCCCCAATAATGAATCCAGACTTTTTGTTTTATTTTTGTTTTTATTTCTGAGTTTCTGTGCCTCTGAGTCAATGTGATATCCATCTATCTATCATCACAATTTCATTTAGACCTCCTTTATTATTCATCTCATGTTAATAGAGTTGGATAGAATACAAATTAATCTATTGATTGGCCTTCATGGTTCCTTCTTGTATAATGTCACTCAATACAGAATTGTAAATTAATTAACATTTACAAATGCCTTTCTTTCCAACTGTGTTGTTTGGGAATTAGGGTAAAATATATCTAATTATGTTTGACCAGCACCTAAGGAATAACAGCATTACTTCATGATTAATGAACTATAAGGACATTATTTCTGTACCATCTGTGTTAATCTCTCTCTCTCTGTGTCTGTAGGACATGGGAACCACAAAGAGGACAGTCCGTTCCTCAACAGTGCAGACGTGGCAGCCAAGAAGAATGACTATTATGACAGGAACCTGGCCCTGTTTGAGGTAACACAGTATCAGTGTATAGAATGAATTTCATGCTACTGCTCATTTATTACAATTAAACGTTCCTATTAGTCCATTAGTGCAATTTGAGAGAGACAAACAGTATACTAATGTGAGCATCATGCAGACTTGGCATGTTTGTGTTTTTTTGTTGCCTAGGTAGTTTGTAAGGTATATGATATCAAACACACAATAAAGTAAAAAATGTGCGCCCACACACGCACGCGCACACACACACACACACACAGTGTGCAGTGTGCACACACGACACATTTAAAGTATAAATGCATCGTTCGCCAAGTCAGTTGTTTGTCGGGTTTGTACAGCATGCTGGAGACACAGTGTGGCTCACAGTGACGTGTGCCTTTGACAGGAGGAGCTGGACATCCGTCCCAAGGTGTCCTCCCTGCTCAGTCGCTTGGTCAGCTACACCAGCATCACCCAGGGAGCCAAGGAGCACGAGGAGGAGGAAGATGGTGCTGATGCAACCCGCAGGAAGGCCCCCAAGGTCAGAGGTCAAGGCACAACAAGTCTGTTGGCCCACTGTTCTAACCACTGTCGTCATACCTGTGTGTGTGTGTGCTTCACATCTGTGTGTTAGCTAATAGTCTCTGTAACTGTCTCACACGCACAGTCTCCCAACATGGGGACGTTGATGGGGGTCTATCTGCCGTGCCTGCAGAACATCTTTGGTGTCATCTTGTTCCTTCGCCTGACGTGGATCGTCGGCACAGCAGGGATTGCACAGTCGCTGCTAATTGTTCTCATGTGCTGCTCATGTGTGAGGACACGTATGAACGCACTCTCACACTATGGGTTATATCCAAGATGAATCTGGGTCATGAGCCAGCTGGTATCAGTATCAGTCAATAGGACCCACATCCATGCAGATACTGGTTACATAAGGGAGCAGCAAATACCCTTTAACATGCCTGTTATCTTAATCTAGCATAACAGTTCCTGCATAAATGCTACAGTGTATGCTTGATTTCCTTTTAGTAGTTCCTTTTTTCAGTCTGTAGTGTATGTGAGTTGCACAGTAGGCCTATGTTATCATTTGTTTAGTAATGTTAATGTTGCATGTTCTTTTGCAGACAATGCTTACAGCTATATCAATGAGTGCCATTGCTACCAATGGTGTTGTTCCAGGTAATTATGCTAATATCTAAAATCAAGTCCCCATTTTACACCCCCTCCCCCTATTTTCACTCTCCTTTAAAGGAGTCATTGTATGGTCCTTTTCACTTGTGACAGTTACTTGACTTCAATGTCGTTTACAAGTTTAGGTGAAAATACCACATAAATTATGTGGACTAGCACATCATATAACAACTCTTTAGATAACGGTCTGATTTCAGTGACTGTCGCTTTAAATTTAAATCACTGGTGGAAAAGTCACTGCTCACCTTCTATGTAGCTGTGTTGAGGTGAGGCTACTTTACTGCTAGTACCGGCGCAGACTACTTGAACATAGTTTTATTGGTTTTGGACCACATATGGTTTAATATCAGCAGTGTTTTCAAGGTGTTAATATTGAGCATGAATTCCGCCTTGCCGTCCAGACTACAGTAATGGATACAGGCGGCAGAGTGTAGTTCATTGTTGTTCGTGTCAACAACACAGCAGCAGCTTGGTCACACAGCCCTGTGTAGGAACAGTATTACGTTTTGATAACCATGCCATGTATCTATTAAGCACATTGTTTCATGAATGAAGGTTAAATTATATCATAGCACAACATCGCAGCCATCCTTGCCTGCTAAACAGCCATGTACCCATAAGCACGTATTAATTAATGAATAAAGGGTTACATAGCACGAAGCCACAGCCGTTCTTGCCACTACAGGGCTATGATAGATAGGTGGCTAGCTACTAGCTGCTAGCAACAACACAAAGTAATAGGCTATTCAGTTAAACAAAAAAAGTACAAATTAAACAAAGACATATTCTACCTTTGTTATTATCACGGACGTAACGTTAAATGTTTTGTATGATATGACTGATCACTGACCCAGATAAAAACATTATTACTCGCGATACCAAAAACGGTAATCCGTTTGCGACAACGGATACAATTTCGATATGACACGCGAGTCTTTATTAATGAGCAATGTTTAAGTTAAGTAAACCAACACAACATTATTTAAGCAGCCTATTTCCAATCCGTTTACGGTTTCTGAACAATAGCCTATATTAATATAATGTAGTTATTGATGTGCACATCACTCTTGATAATATGCCTGTCCTGCAGACTCAACTTGTAGCTTGCAGTTACTGTATCAAAAAATGTGAATTACAGATTTGGTCATCTGCAAATGTTAAACATTACATTTTTACTTACGGGTTCTGTACTGGTGATCAATTCCTTGCCTTGCATTATTTGAAAGATACTATGTAACTGGCCATATCCTCATAGGGGCGTTACTAAACAAAATGTGTGCAGTAATCTACGCAACATATGCAAGTTTACCTAATTCGCCTATTTCCCCGCCCCTCTCCCTTTTTTAGCCAATACAGACCAGGAAGCTAAACAGTCAACTTTTAAAGGCTTACTATTTCCAGGTCACATCGACATTACTAATTCCATAAACAACTAGAAAAACTGGTTGGTTTTCATGAAATGGGACCTATAATGTTGCAGTATTTCTCTAAAGCCAGACATTTTTCTATTTAAAATATTTGTGACCGGAGTCATGAAATTAATAGGCATTCATCAAATATTAAATCAATTAAATTACGATTCTAGCCTTCTCTGCACCTTAACTTACTGCTGTAATTCTCCAATAATTCCACAAGAGATCAGTGGTGCTTTACTTTTGAATGCAAAGCCTGCAGTATGCATTTGGAACTAAACGGTGTATTATTTCCTGTTTTGCAGCTGGGGGAGCATATTTTATGATCTCACGGTCCCTTGGTCCTGAGTTCGGAGGTGCAGTGGGACTATGCTTCTATCTGGGCACCACCTTCGCTGCTGCCATGTACATACTGGGGGCCATCGAAATCTTCCTGGTTAGTTTAGAAAACCTTTAAAGCTATATAAAATATTTAATTCATAAACATGACCAACTAAATTAACAATAAACTTGTTACATTCAAAAATGTTTAAAATGTTGTACCAAAGCTTACTGCTACTAAACTAGCTAACTGATTATACATTAGTGAAACATTTGTAATGTGGTTGATCTAATTGCTAAATTAGGTTAATTAAACAGTATTTGCTCTATGCTTTTGTGACCTCTCTTTTGTAGAAATATCTGGCCCCTAAGGCGGCCATCTTTCATCACACAGACCCACACGGGGGTGACAGTGCTATGCTGAACAACATGAGAGTATATGGTTCGATCTGCCTCAGCCTGATGGCTGTGGTGGTCTTCGTAGGTGTCAAATATGTCAACAAGTTGGCTTCACTCTTCCTCGCCTGCGTCATCATCTCCATCATCTCCATATATGCTGGAGCCATTAAATCCATTACTCACCCACCAGATTTCTCGTAAGCCATAGACTAGAAGTATATGCAGTAAACAAGTTTCTTTTGATATTTATGGTTTCGATGTTAGAGGTTAGTGTTGGGGATCAAGCTTTATCAGTTTGTTTTCCCTCGTTAGAGGTTTACTTTTTGTTATATAATCTAGTATTCAATGTTTGAGGTCACTTTTAAATGTTTTATTTTTGAAAGAACGGACCAATTTAGTCCATTATCATTATCAGATATACATTACCATTACCATTACCATAGACATTACCATGTTATATTACAGTTGTAGCTGGAATTGGCTGATTTTACAATGAAATATCTTCAAAATCATGCTTGTTTTTAGGAACCATCACTATTGTGTTACAATTACACATTGTATTAACCAAATTTTATGAGGCAAATTGATAGGAAACAAATTTGCCGTTAAGAAAAAAGATAAACAAGCCCCACACTGCACATGATCCAAGTCTAGATTTATTGTAAAGGTTGAGCTACAGTAAGTAATGCTTTGTTTCCAATCACCAACTGAGGCATACTTGCAAGTGTCCTTCAGAAACATGTTTACTAGTTTAGATATGACTTTCCTTCAGAATATGCATGCTCGGGAACAGGACGCTGGTGAGAGATCTGTTCCATGTGTGTGCAAAGACGTTGACCGAGGGCAACAACACAATGCACAGTCAACTTTGGAAGAACTTCTGCTCTCTGGGGAATGTGAGCAGCGATCAGTGTGATGAATACTTCATCCAGAACAATGTGACGGAGATACAGGGCATCCCTGGACTCGCCAGTGGACTTATCAGAGGTATATATATATATATATATATACATACATACATACATACATACACACACACATACACCTTAATTTAACCAGGTAAAAAGTCTCATTAAGATTAAAGAGCGACCTGGCCAAGAGGGGATCTTAAAACGTCCATATAAAACATTTAAACACAATGTCCACCATTCAATTACAGCACCACCATAAATGACAATAAATGCAGTCAGGCTTACTCGGTGGTGTACATAATATAACTGACATGGTATATAGGTATAGATAACTCATGTTAACCCTTAGGAATAGCTGATTGTATGGGTAAGACTCAAGTTTATTCAAATGGTAGCAGGCAGAATCAGTACTTGGGCAAACAGGCATGAGACCTTATACAGGACAGGCAGAACTCAAAACACAAGCATCTAGGCATGGTGAACAGAAATTTGGAACAATTAGCCATTGTAACAGATTTGACAAACTAGCCACTAAAAGACTATTAAAGAAATAATAATAAAATAAAATATGGGTAACACCTGGATGACGACAACAGACTGGAGTGGGACAAGAATGCACAGAAACAGGTGGAATCCATATGAGACATCAACTAAGAGTTAAACAAAGGGTGAGAACAAGGAACAGAGGAGAAATGCAAATACTAAATACTAAACATGCAATACTGGTTGGAAAAAAAAATCCTTTGTGTAAGGTCTGCGCCCCGCGCGCGACCATGGGAGCGCGCGCCACCACGGACAGCAAGTGTTCACCACTCTAGTGACTCTCTCTTCCCGCCTTCCACGTCATCAACATTCCACAATCAATCTAGATCACGTTCACCTGTTTACTAACACCTCTGCACGGTATATTAGACAATCACACTTCCTGCTCTTTGTGAAGTATTGTTTATTCATTACCAAACGTTTGTTGCCTTAGTATCTGAACGCCAGTATAGCCTTTCACGTTTTTGACCAGTATTCCGTCTACGTTTATTCCGTCTGCCTGCCCCTTGTCGGTACCTCAGCCGAAACATCTTTTCCGTGTACCAAACCCATTGCCTGTCTGTTTACTCGGACTTTAGCCTACCCCTTTAGCCAATCGCCTGGACTTCTCTGTTTTTGACCTCTGCCTGTTCTTTGTCTACGAGCCAGCCCATTCCTGTACTTTGGTACAATAAACTGTAATCCAGCAATTGGAACCTCACCCCCCGTCTGGAAACGTTACACTTTGCCAGCATTTACATTAAGCAAACTGGCAGGTAGCTTTCATAAGGACCATTCTTTCTTAAATAATTGATTGAGCTTAGACAAATTGTTAAGATCTCTCTCTGTATGACTTGCTCTCTTGAAGTCATTCCACAGCATCTCAATAGACCTTTTTCACAGTGATGTGAAAGTCCTACACTTTCTGTAAACAGAACAAACATTAATTTAAAACACGCAGCTTCAATTTAAAGTTAGTCTGAGAGAATCAATCTGGAAAGCCTAAAAAAAATGTTTAATGTGTTCGAGTAGCAAATTAACTTACCAATCAGTGTTGAAATGATATATGAGCGTGGTTTAGGTTTGTCAACAGCTAAAATTACCAGATTGTTTATCTGCCAAGTGTTTTTGAAAGTACCTGCCCTTTAAACAGTTTTGATGCGCGGCTTCCCAGATGGAGTTGTGACAATTATTAATCTGGCATAGTGGCGTGGGAAGACAATTTCACTTAGGGGTGCTGAAAATTTATTTATATATATTTATATAATTTTTTTTATAATAGGATGTATCCCCCGCGAGAAATAGAAAAAAAGAAGAAAAAAATGAGCCTATGTCTCTCTCCCGACAAATAAGCGTAAATAAAAATACAGCCTACTGCTAAAATAACCTACATAGACATGATACTGTACATGTAAATTTGGCAACAACACACCGTCCAGATCAACAAAATATTTTAACACATGGATGTTTAGCCTATAGCCTACTGATTTGCAATAAGCCAGTCAGTGTATCATTGTAATTTGGAGGCTAACGCAGAATTTGACCTGAACTATGGTCAAACCATTCAGTATAACTTCATCTGAGTTTTAAGACGCTGTTGGTAATAATATATCCATAATCACACTGTTAAGTAGCCTATGAGTTAGATAGGTGGCAGACAATCAAACGTGTCTTAAATGCAGACGTCAGAACACCGAAAGAAGGCCTATAGGGCATTTGTGCCGGTGTCATGGTGCGTGAGTCATTGCCAGAAAAGAAAAAATTGGTAATATCGAGTTTAATCATATGCAATGTCAATCTTTCAATAAACATTAAGTGTTTTACTGTACCCCATATTATGCTACACTTGTTATTACCAAGAAATAGCCCACTAATATCTAGATATACCATTTAAATAGCCCTGTGTCCACAGTTTAGCGCTGGCAGGGCGCTTTATCCAGCGCTTCATTAAAAAGCACTGTGCACTGGTTTTGTTTATATGACAATATATTGAATGACAACATTAACCACCGCTATGCAAGCTAAAACAAGCATCTGTATGGTGATAAAAGCACTAGAAACATTCAATGTGAACAATATGCTCATACACATTCGATTTTATTTCCCTGTTGATAGTGAGATGTCAACACAGCTCAGACAGACAGGCTACGGACAAAATTAGCTTCTCCCCTCGTCTCCCTCAATTTGACTTTGTAATTGTTTTCTTGGTTACCACGGTGATGACGAGTCCTGCCCCATCTGATTAGTTGGCTGAAAAACAGCTGCAGTGATGCAGAACTGAAAAGTTAAGATATTTTCAACTAGAAGCACTCAGATCTGCGGAGCGCTCTGAAAAAATAGTGTTTTCTCTCGACTGCTGCATGCAGTCACACACGCTCTATCCTTATTGGGACAAAATGAAAAAAGCTCTATGTGGACACAGGGCCTATACGACTTTGCACTACAGCTCCAGCCAGTCATCTTCAAAATCACATTACTTTTCATGAGCTCGTTTCCACCCAGGTCTCTATCTATGTCTCTAATATATGCATCATATACCTAGTTGTTCCTGTGTAAACAACAAGGGGTTGGCCATGGGCCACATACAATAATTACTTAATATGTATTAACAACCATTAACAGGTTTTGCTTCATAATTCTAAAGATACAACCATAGAAATCACATACAAAATATACTAAATATACTACATAAGTATACTCTACTATTCTAATCCATGTTTGTGTCTACTCTGGTGTTAGACAACATGTGGGGGGACTACCTGCAGAAAGGAGAGGTGTTGGAGAAGGCTGGGCTCTCCTCAGTGGGCAGCAATGGACCTCTGGAGAGCTTTGGCATGTATGTGACTGCAGACATCGCCACGTCATTTACTCTCCTGGTAGGGATCTTCTTCCCCTCTGCTACAGGTGAGGACACCCAAGGCTAGTAGCACAACCCTGACCCAACAGTGGTCACGCCCTGATTGCCTTTATTGTCTTCACCTGTCTTGGGTTTTGGTGTTTCACGATCCCTCCTTATACATGTCTTAAACCCAGTGTTTCCCATGCACTTTCAGTCTGTTTTCACTATGTGTCCTTTGCTTGTTTCAGTTTACCAGGTTTCCCAACAACCACACTTGTCCCAACTTTTGGCCTGCTTACGATTCTGCTATTTCTACCCGAAGTGTTTGGATTACCTGCCTGTCTCTATTCTTATTTGCCTGCTCCTTCTGGAATTCAACTCTGACCTGTCCGCTTTGCATGTCTTCATGTCTGCACATGGGTCTCCACTACCAACAATTACACTATGCAATACATTTCTAATGGGATGCAGAGTTATTAGGGGATGTTGCTAATCAATATAAAAATGACAGTAGGAACCCCTTCAATCTGTGTGTGTGTGTGTGTGTCTTGTTCAACTGAATTGCAACATTTATTAGCATCAAAGAGTGCTCAGCTATGGCAGTGCCAGATTCTGGGTCCAAATCCAAGTTCTGGGTCTGACTGCATCCATGTTCTGGCTTTAGTTATTGGTATCCTCTGGGTCCACCAGTTTCACTGTGTGTGTGTGGGTGTGTGTGGTCAGTGGCCCAGATACATGTGGATGTCATTATGGGTTTTAAGGATTTGGCACTCTAGAGAGATAACTTTGAAGATAATTGAATGCAGCCTACCTTTCTGCAGACGTAGTGTTTTCATGGTGTTTCCTATATGTCTTGATAGGGATCATGGCGGGTTCCAACAGGTCAGGTGACCTCCGTGATGCCCAGAAGTCAATTCCTGTAGGGACCATCCTAGCTATCACCACTACATCTCTGGTCTGTATCCTTTTTGTGTGAACTACATGCATTAGAATCAAGCAGCACTGCAACTCTGTGGATGCCTTGACCTACTGTGGCCAGACTTTACCTCTGTGGTTCTGTTTGGGGCGTGTATTGAAGGAGTAGTTCTGAGGGACAAGTAAGTTTACCTTAAATAATTTGTATGTTAGTGACATTATCACTACAGTTAAAATAAAACATTATTGTTAAAGGTATATTCCTCTCATTTTTACGATCCTCTACCCCTCCCCCTCGCCTCCCCCTATAACAGCCAAGAACATTTCAGCTATGCTTGAAATATCAACAGTTGACGTTTGTGGTCGTAGAGCACAATTGAGCACTGTACTTTGAGCTGTTTGTATTATTTGTTGACACTACAGACGCCATATATAATAACATGTAAATGCATTTAATGTAAATGTGGTTACACTGTCAATGTCAATGTCTGTGTTTTCTGCAGGTTTGGGGATGCAGTCAGTAGGAACCTAGTGGTGGGGACTCTGTCCTGGCCCTCCCCTTGGGTCATTGTTATTGGCTCCTTTTTCTCCACTGTAGGGGCGGGCCTACAGTCCCTGACTGGGGCACCACGCCTTTTACAGGCCATCGCCAAAGACAACATTATTCCGTTCCTCAGGGTGGGACATGCAGTATTCACATTTGAAATGGTTTAGTTTTCATTCAATTGGTGCATCAGAAAACAGCATAATTGTAAAAGATATTGACAAATATATGTTAAAATAAACTATGAGATCACTAATCACTATAACTTATCAGTAAGTAGACTAGATAAAAAGGGAATATATACACAGTATGCAAGTTTTGCAAGTACTGTAGCATAGGCAGAGTGGTTAGCGCATAAGCAGAATTTCCATTGCAGAGTAGATATGAAAATTCTGACATATCAGGGCTTCTTTCATCCACATTAACAACACACTATTAACCATAAACCTTGCCTACAGTATTGAAATGTGGTTAGATACATACATATATTGACATTGTACTTTGTTGTAGCAGAACAGAGCCATAGTCCAAATATAAATAGCCTAATGCAACTAAAACTTGCTTTTTTTTTTGACAATTATGCAGTTTAGAGGTCCTGACTGAACTTTAATGCTTTATAGTTTGCATATTCAATGTACACTTTCACATTATATGACCTTATACAGTAACCCTTGCATGACATTTGGCTGGGATGCCAAATAGGATATGATTTGCATTGCGTGTCAGTGGCGTGTCAGTAAACAGAGCGCTGTTCTTCCTGTTCCAGGTGTTTGGGCATGGTAAGGCTAATGGAGAGCCCACATGGGCACTTCTGCTGACTGGCCTCATAGCAGAGCTGGGTATCCTGATTGCCTCTCTGGATATGGTGGCACCTATCCTTTCAATGTGAGCTCACACACACACACACACACACACACACACATTTGAGGCTATTGCTCCTAAACTCTGGAATGCTATGCCTTCAACACTATGATTTGCCATCTCTGCTGTTCATTCAAACAGCAGTTAAAGACACACTAACAGGCATTTGACATTCGACTACCATAATTTCCCGACTATTAACCGCTATTATTATAATTGTTATTATTATTATATCTATTACCCGCAGGTCAGTATTTTATGTAATTTTAAGAAAAAAAAAACGTGTATTAACCTCAATGTATTCAATGTTGCGTCATCGGGTTGGAGGCATTTATATGTAAAGATTTTTTTTTTAAAGTCGGAGACCAACCACTTCAATATACCGACACGTGCTAGCTAGGTTAAGTAAATTATGGTAGGTTACTATTTTTTTCTACTGTGCTGTTAACAAGCCAAGTCGCCAACAAACAGCATGGCTAATAAAACATCTTATATATCGGTTCTTGCAATATGCTAAGTGAACATGCTGAAGTTATGTGTATTTTGTGCAACTTCCTACTCAAAGTCTATACTACTGCCAGCAGGATTTACCTGGATTTCACTCAAAAAATGACAAATAATTGTCCTTTTCTGTTCTTCATTTATTTCCAAGTTCAGTGTGTGTTGCTAGTATTGGCCAGGTAGTTAGACATATATCCATTAGTCAGTAGGTTTGCATAGTAATGGTAATGGGCACCAGGTGTGTATAATGACAAGACACAGACAGTCCAAGATGAGTAAATGAGTGAAGGGAAGCATGGCAGGGCCATCAAACCCTGACAACTGTAGCGTACCAGACCCTAACAAACCGAGAATGTGTGAAAGAGACCTATTAATTGGACATAGCCTAAAGTTGGTATTCTTTTTAAAACGATGTAAGAAAATGCAGAAATTACATGCATATCATATTACATGTTGACTAAATGAATAAATAAAGTAATTAGGTTTATTTAGAGACTGTGAACATCTATCTTTTGATCTAATCTACATGGTTTTACTGTTCTGTTCTCATGGTTACCTCAAAACCAGACACATCGCTTCTGTGACTGCAGTAGATTTGATTTGCCTTTCACATAGCAAACATAGCAAAAAAGTATAGTTTTGAATACATAATTAATATAGCTGGATTACCTTAAAAATAATATTTAAATTAGCTCATTGAGAGAGAACCTGTAAACCTGTGTATAGGCCGCACCGAGTATTAGCCACAGAGCAGTTTGCAAAATCAATGTATTACCGCGGTTAATAGCTGGGAAATTACGGTAATTGTTTGGCTTCGTAGCTGAGACACTATGCATATATTATTGTTATTATTATTATGTAATTTTACTCTTTATTGTATTGTATTAGGCTAATACTGTGTACTGTTTCTTTTTACCTTTGCTTTCTTGCTTTTATTGTACTTTGTGACTCATGTCTGTGAAAGCACTATATAAATATACATTTTACTTACTTATTTACACTAATCAAATGCTTCTATTTCATGTTGTATTGGTTTATGTGTTTTAACAGGTTCTTCTTGATGTGTTATCTCTTTGTGAACCTGGCCTGTGCAGTTCAGACTCTGTTACGGACACCAAACTGGAGGCCCAGGTTCCAATATTACCACTGGTGAGTGTACAGTATGTGTAGGTGTGACCGCTTAAGGCTGGGGCTGATTGTCACTCATTATAATCTCTGTAATGTGATCTCCAGGGCTCTGTCGTTCCTGGGCATGAGCATGTGTCTGGCACTGATGTTCATATCCTCCTGGTACTATGCCATTGTGGCCATGGGTATTGCTGGGTTGATCTACAAGTACATAGAGTACCAGGGGTACGTGGATACACAGGTGCCCCAACCACCTCACAGCTCTGCTGACACAACACTGGCCAACTCATCATCATCATCATCATCATCATCATCATAACAAAGTGCAGTCAATAGCATTATCACTTCTACTCCAGCTCCCTGTTTATGTTATGAAAGGGGAAGGGGTAAGAGAAGAGTCTAGAGTAGACTATCACTAAGCTTAGAGGCCTAAAAGTCAACCCACTACAGCTTTTTTATTAAAGATGACATAAATATAAATATAAATATAACAGAGAGACAGATAATAATATTTAAGATGAACCTAAAAATAACCACTTGAAAGCTTCTCACAGCAAAAAGAAGAAAAAAAAGCCATACATTGTAGCAGTAAGCAGTACATAGTGTATTGCTATACATGCAGTGTGCTTGGAAGCTACTAATATTGCAGGATACAGTATAATCATATATTGTCATAGTTATTTATTTCTCTGTAGTTTATTGTATTTCTTTCTCTCACCTCCAACCACAGAGCTGAGAAGGAGTGGGGCGATGGGATCAGAGGTTTGTCCCTTAGCGCTGCTCGATATGCGCTGTTAAGACTTGAAGTTGGACCCCCACACACAAAGAACTGGAGGTACATTTACACATTGAGGAGATATTCAGGTGTGACGCTTTAAACATCTCAGGTTACACTCTAAGGCTAAATGTAAGATTATCATTGACAGCAGAATTACTCTATCACGCACATACATGTCCTGTTGATGTGTGTGTGCATGCTGTAGATATAATTGAATTTATTTATGTGGGTTGATATATTGTTTACATGACTGCATTCAATAGAGACTTAGTGAATGTTTTATCCTGTCACTGCAGGCCACAGCTGTTAGTGTTACTGAAGCTCGATGAAGACCTCCATGTCAAGTATCCACGCCTGCTGACGTTTGCATCCCAGCTGAAGGCAGGGAAAGGCTTAACCATCGTGGGATCGGTGATCCAGGGCCATTTCCTAGACAGCTATGGGGAGACACAGGCGGCTGAACAGGTATATACAAGAAAACCAATAAATCTGTAGCAAGTGATACAGGTGGATGTGTCTAATAAATGAATAGTTAGCTTCATCTAACTCAAGCATTTAAGGTGCATGTCCGGACACATAGCCTTCAGTATCAGTATGGACTCTTCTGTTTTCCTCTCCCACTGCTTTTACTGGGAAGACAAGTGAGTAGTTATTGTCCACACCTGTCCCAATCCAATTGAGTCCCCCACAGATAGTGCTCAAAGCAGCTACTGCTCCACAGGTGCATTACCCGCCCCCTACAATGCCTGAGTAGGTCACCCTGCTTTCAGGATGGTGGAATGTTTACTAAAAGTTCAATGAAAGCGAACAGCAGTGGACTGAAAGCCAGGTTATAAAACAGGCATCCATTTAAGATTACATAATATGGTAATGAAAGCAATGATTGGTACCGGTACTAAAACATGTCCCAATAAGACTGCAATGTCAGCAAGGAGGTGGAGAAGTCATGTTTTGGGCCGGAATCATGGGGAGAGAGCTGATATGCCCCTTTACCTCGGCAAAGTATTTTGACCTCGGCAAAGTATATAGAGTTTCTGACTGACCACTTTCTTCCATGGTACAAAAAGAAGAACCATGCCTTCTGTAGCAAAATCATCTTCATTTATGATAATGCACCATATCATGCTGCAAAGAATACCTTTGGCTGCTATGGGCATACAATGAGAGAAACTCATGGTGTGGCCCCCATCCTGCCCTGTCCCTAACCTTATTGAGAACCTTTGGAGCATCATCAAGCTAAAGAGGAGATCTATGAGGGTGGGAGGCAGTTTGCAGCAAAACAGCTGCAAAGAAATTCAAGCACAAGCTCTCTATAAACTCACAAGTTTAATGGATGCAAGAATTATGAAAGTTATATCAAAGAAGCGGTCCTATGTTAGCATGTAACTTGCCCTGTTAAGATGTGTTTGTTTGAAATAGCTTTTGATTTCAGTAAATATGACCTCCTAATGCTGCAAGTTTAACAAATAACCATTTTCAGTTCTTTACAACCTATAAAATGTTTTGCAACTCTGCATAATAATTTGGAACAGTGCATTTATTTTTTTAGTTTAGAAAACATTTTATTCAGTGGTTTATTAAATTAAATTCTACTTGTACTCTAACAGTTGATGACTTGAACCTTATACTGACTGTCATTTACATAGTCTATTTAGGAAAATCAGTGTAGAATATAATTTTCATAATCATTTGGAACGAGGTGTAGAGACGCACGTCATATTGCATTGACAACTATGCCTAGGTAGGCATAAACAGTATTTTAAATGCTTTACCTGATAAAATATGTGTTATTTCACCATGCTGAATTATTATTTTGGCACATTATGCCAACCAGTCACCGCACGTAGGCATATTGAGTATTATGATCTCACAGTTGATCTATTTTTCCCTGATAATGCCCCAAAGTGCCTCACGTCTTGATGCCTGTTATGTGTTTTTCTCTCCTCAAAACCTTGATTTTTCAGTTCGACATGTAATGCAAACTTAGTTCTTGGTTCTTTACCTTGTGGACAGCACATCTTGTCACACAACATCTTTTAGGCATGTTTTACATTATCTTTTCTGACTTTACAAGTCAGAAAAGACGTTAGCTAAGCTTAACGCAATACAAAATCAATGGAGAGCTATGGAATGTTTTCTCTACTGGCGTGGGTGGGAATTAAATGCACTGTGTCTCTATACTGTGTTTAACCCCCCCCCCCCCCTCCCCCCACCGCCCACACTTATGTGCACATTGTGTAAACTGCATACTGTAAACTGTTGTGAAGTGAACTGGTGAGGAAAGTTGCAGTTGTGTAGGTGCTGTAACACAATCAACGGGTTACAATTATAAGGTGAGGGTAAAGTATGTTCAGAGCGTTCTCACCCACTACATAACTGCCTAACCATTTCCTGTGCCAGGCCATAAAGAACATGATGGAGATAGAGCGGGTGAAGGGTTTCTGCCAGGTGGTTGTGTCGTCTAAAGTTCGGGAGGGCATCGGCCACCTGATTCAGTCGTGTGGGTTGGGGGGCATGAAGCACAACACAGTGGTGATGGGCTGGCCCTATGGCTGGAGACAGAGTGAGGACCCTCGCGCCTGGAAGACCTTCATCAGTAAGATAGAACCGCAGACCTCGCCCTCCCCTCTACACACACACACACACACACATGCACACAAACTAGCACATCTAATAATAGCATGTAATAATAGCATTGTCAGTAATACCAAATTTAATATATTTTGGAATCAGGAAAACTAGCTTGTATGTATTTACAGTTAGAAAAAATGTTCCACTGTTATTTTAATAAAGAACTAAAGAACATATTTATTCCTGAGGGAAAATAACAACCCATTACAACAATTCATTGACTGCATGTTTCTCATTGTGTTTACCCCCCACAAAAACTAGATACAGTGCGTTGGACAACAGCTGCCCACTTAGCATTAATGGTGCCCAAGAATGTATCCTTCTACCCCAGTAACCACGAGCGCTTCACAGATGGAAACATCGATGTGTGGTGGATCGTCCACGATGGAGGAATGCTGATGCTTTTGCCATTCCTTCTCAAACAGCATAAAGTAAGGCTACGTTCACACTGCACACACATCTGGCCTATGTCCCTAAATTAGTGACTCCGGTTTGATCTTGTCAGAGCAGTGTGAACAGCACAAATCACATGGAATCTGATATTTTCTCATCAGATCTGGGCCACTTTTATATGTCTATATGTTTATATATCTGATTCTTTTAAATGCGATCTCAGTTTGAGTCGCACGTATATAACATAAACGGAGGTAAGAAAATAATAACAGGTTTTAATGACAGTTACAAACAATAACCTGCAATGGGTGAAAGCAAATGCACGGTATATAAGGACAAGGGAGCAATCACGGGACGAGGAACAGGTGTGGGGGCCCTGATTGCCACCTGTTGCAGATTGGCTGTCAGTACTCCGGGGACGGCGCGCAAGAGCGCGCCAGACCGGAGGGCGCGGCTCCGCCACGGGATGCCGGCGGGACAACGTGAAGATACAGTAGGCTAAATAAGGATGTAGTCACTGGATGTTCAGAACGAGGTGTTAAAACCATTGCAAACATTGGCATATTACGCAGAGCACATCATTGTCCTCTCACATGTTAAATAATGAGTATTTGGACACTGCGAACGAGGCGTAGATATGCTACCTTGCGGAGCAGACAGTGCAATGGAAATACAGTAGCCTATATTGTAAAAGCAGACATACAAATTTATAAGAAAAAACTTTTTCATGGTTTTTAACCCGGCCTTGCCACACAATCTACGGGCAGATAAAATCCATTGGCAGTCTGCGGGCAATGTGCATCATGCCTGACGGAGAAAATACACACTAGAATCTAGTAATGTAATGGAAAGGTAATGTGAACAGCAAAACAAAAAAATCGGATTTGAGCACTAAATCGGAATTGAGCACTAAGGACTGCAGTCTGAACGTAGCCTTAGACAATATTGATTCTAAATAGTTAAAAGGTGTGACATAATGTCTGTATTGCAATTCCATTATTCTGTATTCTCCCATTTCCAGTCAAATACCCAATAATGTTAGGGCATGTTAATAGTGCTTTATAGCTCGTAGGATGGTCAACCAAACATTTCTGAAAAGACCAGCTCGTTGGCTATCTAGCTACGTAGTTTGAAAAATTTGGTAGTGATTTCACTGTCCATCAAGTGAACACCCTTCCCCTGGAACCAGCGCATCATACTGGATAAGACGTGACTGTACATGTTTGCAGTTCATCCATTCGATGACACAGCGAGGTAACAAAAATGGATAGTATCCTAAGGCAATTACAGAGAAACTGTATTACATTGTTTTATTGGTTGGATGTTCGGAAATAGTTATCGTATAATAGATATAGTATATCTGCAACAGGTGTTTCCGGTCATTTTAGATAGAAAAGGTATTGTTTTGGAATATTTATGGATGGTATCAAACAAGCAAAGGTTATGTGGTATTAGCCTGGTACAGTATAGCCAAGACCCATTAAAGACGACTGACCAGTGAGTAAAGTATTTTATGAATGATGGCAAATTTTATGATGAGTCGCTATTTGGTTATTTTGCACTAATCTCGCATGATAACATATTATGTTTTTCTTGTCATAGCTAATGGAAATTGGATATGCCAGTTAACTTCGTGAGAGTCTAAGCTTTCTGCACACAACAGGATTATAAAAAAAGTACTGTACCCAAAACTGTATTGACCTTTATATGGCTGTCCCAAATACCATTTTACAGGTTTCAAATACTTGCTGGTATTTCCGAACAAGTATTCAAATACTTTTTTTTTTTAAACACCATTTAAAACACCCAACTATAATTGAGAAGTATAACAGAAGTAATCTTCGATTTCTATCTTCAGTGAGCACACATGTAAACATAGCCATGCGCTCAAAATGGCCACTTTGATTGACACGTCAGTTGAGACAGTCAGAGCTGTCAAATAGCACATACCTCCCGTATTACCCAATAAAAGTGTGTGTTGAATGAATAGCCTCACTCTCTTTTTATAAACAAAGCAACAGTGTTGATGACACAGTGTAGGGCAAGGTAATCAAATTACAATGTGTGGGTTTATATGGAGACAACAGGGATTAATGGGAAAACTGCATGCATAATGTGAAAAAATGAATACCCGAATCCCAATATTTAAATCGAATACATACACAATGAATGAATATCCGAATAATCAAATATTTGGGGCCAGCCCTAGACCTTCAATGATAATCATCTTGGGCTTTTATCTCTTTTGCTAAGTTAACCAAACCAGTTTGTCTTGAAACGATGTGAGGGAGTTGTTGGCCAGAATGAAAGCACACATTTGTAATGCGTTGATCCACTGCGTACAGTAAAGTGATCCACAATCAGAATAAGAAGCTTACCCTTGATGTTACAGGTATGGAGAAAGTGCAAGATGCGTATCTTCACTGTGGCTCAAATGGACGATAACAGTATCCAGATGAAGAAAGATCTTGCCACGTTCCTCTACCAGCTGAGAATAGAAGCTGAGGTTGAAGTTGTAGAGATGGTAAGAAAAATAGTCCTGCTTACGCAAGTACAATAGTAGTTTCTATATCAATGTATCAATGAACATGCATCACATACTTTGTGAGAGAATAATTAATTCAATAAAATGTTCTTATTCCAAATTATAATGTAATAGTGTAATAAACACTTTTCTTTTTTTCCATGTGAATAATCGCCAGTTCTTCCAGCCAAAGCTGTGTTTTAAAACCATGTCCTCTGATTCCAGCATGGCAGCGACATCTCTGCATACACGTATGAGCGCACCCTGATGATGGAGCAGAGGTCACAGATGTTGCGTCAGATGAGGCTGTCCACTGCCGAGAGAGACAGAGAAGTACGTTTATATGGTGGTCACTCATGTTTAATTAAAGAGAATCACGTAAGCCAAATGTAGTTGTTTTGAACAGAATGTAGGTTGACAATGACATATACCACTGTCTGATACATTTTCGCCGGTTAAGCATTTATGAATTGGAACATTATTTAACAGATACTGTATCTTGTTCTTATTTATGTAACCGTGCATATAGCTTATACGTTAAAACATGCAGCGATGTTAATGATGTTGTTAATGCTGAGGACACATGCATGTCAAATGTAACAGTGTTAAACACAGCCTTATCCCAGTCAGTGTGCACCCTTCAGGCACAGCTGGTGAAGGACAGGCACTCCTTGGTGCGTATGGGCAGTCTGCACTCTGATGAAGAGGAGGAGGTTGTAGAGGCTCCACCGGAGAAGGTGCAGATGACCTGGACCAGGGAGAAGTGTGAGGCCGAGAGGAGAAACAAGAACAATGCACCAGAGAACTTCAGAGAGCTCATTAGCCTCAAGCCGTAAATCATCTTTCCTTCCTTTGACTTGCAATAGAAATAAATGTCCATATAGCTGATTGAGGCACCTACTTCCCATTCATAAATGCATTGTCATTTCATATACTTCCCTGTTTATAAACACTGAGTACAATTTTGGTTGGCCCGAGAGCAGAACAAATTGTGGTGCGCAGAAGGTGGGGTGGACGGGAAGGGGGTACATAAAATGTATAAAAATGAGAAATACTTCCGATGTAGCATAACCTTAGTAACAATGAGACTACCAGCATTGGTAAAGTCCACTATAGTCCACTATAGTCCTTATTCAATGTCCCACCCCACTTGGTTACTGTTGCTATTCACTGTGAAGTACCGTAAGATGTAAGCTATTTGCACCTGACATGTAGGCTAATTGTGTTTATGATAACAAGGAGAGATATTTTAAAGGAATAATAGCACATTGGTCTGCTAAAAAATGCTTTTGAGAGCTATTTTATTCACACCGGTTTAATTCCACCGGTCTCAATGAAATAATTAAACCCAATCAATCTTGACAATTCACATGAATAACAAACAGGCTAGACTACAGGAACAACAATGTCCTTGCACAAGTCAATAGCCTACATTGTTTAATTTTAAGATAATGTTTAGTTGTGACTTTCTATAGCTGTCATTATCTTGTCTTGCTTTAGAGATTTGTTTAGCATGGCAGAAATGTTTATACATAAATCGGATCTCATATTCACTCAGCAGGAAAGCCCAATTTGATCCGCCTTGGAACCTCATACTATCCCTTTGATGTCCTGTTCTTGGATGTGTTTATGCTAGTATCTTGCTTTTTTGGCTTCAGAAAAGCAAAACAATATGACACCCCCTCTAAACTTTGAATATGTAAAATCCACTTCTTTCTGTCTACATGCTACCTAAATCAAGGCGGTGTAGGCTACGCTTGTTGCGCCATAGGCTTTTGATTTTGCACTATTTATTATGCTTTTAATGAATTAGTCAGATTTTCAAGATTATATTTTGGCCAAACATCTGCCGGACAAAGTAACACCTGATCGCCTACGTACACCCAGAATCACATTATTTCAAAAGCTCTCTGCCACGAACTTGACCATTCAAAACAAAAAAATTAGATAATACCGCAGACCACGGCATTTGGCCAACCTAAATCACTGCATCTACATTTTCTTCACCGCGACTATAATGTTGATAGCCTCCCTAGTCCATAACCATGTGCAACGGTGGCAAGCCAGTTGTACTGCAGCCATACATTATGTGAAACTCACTCTCCAATACTTCAAGGATGTTATGGCAATGCATACAGTATTATTCTCTATTGGTTTGTGGTGTACCTTGTAGCGTATTCAACATTTTGCGGCAATGTCGGAGCAAGGTTCAAGTCCCGGGTGGGACAGACATACTCAGGATATCATAAAGTAGCTGTTTTTTTATCATTATTACGGTTTTAGTTTTAACACAAATTATGCAAAATAACTCAAGCATAGTTGTACAGGCTTAAAAGTTGAGACCTTTTGCTCACAGGTTCGTCTCTCTCACCTAATAATATATATTAATTCCATCTTTATATAAACCTGTATAACCTGTATTTACATAAACCTTGTGGCCTGAAAATTGATCTACATGTCATATCCCTTAAAAAGCTGGCTCGTTTTCAGCGGTACGCTCATACCTAATCAAATTCAAATGTTAACGGTAATGTTAATGAGGGTTTCTCTCACTCAGCTTAATTGTGAGTTCAGGGTGGTATCACAAGGCTAAAATAGAGAGGCCATGAGCACAAAAGGCTGAGGAAGCTGGACCACTAGCACTGCCTCCACCTTCAATGGTGTAGTGGGACTGCTCTTCCTCAATAACGTTGACCAAGGAATACCACAAGGCATTAAAATATAATTGTTGGCATTTCAAATGTGTGGGCGGAGCTTCAGAGGGAGCACACACCATGCCACTGAAAGCGGATGTGTTTTTGTGTTTATTTAGTTAAAGTATCAGCAATCTTTCTCCAGCATCACACCCTCTACATTTAAACTTGAGTTTATTAGAACACACACAATTCTGTTTGCATTTTTCTTACCATTCTGTTTGCATGCCTTCCAGGGACCAGTCTAATGTTCGGCGAATGCACACAGCTGTGAAGCTAAATGAGGTAATAGTCAACAGGTCTCATGAGGCGCGATTAGTCCTGCTCAACATGCCAGGACCCCCACGGAACACAGATGGAGATGAGAACTGTATCCTTTGCCATACTGCATGTAAACAGTGTTCTTGTAGTACTGTACTGTATGTCTTGCTATTAGGATAATATTGCATGTCATTGCTTTACAAACAGCAGGAGATCTATGCAATGCTTATGAACGGACAGGAAATAGTTTCTTAACCGTTGTCCTAGATATGGAATTTCTGGAGGTGTTGACTGAGGGCTTAGAGAGAGTCCTGCTGGTGAGAGGGGGAGGTCGGGAGGTCATTACTATCTACTCTTGACCAATCATAAACCAAGACACATTCCAGCCATGACCACAGAACGGGCTGTTTCCGGATTGCTCTAGAAATCGAAATATTTTTTATGCATTTATAATAATCTAAAGGTTTAGTCATTTTCACCCACTATGACCAGAACAGACCAGCGAATGGCTGTTTTTTAGACAGAACACAAGCATTTTCTTCTGCCACATAATATCTGACATCACTACACGCTGTGTTATAAAAGTCAGTATTGCTTTGTTTTGTTGGAGCTCTGAAACAAGGCTGCTATCTGTATAAAAAAAGTATTTTTACTATCTATACATCCTTTGACATAGCTGTTACACAGCATGCCAAAAAGTTAGAAATTTAAACAATTCCTTTTTGGTGGAAAAACATTTTTATTTATTTTCTTATTTATTACATCAGCTTTTCCCCTGTAAGAAAACCTTAGAGAACAATACTGTATTTGCATGTGATTTATTTTTTATGGTTTTTGAAGCACTTGTATTACTGATAAGTGTTTGTGATTTTTTTTCTGTTATATGTGTACAGTAGACAAGTTGACCACATTAAAACCTCAGTATTTTGGCCCAGTGTCTTTAATAACAGAAACAGAAAGCAATTTCAGCACACTGTTGCATTGCCTGCACTGAGCAAACAGTGTTATATTGACACACATTATGTTACAGGATCTATGAACTACAAAGGTAATTGACAGGTTCGCAAGTCAGTTTATTGATATAGCACATTTAAAAACAGCCAATGCTGACCAAAGCACTGTGCACAACAATGCAATTAACAATGCATATAGAAATCTATAAAATAAAACAACAAAACACAATATACTGTACAACAAACAAAACAAGACAGTTTAAGCATAGTATCACAGAACTTACTCGAACGCTAAAGAATAAATGTGTTTTTAGAAGATATTTAAATGTCTCAGGTGTGGGGGGTGATCTGATAAGGGAAGATTGTTCCACAGTCTCAGGGCCACAACAGAAAAGGCACGATCACCCTTAGTTTTTAACCGAGAATGCAGAATAGAGAAAATAAACTTTGTGACAAAATGTAAGGAGATACCATAACACGACTAAATCCAACCTACTGTAACAATATAACAAACATATATACTTTTAACATAAGCAATAGCTTAGCTACCCCCTATTTCTCTTATAAGCAACCAACCAACTGCCACCTAATTGTATTTTATAGTACTAAAACTATAATGCTACTTGTTACTAAATACAATATCATTCAGTCAAACTCTTTTATTTTTCATCTTTAAAAGAAAGGAAAAAGGTTATCATGCTTGAACCGCAAAGAATGATTACTGCTTTATTAGACATTTCACTTACATAGATTACAAGAATTACAGTACATTCAATTATGCTATACAGCCAAACAAGCCATTATAGCTTGTTTGGCTGTATAAACTATTGTATGTTAGGATCTATGATCATTGAATGTACATCTGTTAAAAGTGCTCAATCTTTGAATAAATGAAGTGCCAGTAGGCTGGGGAACAGTATCACAAAGGCCCTATGAAGAATACTGGGGTCTGAGAGGCTACGGTGTTCAGTGGCGGCCCTGTTAGCCTGTAGTCTCACGTCAGGATGTTTCAATTTCAGCCTGCAGGGGTTTTGCACGGTCTCTGTGGGAATACTGACCTCACTGGGCAGGGTCCCATTTAACTCATCACGTACCTGGGAAAAGACATGATAAGATGTTTGTCAAACTGAAACATGTCATGTTAACCGCTGAGGGTAATTATGGAATTAGGGTGAATGGAAACAAATGGATGCACCCTTGCTAATGGTCTAAAATATAAATGCATACAAATACTTATATCAATAACTAATCCTAATGAATACAATATCAGTTGCATGCCTGGGATATGCATGACTACATAATATACAATACATACGTCAGCTTCTACTTTCAGTAGAAGCTGATGTAGAATGTTTTGTCCCTTTCAGATAAGGGGTTTTGTGGTGACGAGGTAAAACACCAATGCCTCTTTTCTTTATTTTTTCTTCTATTTAAAGGGGTTTTGTGGTGATGTTTGTTCTTGAGCATGTTTATGCTCTGCATAAAAATGGGAGGGTTAACATTTAATTAACACTTTTTCAAACCATTTTTTAATGATTTTATGGATCATGATCATTTAAATTTTAGATCTTAGTTTCAAAGTGTTTAAACTTTACGTGCTACGTTGTTAATATGGAGAGAGTGTGCAGATTAGTTCCTGAACTAAGCAGAGAGAAGCTCTACTTCCCCTTGTCCAAACGGTGGTGAACTCACCCTCTCCACCGCATCAAACACACGCAGGAAGTTGAGACGTAGCACACCAGACAATTCAGCCTCGGGCCAGTTCCTTCGCAGTAATTCCGCTATCAGGGCAGGATATTTAGACACATCCTCCAGCCCCAACGGAAACCTGGAAAGGACAAGTTAAGTTAACTAATAAACAACCACATAATGAGTTGTAATATTTCGGGCCAAAATCATGACAAACAAGGCATTATGGTTATTTACTTTGTAGCGCCTTCAAAGTCTCCTCCGATTCCTATTGATTCAGCTCCAATAACCTTCCGAATGTGATCAAAATGGTCTGCAAGGTTAACAGAACAAATCCAAAACAAGTTCAGCAATCAAATGGTATACACAAGCCAAATTGCCTAAGTGTGGGCTGACAGAAGATTACAGACAAGGCTTTCACCTGCAACTACTGAGATGTTGGCCTGGTTACCGCAAGCAATGAAGCCACTATAGAGATTAACCATGATCAAGCCGCCGTTCTTCTTCTGAAATACAAAATATATAAATATAGACAGTGATCACTATCAATGTGGATATAACCACAGAAAATGATCTAATAGTAATAATCTAAAAGCTTTTCTCAGACGTCTACATTTAGTCAATTTTGTTATGTGTGTAATTTTCTGACTTTTAAGGACATCCATAATCTGCAAATTAAAACAGTGTCAAAACACTCTCGCTATTTATTGCATGTGAACAATTGTACGCCTATGATATACATTAAATAGAAGGCTAGAAAGATAAAACAGGATTTTCTCAAAATGAATGAAAATAAAATGAGTTTTTGGAAATGTGCTCCTCAATTCCGTGTATTCAAGTCTCCTTTAACTTTCAATAGAATGTTATGGCTCAATTGTTACAGTACATTTACAGTAATGCCAGAGAAACTGGAATTTATCAGCCGGTGCAACAGACAGCACTTTTAATGCTAGTGTGGTAAACTTCACTGGTAAAGCATAATAAATGCTTTGCAGAAAACACTCTTACCACTCCCCCAGACTTGGGGAGGAAAGGAGAGGATAATACAACAAGACAAGAGAATGGATGGATATTTAGAAAAGAGTCAGTAACTTTCAATAATAATAAATAAGACTACTGTAGTTTGATTGTGTCTTGTGGGAAGTGGGTAGGCGTTTGTTGCCTTAAACTGACATAGAATGATGGGTTACCTGAGGCTGGTAGATATAATTAATGTATCATTGCTACTGTTAAAGCAGTATCTTTGTTTCATGACGGTTCTTATATGATAAAGAGTTATGCCATAGATGTACTGTAGTATGGCTAGCAAGTCTATCAGGTCTGTCAGGTTATTGTATTTGTCCAGTGTAAGATATAAACTTGCTTGTATCCTAGACATGGCAGTGGGTTTGCTCATGTGCACATACATTACCCAACTGATAAGGTGGGAAATTGTTCTAGAAATGGGTTCAAGATGTGGGGGTATAAACCAGAATAGAGCATAGTAGTATTCAAACAGTACAAGTAATACAAAATAATATTATTATTATTATTATATTATTATATTATTGTGTGTATATTTGTGTACATATGAATCTTTAACAAAAGCAATCAGTCAGTCCACCCATCTTACCAGTTCATGAAGTAGCCAGTCAGGGACATTGCGGTTGTGCTTGCAGATGGCATAGGAGGACGAGTGGCTGAAGATGACAGGAGCACTGGATACATTCAGCACTTCCCTGGCAGTACTCCAGGAGGTGTGGGAGAGGTCCACAATCATTCCCAGCCGGTTCATCTCCTGCACCACAGCCTGCATTAAAAAACCAGGGAGCCAATTACACAGCCACAGAAAGCAAGACAGCACCTAGTCTTATGTACTGTATGCCTATTATAAGTTAGTCAATATGTAATGCATTATTTGCTTTGAGGTCAACAAGATAATTAAAGCTCTTTGATATTAACAGAAAGGTGCCAAAAATATGTTCTTCCTACATGGCAGGTCCCGGCCCACCAAGGACTATATTGGGATCCTACCTTGCCAAACTGCGTAAGGCTGTGGTTCTCTCTCGGATACATATGGTAAATGTTTGATGAGGACTCAGCCCTGCAAGGTGAATAAAATCAAAATGTACTAAAGAAACACCAAGACAGTTAGTGAATAATATGTGCAATTCTTTGTCATGACATCTTAAAGTCAATTTTGGATGGTGATGGTTCCAGTGGACCTTGAGAAGTCCAGGAGCCTCATTTATTAAACGGTACGTATAAGTCATGTGAAAATGTTGCATATGAACGAAAACGAGCGTACACATAAAATATTCTGATTTATAAAACAGTGCGCAGGCACATCACACGCCAGATTTCCTTTATATATCACAATCTAAATATAGCACACGTGAATGAACACCCACAAGTGCCTATAAATGCTCACTGAAATGCCCAGAATTAATATTCATTGATGAATTTAATGAAGGCAAATCCCAACAGAGACCCCAAAAAAGTATTTTCATCCAAATGTGAAATTGAAGTTCTTGTAGGGGGATTGATAGACGAAAACTAAATTGTCTGGTGGACATATTTTGGGCTTTACAAGTGTCAATAAGCACAGATGCCACTAAAGATCTATAGATGCCACTACAATCCTTATGAGAGAACAAGAGATCATTTTACTACAGCATTTTATTTGCTCAGTAACGTTCAGCGATCTGAAAAGAAAAAGGCTTAAACATTTTAGTATGAATATAAATAAATGTTATTGTTTTAGACATTGTTGGCTGTCTATTGTAAATGCATATCATCATTGGTTGCCTTAGTAAATACAGCTCATGCCTGCCTTGCCGTTTCTAATGAAAGGTATATATAGAATTCATATTTTAGGTCTGGCGACGTCCATGTTGTTGGCTTTGTAAGAGATTTAAATCTATTTTTCATAGCATTTCTCGAGTTTCATCCTGCCATTGGAGTCGCAGTTTCCCATTTCTACAGTTGTTGTTCGTACGCATGGGTCACTGTGCGTGGATGCGGTGGAGGACCACACATTCACATGTCAAGATAGTTTTTTATGAATCCCAAACATTTCATAGAAATTAGCGTACACATTCTTTTGTGCGTACGCAACATTTATAAATTAGGCCCCAGATCACTAGCAATCAAAATTGATATACAATATTTACCATTAAAGTAAAGGTAAAGGCATTCTACAGTATAAAGGCCAGGAGAATTATGATTTGAACATTTGTGCACGTGTGTATGCAAGCTCAATACATGTAAAACACAAGTGTGTATCACACATGTATTTTCAGTATATGCATGATATAATGTGCATACGGCATTCTAGCACAAATACAGTATATTATGTGTAATGGTGCTGATGTGGTAAATTGCCTATTGACATAAGGTTCATAGAAACATAAGAGCTCATGCAAGACAGTGGAACACAATGGGCCCTTACCAGGGTGTGTTGCAAGTGTGTGTGAGGGCCATGGAGCGAACCCCCAGCTCATAAAACATACGCAGTGCTGGCAGGCTGCCGTCAATGGAGTGACCGCCCTCTATGCTTAGTAGACATGCTATTGTATGCCTCATCTCAGAGTTCTTCAGCTCTGCAACACTCACTCACACACACACACGTACGCACACACACACACACACACACACACACACACACATGGAAGCACTTATTTGTTTGATACATATTAATTACTGTTTCAAAGTTTATTTCCAAATAAATCTCGTCTTGCAAATCTGTAAAAATGGCGCAAATGGTTCACGTCGGCGCAATGTGGTAATGCAAGTGTCTTTGCTAGTTTCAGACCAACACGGTTGTTATTTTCCCATCCAGCGCCCAGGTTGTTTAAAGAGCAAATGGCCATTAGAGTGCCTGTGGGTGGGTTGGTCTAAACATGAGGTGTGGTCTGGCACATTGTTGATGCATTGCTATCTTGAGTCAGCAGAAACCGGAAAGCGGAAAGCAATTGTGCGGCTGACCAACATAAAGCTGGTCTAAACTCAATATCAAAGTCAATATTGCATATGGCAGGGGCACAACGTGTGTACAGCATGTCATCTAATCTCCGATTGCCTTCAATAGAGTGCACCTTGGCAGATTTTTGTTGTTGTGATTGAATGGTGTAATTATTGGTCAATCAATCATTTTCCACTGCTTCAAGATAGCAATGCACCAAGAATACACCTGACCACACCTTATTTTAAGACCCATGGCCATTGGCACTCAGATGGGTGCAAAAGTGCATGTACTAGATAGGGCCCTTAGTCTGTGTGCGTGGATGATGCTACACTGGTCCAAGTAGTTTTAATAAGAGCTGTTCACAAAAGCACCAAACTGTACCGAACAGCTTGTACACCATCACACCTGTCTTTACAAACTAAATTAGCCCTTCATGTGACCAGCCTCAAGTCCACTCTACCCTGGGCGGATGTGACCAGCTCAAGTCCACTCTACCCTGGGCTGATGTGACCAGCTCAAGTCCACTCTACCCTGGGCTGATGTGACCAGCTCAAGGTCCGGGTATTTTGTGCATAATCTTCTGATGACATCTATCTGTTCCAGGGTCAGTCTTACAGCATCCTTGTCCTGGGCCCCACACAGCACGTATGCAGCAAACACCTGACAAAGACAGGACAGTGCTTTTTTAATAAATCATATTCATAATAAAACATATATTCATCCATGATGTGAGATCTAGTAGTTGGAAATGATATGGAAAGTGTATTGAATGTTGAATGAAAAGAATACAATTAATTATACACATTCAAATTATGCAATTCCTATATCTACTGTATTTAAAATTATGCAACTTACCTTTGATGACTGTATGTATGCAAAAATGTTTTACTTCACTACACTTCTATTTAAAGTGCATTACAGGTTTTAAGGAGCAAGCTGAGTTAAGCAGCATGCTTATTGGTAGGAGTGTCAGGTACCTTTTACAGTCAACCCTAACTTTCCATCACAGCATGTAGCACACCATGTCTGTGTTCAGTTTAGGAGCAAGCAAATGTGTGGCATATATTGTAGCTAACACATGAGTGTTATACCTGACCCTGGACGTGGCCTTTTTTAAGGCGACTGATGTCTGTGGCCAATTGTTTGATATTATAAAGATCAATATGAGTCAGTCGATTTTCATGACGCATTCTCAGCTGTAGAGCAAGGTCATTATGACTGACCCATGACAGGAACATGAAAAAGAGGGAGACAAAATGTAACATTCATGAACATCACCATTAGTCTACTGGGTATGAATGGTTCAATTTGCATGAATAGAAAATAAACGTAATAATAAAGACTTCTTTGAATAGCTTTGAATATATGAAAACATGGGCAGACATGTTCACATACCTATAGGTTATCTGTTTACAGATAAAAACCTTCCATCTAAAATTATATTAAAACTCAGAGCAAATATGCCAATGACATTGATCAGAAAAGACTAAGTTTACCCATCAATAAGAGGATATTTAGACATCAATTCATGTGCTTCGTTTTTCTCAGAATTCCCAAAGACGACAGTCCACAAACAAGATAGGGCCAGCAGGCATACAAACACCTTCCAACCTCTAGAAACACTAGTTCCCTGGACAGCCCAGCTAGGCATTCTAATTCTAACTAAGCCAGAGCGTCATTATGTAAAAGAAAACAGAAAGGGAGAAAATTAGATTAGCATAAGGTTGCAATATATAAAAAAAATGTATCCCGTTAACAATGACGTATAAAGCAAAAATAAAAAATAATACAAACATGAAACACTAGCAGAACCTTACAACTACGGGATGTTTGATAAATAATAAAATGCCGAGCTAAATGACATTTAACAACAGAAACCTACCTGCAAAGATGATTTACTAACAGCCTAGTGACCATGTAATACATAATACATACACATACACATAATGTAACACAACAATGCGAAGTGGCAGCATCAACCAAGACAAGAGTTTCCTAAAACCTACAAGTTTACTGTAGCCTACCCGTTAAAATAAATAAGGCGGGGCTGGCAATATTACTGTAGGTAGGAACGAAAGAGTTTGGAACAAATAAGGGTTTGCTCATGCCCTCTGCTGGCCAGTCGCCAAATATAACAGCTACAGTACATCAAATTCATGTAACTGTAAATGTATAACTGAACTGCTTATGTTAGGCTATATGTGCTTTTGTAGGCTATATACAATGGGGAGAACAAGTATTTGATACACTGCTGATTTTGCAGGTTTTCCTATTTACAAAGCATGTAGAGGTCTGTAATTTTTACCATAGGTACACTTCAACTGTGAGAGACGTAATTTAAAACAAAAATCCAGAAAATCTCATTGTATGATTTTAAATAATTAATTTGCATTTTATTGCATGAAATAAGTATTTGATCACCTACAAACCAGTAAGAATTCCAGCTCTCACAGACCTGTTAGTTTTTCTTTAAGAAGCCCTCCTGTTCTCCACTCATTACCTGTATTAACTGCACCTGTTTGAACTCGTTACCTGTATAAAAGACACCTGTCCACACACTTAATCAAACAGACTCCAACCTCTCGACAATGGCTAAGACCAGAGAGCTGTTTAAGGATGTCAGGGATACATTTTTAGACCTGCACAAGGCTGGGATGGGCTACAGGACAATAGGCAACAACTGTTGGTGCAATTATCAGAAAATGGAATAATGGGGGGAATAGTGGGGCATCAATGATCATGAGGAAGGTGAGGGATCAGCCCAGAACTACACGGCAGGACCTGGTCAATGACCTGAAGAGAGCTGGGACCACAGTCTCAAAGAAAACCATCCGTAACACACTACGCCGTCATGGAATAAAATCCTGCAGCGCACGCAAGGTCCCCCTGCTCAAGCCAGCGCATGTCCAGGCCCGTCTAAAGTTTGCCAATGCATCTGGATCCAGTGGAGGAATGGGAGAAGGTCATGTTGTCTGATGAGACAAAAATAAAGCTTTTTGGTCTAAACTTCACTCACCATGTTTCGAGGAAAAAGGATGAGTACCACCCCAAGAACACCATCCCAACCGTGAAGCATGGTGGTGGAAACATCAATCTTTGGGGATGATTTTCTGCAAAGGGGACAGGACGACGGCACTGTATTGAGGGGAGGATAGATTGGGCCATGTATCGCGAGATCTTGGCCAACAACCTCTTTCCCTCAGTGCTAGCATTGAAGATGGGTCGTGGCTGGGTCTTCCAGCATGACAATGACCCGAAACACACAGCCAGGGAAAGTAAGGAGTGGCTCCGTAAGAAGCATCTCAAGGTCCTGGAGTGGCCTAGCCAGTCTCCAGACCTGTACCCAATAGAAAATCTTTGGAGGGAGCTGAAAGTCCGTATGGCCCAGTAACAGCCCCGACACCTGAAGGATCTGGAAGTGGTCTGTATGGAGGAGTGGGCCAAAATCCCTGCTGCAGTGTGTGCAAACCTGGTCAAAAACTACAGGAAACGTATGATCTCTGTAATTGCAAACAAAGGAACCAAATATTAAGTTCTGCTTTTCTGGTGTATCAAATACTTATGTCATGCAATAAAATACAAATTATTTATTTAAAAATCATACAATATGATTTTATGGATTTCTATTTTAGATTCCGTCTCTCACAGTTGAAGTGCACATATGGTAAAACATTACAGACCTCTACATGCTTTGTAAGTAGGAAAACCTGCAAAATCAGCAGTGTAACAAATACTTGTTCTCCCCACTGTATATATATTAGAGAGAGAGTCTCTGACATACTGTAGTCGATATACTATAAAGTGCATGTGTTAACAAATTCAACGTCAACTCTATTAAAATATTTATTTGTTGCCCCTTTCATACATAATTGCAGCTCAACATGCTTTACAGAGAGGAAATACATGCACAATTATGCTTCCCACAGACAAATAGAGAATACAGAAAAACATTAACAATGGTTAAAGGAAATAAAGAAAATTTAAATTAAAACAGATGAATAATTGTTGCTATGTCAGATTACCATTAGCAACATAAGGGGTATAAGAATTATTAAAGGAGTACAATAAATTAAAGGACATACTTGAATAAAACTGGGTAAAGTAATCAAATGAAATAAAAAGAGAAAGGAAAACCTTATCATTTTTGTTGAATATCAGCACCATGCGCATAGCACCATGCTAATCCGGTGGAGTGCCAGATGTTTATTCCAGTAGCAGTTATTACTTATCAATACATGTATGGTTATATCCCCTTGTACCCACTAACCTCAGTGTAGGAATTACCAAGACCCCCTCGTACACCTGTATAGCCTCAGATACAGACCCTGAATATATATTCACCAGACAACTACAGACTATTAAACTATGCTTGTTTGGTGGGATTGATACACAAACAACAGAACAATACAGTGGTTGTAAATTGACCATAAATAATCCCTTTCTGTGATCACCGTTCCAAACGGGCCTGCCACAGGTCTTTTTCCCACCGCAACAACACCGGCACGGCGACCGGGCCTCGCTGAAATGTACATTTTTAGCAACATATGGGTTTGTATGGGAATGATTTAAAAGAATACAATAAACATAAATAATATTATACTCTAGCAGTTTGGCAGTGCAGTTAAGTACAATATAGCTAAAAGCTAATTTTAATAGATTTGTTTAAAAAAATAGAATAAAAAATATTTACTGTAGCTATAGGTTATTAATGCAAACTTTATTTTTCTTTTTACTTAAATATACAATGTACAGTAACTAAAAATATGAATGTAAATATGTCTCAGAAAAATGTGTTTGGTATTTTTCTGTGGTAATTGTTATTGGGCATCCCTACTTTTGCTTATATAGGACAATTTAATTACTTTTTAGATTTACTGCTATTTCGGCCAGGTCTCTCTTGAAAAAGAGGCTTTAATCTCAATGTGATCACCTGGTTAAATAAAGGTAAAAATAAATAAATACATAACTGAACGTGGCTACTCTCCACTCTGTTGTTTAAAAAATTAATAATTAATAGTCAATTCAATATAAATAGTTAAATGTTACCACCACATGGTTCACCAGTGAGATATTGGAGAGAAAACAATAACACAAGTTACACAGTTACACAGAAATACATATCCCCTGCAGGCTTTTCATTTTCCAACACATCACTATCTGTAGCTTGAGAGCTTTTAAAAATATTGGATGTCTTTATAATAATGTTTCCAACCATTCGGGCTTAAAACAAACAGAATTATAACAAGGGATCCAACAAACATGCATGACCTTACAAAAACATGCTTGTTAGCCACTTAATGAAATGGTGTAACAGCGGGAGCGGGCGAGGCAGGAATCAGGCGCAGGCTTTGTAGTAAACAATATTTAATGAACACACCATACACGAGACAATAACCGACAAAGGAACAAACAGAAACCCCATTCTAAATACCAAAGCAAGACCCCCAGGTGCAAACGATACACAATCAGTGCAAACACCCGTGAGACAAGGAGCGCTGGGGAAGTGCATGTCTGGAAACCGAGGGCAGGAGCATGCAGGCCCCGGTAACGGTCGAAGGGGTTGAGCTGCCCATTGGCAGCGCGGCCCAGACCGTTACAAATGGTTGGATAAATGCAACTCTTTTGAATATAAATCTTTATCGGTTTAATTGAGGACTATGAGCTAAATATGAACGCTTTTAGGGAAAAAAGTATCAACTGTGGGGCATTGTATTTCACTATACAAAATATACTAATTAAGTCCTCCATCACCTGCACAACACCCTTGTCTGTTTTATAAAATAATAACATACTCACACATTCTTATCTATCTTCTCCACAAGGGGGCAGCAAAGGTCAAAATAACCTTGCACAGGTCTTCTACAATACCTCTCCTGCATAATAAATATATGAAGATTTAACAAACGTGAAATTCAATAAATGTATTAATCTACATGTTTACTGAGCATACAATGTGGAATGTTTCTTTTAACTTTTAAAATATAACCTACTGTATAAAAGCTGACCATCGTCTGATGTACTAAGATTAGATTAATCACTTATGACACTTTTCTATGACAAATCTTATTGAATATAAAATGTGTCCTAATTATCATGTTACAGTTACTTTGGTCTCTGATGCATCATGTTTTTGCCCTGCTCTCTGCCAGACGTATTATCTGCACTTACAGCTTTGACTCTAGCACAGCAATTATATCCTCAGCTGCACTGATTAATCCTACATGGAGACATCTCACCAAATGGTTTTGAAAAGACATTTCGAGACACTTAGCGGGGAGAGGGCTGTGACATGGCATGTTTATGCAGATAGACTCCAGCCATTCACATTGCAATAAGATGTTTGTAGGCAGTTTGAGTGTACTCTTACCCTCTTCATGGTCTAAGAGAAACAATAGTGTCAGCAATGTGATTAATTTTATCTACTTTAAGATGGATATTTGTCCGTTGTCATTTTTCTATTGTTGAACATATTCCCTGCGTGGCAATTCATTAATTTTTCCTCTTCTGGTTGCTTAACCTTCCATTCTGTCCTGAAATCACATAATCTATCAATGTCCCGTTCCCTAATGCAAGGGTGTAAGAGTGAGAAAAACCTTTTGGCCTGCTTCGCCAAGCAAGAGGAATGTGGACTTCAGAGGCTAGCAGAGGCAGAAAACATTGGCCCAGCAAATATTCAATTTAAAGGATTCAAAGATAAGGGGAGTTGAAAAATGGAAGCAGCCCCCATTCTTCTTGATATGCGACGACGGGCCCATCTGGAGGCTGGGAGATAGCAAACTCCCACACCATCCCAAAGACCCCGCTCTCATCTGCTACACACCACAGCAGGAAAGCAGTGTGCAAATACTTACAGTACATTAAGTTCAACATTAATTCATGTATTTGCTTTGGTAAACACAGGGTTAGACTAAATCCCCTCGGACCAGATAACTATTATTGCTCATTCTTTAGCTAATGTTGTGCACATAACAATTTTAACACACATTAATCTTCTGTAACATCTTGCTCCGAAGATGTTTGTTATGCATTTCAAGATTGTTGATTTAATTAATTACACAATGCAAAGCTAAACTACTGAATAACTCTTCCTATTTGCAGGTGTCTTTTATCCATGTCAGATGGAAAATCTGTTGCCTTAAATTAAAAACTTTACAAATTCCTTACTATGGAGAAGCACCAAATAAACATGGACTGCATTTTCCAACCTTCCCGCCACTCACAGCTCTGTGCAGGATTGCCTCACATTCACACACATCCATATACCGATGGTGGCATCAGCCATGCAAGGCGACACCTGACCACCGGGAGCAGTTAGAGTTAAGTGTCTTGCTCAAGGACACCTCAACTAAATGTTGAGTTAGCGGGGTTTGAACCAGCTACTTTCCCTGTTCAACCAACTGTCATCCATTTAGTGTAGACAAACCTTAGGAGGTGTATAGTCTTAGTGTAGTCTCTACACTTCGTAACCCCGGAATTCCACTGGGCATTTGTGCGGACGCGTGTGCGACGCCTGTGCGACGCGTTCCGGCTACGACTCGGCCTCCGGAGCTGATCGCGGCCACTCTAGTCAATGTTTTCACTTCCACTATGAAAGGTCATCCCGGCAAAAAACACGCAAAATTTACGTATATAACATATATTTCACATCTACGTGCATTCAACATGCATTCTTTCAACCTGCACTCTATGTGTTGTCTACATGTTGTTAGCGTGTCTAAATTAAACACGCACAAAACACATAAACAACACGTAGACAGCACATTGAATGCACGTTGAATGCACATAGACAAAATGTTGACAACGTTCGGTTTCAGGTGTCAATTTTACGTGATTTTGACCCATTTTACCAGTTGCCCACTTTTTACGCATCAATTGTCATTGGTTACTGCGCACTATGGTCAAACCTAAGCATACGGGTGCCTACGGCTGCCACTGTTTAACATGATAAGAATCCTAGGCTATCATTATTTTCTTCCACATTTGTGTAGCCAAACTTAATATATAAAAATAATATTTTTGGATTGCATTTATTGTGACCTTATATTTTCATCTAGATAAAATTGCCTGGATGTGGTCCATCAGTTCCCATAGTCTCAAAAACCATGAACACTAATCAATTAATTCATGATACAGCGCTGATCGTTTGCAGCCCCGAATCAGGCAGTCAGTCATCCGTAGCATACTAAGTTGTCTTTGATTGGGTGGAAGAAGTTCAACACTACTCTACAACTCTACTATGTACATTAACAGGTGGAGCTCATTTGATTATGAGAAAATGCGACATTAGAACGCTGTGAAATACGTTTAAAAAAATAACAAGTATATTTCACAGCGTTATGGTGGCACGAGAACGCCGTGAAATATGCGCGTTCTGATGACCAAACACGCTTATTTAATGGTGTTGTATTGTGATTACCGAAACGGCGAAAAAAAACCTGCATGTTGACAAACTTACATGCAGTTACCAGCACCTTTTGGCGTTCCATACTGGGACGCTTCCATGTTGCATGTGGTGGAAGTGAAAGCATTGGCTAGAGTGACCATGTCGGAGCCCGGAACGCGTCGCACACACGCGCCCAATGGGATCCAGGGTGAGGCTAACACTATATTTAACCTCACCCATCTTGCTGACCTAGAGGACATCTCAGCTATAATGTGGATTTAATTTTAGTATTATGCAAGCTTTCACAGGTCACCTGGTCAGTCTAACTTAAGGAAGGAGTATCTTTATGAATATGTTCAACACATAGCATATGTAAATGTATGCATAGCTTGTGTTGAAGATAAGATGTGTTGTGGTCTGAGGAATATCTCGGCAAATCCACCGTGATTGCTTTTTTTGAAAACATGTTATTGGCTATGCTGACTGTCAGCTTGTAAATAACCTTATCCACTCTGTGATAATGGACCGTGTTGACTGCTTCACTATGCTATTTGGTAGCAGCCACATTGGATTTAGCTCTGGGCTAGTGTTTTGTCACTGTGTTTATCTTGCCCCTCACTCAGGTGCTCTCTCCTGTTATGCATAATTACACCTTCCGCATTTTACACTTGGCCTATTATTAATGTTCGATAACAGGTGGAATTGCGATTTACATATAGTGGTACTATCTATACGACTTGCATCACTGCCTGAATGTACCACACGCACTTAGGTGAAAGCTGTTGACTGGCTGATAACAATGACTTAAGGTGATAACCTTCCAACAGTCTTGAGGACACCCCCCTTCCCCCTCCCACCATTTTGCTTTAACTAATCGAATGTGTTGGTGAGAGAGGGGCAGTTTATGCACTGGCTGATCAATATGGCAAATTATGATTTGTGATACATCAGAATATGGATTCAGGAATACAGAAATATACTTCATCTTGAACTTTCTTGTTTAACTTGTTTCTGTGGTATGAAGTCACTTTGATTAATTTACTTTATTAGCCAGGGTACTGCCTTTGAAGATTTTCATTAAGATCAACTGAAATTCTTTAGACAAGATTTAACTTCTGAAAGGCTATTATCCCCAGAAGACATGGTTGATTAAGCAGAAAAGAGAAAAAAGGTTCTTAGGCTTGTGGATAAAACAATTCACTGGTGAATGATTTCTAGTCGGTTTTTTCTTGTTTACTGACAAGTATAAAGAATTATTTAATTCATAAAAATCAATATTGCTGTCCTTCAAATGTTTTTTACCACTCCATTCTACCAGTAGTTTAAATTTTATCCAATTTCCACAGATGTTTACTGCGACACAGACACGGATAAATATCAGTTTTTGTAGTTTGAAAATGGAGGCAGGCAATGTGTGAAGTCAATAGTGAAGCATCTTACATTTCAAATCGAATAAGTCATGCTCAATCTGGCATTTTTGGGGATCATGTTTGCATATTAACTCTTGAGAACAGGTAGAGCAATGCTAGAGAAAATTGCATTACACAATACATACTGTATACTGTAGTAGGGGGCCCATGGAGGCCTATAAAGAAAAAGTGAAACATTGTTTTTTCCCCCCTTCCTTTTTTTTTCCAGGGGCACAGTAAGACCACATAACTATAAAATAACTACAACCAACAATCCTTTAATTTCAAGACAATTATGTTATGTTTCTCTGACATAATAGTATCTTAAACTGTATAGTAAAAACAAAAAATACAGTGGCAACACTCCTTTGGTGAAGCTGAAGGCTTTAGATTATAATGGTAGTGAATGAAGAACGTTTCGTTTTGGCAACACCAATGTAAAATGGCGTCAAATGTCGCAAAGCGTCTCCGCCCACAGTGGTCTTCAAGGCAGGATATAATGTTGATCCCCCATGCAAGACAGTCAAGCCTGGTTTTAATCCATTTGCACTGCTGCTTGATGGAATATTGTGCTGGTATCTTTATGATAATCTTTGCCTGTATTTCTTCCCAAGGCACATCTGTCAGACTGGGTTGTTTGAGGGGCTCTGTCTTATCACCAGCCATGTCATTTAATCAGCTTTTCTACAGACAAATTTCACTGCCTAGCGCTTTATCAAAGGATCAGCATAGTTTTTTACAGTCAAGAGATTTGTGCATTTTTATTATTCCATGATGCAGGAGTTGGAAATACCAAACACAAAGCAGTTTGAATGAGATTTATTTAATTTTCTATTTCTCTGATAGTTAATTACCAAAATAACAAAGAAAAATGTTTGAATTTGTAATATAATGGATGGCTTTTTGCAGTTTATATATACTTTGTTCAGCTCTGGTCCTGCCTTGTGTATTTTTAAAGGTCACAGCAGATAATACAGAGGTATAGAGACGATGAGAAATAATTTTGTCCTCAGGTTACAGATGGTTTACTGCAGACAGGAATGTGAAACCTGTGCAGTTCATGGCTTATTCTTATGCAAGTGTGAAATGGAATGTGAACCTCTGAAAGATCTTCTAGCACAGCACACATAATCACGGGCTGCCCAGACAAGACGCACGACTCGTATATTGTGTGTTACTATGTACAGATTCAAGCGTTGATGTCCCAGCGGAACTGACCTCTTGAGGCTGGCACGGGTGTTCAGCTCGTCTCAGAAAGCGTGCTTCCGTCTGAATGAGGGTTCTGATTGTCTCAGCATTGTTCTGGAGTGGAGGAAATGGTAGAATGAACCCTTGTTCATACACTGTGTGACACCAGCACAGCCAATCAGCGGGGCGATGCCCCCTCCCCTAAACACGCTCTTTTACAGTCCGGTGAGCTGCTATAGGACGACACGTCCACAGGTCTCTTACAGGCCTCCCTCTCTTCCCACAATGCACTGAGGGTTTCTGGTGGCTGATAGCCTGGCTCCCTGGGGTCAAGAGGATCTTTAGACAGAAGGATGCTGATGGAGGGCACAGTCCTGTGGACTGTCATGTCCGAGGCCCCCTGTTCATGACTCTCCCAGACTTCCCTCACCCCCTTGTAGCGTAGCTTGGTGAGCTGGTGCAGGGAGCCCACCTTCCGCTTCATGATCTCAGCACATGTGATGGTCTTTGTGACGGCGCGCCCTGACCCAGTGAAGATGACCTGCCTCAGCCCGCCGTCGCTCTCAGCACCTGCGGGGCCTCTCCTCTCCTCCTGTATGCGTGCCATGGCAAAACCCATCAAGTTGCGGATTTTACTGCCCTCTTTAACCCTCATCTCCAGCAACCCAGAGGCTAGTCCTGGGAAGGGGCAGGGGCTGTCCTCCTCAGTTCGACAGATCTTCTTGAAGCCGCCCTGTCCCAGTTTGAGTGCATTGGGAGGTGTGTGTGAAGGGGCTGTCTCGGTGTGGCCCGCTGAGGGCTGCCCTGCACCCATGTAGGGCAGAGCCTGGCAGGGAGGGCTGCCCCCTGGTGTCACCTCCAGGCCGAGGTGAGGCCTGACTGCATCTCTGCTCAAGCACTGATCGCTGAGAACACCGCACCCTGTAAACATGTTGCCTGCAATTCAGTATCTGCCCCCTCAAACGCGTCACCAACATAGAGGGCTGGTTGCCACCATGGTCTTATGAGCGCTGACACTTTACTTCTTCTGAAGTCAACAGATGCAAGCTTTCAAGGCTCTTTAATGCTACCTCTATGAGAAAAAGCTGGAAAAGATCATGTTAGTACCCGACACAGGACAGTTGAAGACGTTCTTTAAAAGCTTCCCAATTTTATACCATCATGGATTATTTGGAAAGTGCTCTGCAGATGGATGAAATCTTGCAGCTAAATGATGCTCTCTCCTGCAACACTCAGGCTTTCACATCGTCCTTTGATCCTAAACAACAGGGAAATATGACTCCCCAGACAAACTTTTTTGCTGTTATGAAAAGTAAAATCAAAAACCAAAACTCCACCTTTCTCTCCGAGTCCCACACCAACGCTCTTGATTTTAATCTACTTGTCGGCCAGCGTCGTCCTGAACTCTCGTTTGACCTCAGGGTGGTCCAACTAATGGCTTTCCTGCTTTCTGTCTGAAGCGCTGGGTGGGTTTCCTCCAGCGTAGAGGGCTTTATGGCCCCACTCCTGGCCTCCTCTCCGTCAGCTACTCCAGGGCTACTGCAGGGCGGCCGAGCCTGGATCGCATTCCCATGAGGCTTCCGTGCCTCCTCCAGTGCTGCTCTGCTCCCCACAAAGAGCCGTCAGGGACAAGAGCTGCCTCACGAATGCTCACAGGAGGAGTGTCTGTGGTTGAAGGGGAGCATGAGGGAAAGGGGAGACAGCCCTCTTAAAGGCGCAGACCTTTCATCTCTCTACACCAACACTCCCTCCACGGCAGCAGCCTGCCTTCCACGGATAAAGAAGGGAGGGGAGGGCGTCCCCTTTAAGAGCCCAAGCGCAGGTCCCCAGCAACTTTGTCAATCTCTTTAGAGGACATTCCCGTGCATGTGCTCAATGTACATGACTGATTAAACCTCCGTTCTAAAATAGACACTCAGTCAAGCTGCAAAACAATGAATTAAATTAGCGCCGTTATAATTGAAAACATCCTTCAAAGAGCCATTGAAAGTCAATGCCGTTAAATTACACTCTACTTAGCCTTTATCCTGTTAGATGTTTTTGACCATAACCATTTACATAATGTGGCCATAATAGCTTCATCTTTGAAGCAATCCAGTGTGTGTCTCTTATTTCGGGGTTGTTGTGTGGGTCTCCGGCTGGTGTGGAGGGCACAGTCTGCAGAGCATGGCAGCATGTCTCCAGGTCCAAGGCTCTCTTATAGTGTGGCCATCTTCATTAGCCTGCTGGGGGGAAGTGCACAGGTGAGGACGGACACTTGACAGGTAGGGTAATAAGCATCCTAATGGGCTTTCCATCACCAGTGGAGGGCGCTGGCCATCTCGCACCCCTGCCAGACAGGTGTGTGTGTGTGTGAGAGAGAGAGAGAGACCCAGACAGCTGTAGTGCTGTGCTGCTGCGGCCAGCCTCCCAGACGACAGGTGGGTTTGTTGTGGTGTGTGACTGACAGATGGGAGAATAGGTAAAGACAGCCCAGTGGGGCTGAACCTATGAGGCCATGCCAAAGAGGCAGACGTCTCCTAACTGTTCTATCGCACCACCACCTCACAGTGTACGCTAGCACACAACACGGGCCGCAGGTTGGTCCTTACAGGATCTGGTAGGCTCGTTCATGTTGGCATGCGTATTATACAGTATCTCGACGGCCATCAGGCAGAGGAATCTGTTATCGTACCACACGTCACACAACCCTACCATAGACTAACCTCTTATTGGACCAGCTGGAATGCATCAATGAGGCAAGGCAATAAAACCAATGATCAATGCTGATTGATTCTCTTGTTAATAATATGCACAGAAAAGCTGGTATATACATAGGTACTGACAGCAAGATACATATCAATGCTGTTTTGGCCAAGCTATCTTTCCGTCCTTTTGCTGAGAAGGAGGGAGTGGAGGAGGAGGGGAGCACTCACTACCAAAGTGATCATTCCGTTGCTTGGGAGAAATTACCCTCATCAGTCATACAGAGATACACAGCTGCCGTAGGGTGTCTGCTGATGTTACTGCATAATAAACTCTTGTTTGTTTGTGTATGTGTGTGCATGTGCCTGTGCATGTGTTCAGTATGAAGAAGCTGGGAAAGAGCAGGAGGTGTAAAGGAGTGATTTAGCGCTTAAGAGGTTAAAATGGACATTTAAAGTTAGTCTGTAATCACTCCTCTTTGAAACACGTTCCAGCATCATTTGCTCCACGATTTTGTGCGTCCATGCGAAAATAATAGACGTCGCAATTCAGAATGTGAATAGAAATGTGTCTTGTGAAAAACATTCTTGCTCACCTCTCCCAGCTCAAATCTATTCTCCAGATGCCTATATAAAAACGCCAGAGCTCGACGAAAATGCTGCATATTGACCTTTTTGAGAGGGACTATTATGGTTTTCTTTTCTCCTTTCAAATTGCTGTGTTGACTGTTGCTGAATTAGACTGTGTTGCTCCCACTTGGCCACCCCCCCCCCCCCCCCCACCACACACACACAAGCTGCCCCCAGCTCTAGCACCTCTCCAACCATTCTTTCCGATCACGTTATCTGACCTTGGCTGGCATGTGTAGCCTGTACTCCTCACACATCGTGTCTTCATTCAACAGCCTCCTGCAGCTTTCAGTCCCACCCACAGCCATATACCCAAAGAAAACCATTCATTGTGGAAGACAAAGGGTGGCGTGTGTGTCTGTCTGTCTGCCGTCTCTATTCTGTGCTTCACATAGCTAGTTGTTTCTGTTTTGGATTGTAAGGCAGCACTCCCCTGGACTGTTGCAGCACTGAGTACAGTTGGAGAGGGGCTAGTTGGGGGAGGGGGGTTGCTGGAGCTGCGGCACACAGGCTCCATTCCTGGCTGTAAGCTAACCGCCAGAGCTTCACGCTCATCAACCAACGGTGGCCTGGAGGCTGCCATTCTGCTCCATGTAGAGCTAGCCTGCAGCTTGGCTGTTCTGCCCCACAAACTCCCAGCCGGCCCTGGTGGGGTACCAAGTGGAGCACACACACACACACACACACTGAAAGAAAGACACACATACACAGAAAAGGTCCATGCTCAGCATAAGGTAGGCTATTGGAGCAATTACAGAAACATGGCAGAACACGATGAACCCCCTGCCCCATCAGAAGGGAAATAGAGTGAACAGACGGAAAATGATGACGGCATTAATAACTAGGCTGCGAGCAATGGGGGGGTGGGGGGGGGGCAGTGTGGAAGCTGGATGGGTGACCCTCTCTGATTTCACTGTGACAGCACCTTAGCGGCAAATGTTTTTTTCTTTTTTTTTGTAGTCGATTTCTGGACGTTTAAATGGGTGTGTTCGTGTGTCAAAGGGAAAGGTACGTTGGTTGTTGTAACATGCCAAATGATGCAGGCAACGACATGTCCCTGTAACCACTCTCCATTATTCTGCTAAACGTCAGGTCCAGACCTCACCGCCTGTGTCTCTCTCTCTCTCTCTCTCTCGCTCTCTCTCTCTAGTCACAGCTGTAGCGATGCCTTCAGCACTGCAATGCAGATGTGTCTCCCAAGAGCAGGACAGTTTCACTCAAGAGGCTGGTGAAGACACACCTGAGGGAGAGTCTGGCCCAACACAGCAGCCAGAGGACAGTGCAGGGTATGTATGTATGTACGCAGTGCCCATGAGCAAAGCAAAACGCTGCCGCACTTAACATGTAAAAGATTGAAGGCATATGGCAGAAAAACCTCCGACATGGCAAACTCTTGATTTATGAGGCCTGTCAATGAAAGTGATGTTTTCTGCTTGGTGAAGTGAACATGCTTCGGGCTTAAAGCAATTTAATTTGGTGACTGTATTAAGCTATCAAGCTGCTAAGACATACATTTACTTAAAAGAGATACTTAACTGATGTTACCCTTAGCTCTATAGCTTCCTTACATATACTGTATATTAAATCCTTAATCATTCAGCAGCCCCACCGGCATTGTTGACACTGTTCTACACTATTTTAAGTTGTCTTCAAAGCTGCTATCTGTCCCTATGTATTTTGAATTTATGTGATTAAAAGGTACTGTATTTTACAAAAACATTAATTTATATTTTATACCACAACAATTTTGACTAAGGGCGATAATTGTTTTTGCTGAAGCTGAAGAGCGTAATGTTGAGATAAGTTACAGTAGTCAAGGGTTGAACAAAACTTCATAATACCTTTAAAATAACCCTCCAATGATGGCATTTTGCATTTGCAGTGCAGTGGGAAGGAACTGATCTCAGTTGTTATGCCCTCTGAGGTGCATTTGTGCACCCAGTTTGATTAACTCCAATGTCTCTAACTTAAATTGGCAGCAGCGCTTGATAATAGCTTCTGCGTGCAGCACTGCTGTTTTGTCCAGCTTCAGGCAAATGTTAATGGTCTTTATGGGAAATTTTGATCAATTAAATCAAGGAGAATTAATAGACCATGTAAAAATAAATGCAAAAAAGCAAACGAATGGCTCAGAGCAATTTCCCCTTAGTGCTACAGCTTACATTTGGCACAGTACTGCTGCTCCAAATGTAATTTTAGCAGTAGCAGATAATGGGTGCGTCATGGCAACGAGCTAGCAGTAGCCTATGTCTAAATACTGAGCATTATTATCTGCAGAACAGTTTAAGCAATACTGATAATGATGATTAACGTGTCATTTGGTGCAAAGTGTTTCATTCATTCATTCATTTTTGCTCTGCTGAGTCCAAATAAAACGTGTCCTGTGCATATACCCCATTCCACACATGACGTTCACATGCAGCAGGTGGAAAGCTATTGTAGTGGATCAAATCCATGGTTAGTTTTTTTTTTACTAATTGACCCAGGAGCCAAGCAGAGCAACAGCTCAGCCTCTGTTCTGACGTGACGGCCCTGGATGCAAGGCCCTCAGGCTGCATTACTAGAACATTGGAAATAACTTTCTTTTGTTAACCTGTGAATGTTACCTTGCAGGGACCTTGTGTGTGACTCCACAGCTCAGCACACATCAGCACATAACACATTATCATCTCACTTCACACCAGCCAGAATGTTCCACGTCTGCCTGCTGAACCGTTAAAAACACACTGTTGTGGATCACTGGCTGGTGCACAAGTAGAACACTGCAGCAGTTTGCGGCTTGCGTCTCCCCAGAACACCCCCACCCACACACATAAACATCCTCCTGCCACAGAGTTTCCAGATGGCCAGGCAGTTTGAATCCCACAGTCCGTGGCTCTCAACTTCACAGGCACACATTCGTACCGGGTCAGCGCTCACTACATCATGGTAGAAGAAGACAGACGCTAATCCTACCCAGCATGCCTCTCTGGAAGTGCTCTCTATGCAAATTGTGTTTTTTTGGATGCACGATGGGCGGGAGAGTCTGTGGTGTGACAGACACATGATTGCTCAGCAGGCCAGGCTGTACTGGTGGGGGACCCCTTTCACTGTGTTTGGCTCAGGTTACCTGGTGGTGGGTTCAGGCTTTCAACAGCACAGCGGTGAACTTAAAAAAATCTGTTCACAGGTCCTTGCCAGATTTATCCTGTATTTAATTGCGTCGGAGAGCAATCATTCTCTGACCTACAAATCTGTGGTGAAGCTGCATTTTACAATGGAGCCATAATTGCAGGAGTTTAATTGCCTGGCAATGTTCAGCTCCCTCTGCCTGCTTACATTGAAGAGGCCAGTAATTAGAAACAGGGAAAAATTGGGTGGCAATTTTTTCTTGGCAATTATCATAATGCAAAAGAAGTGCCATTAGCATTGTTAGACCCACAGTGTATAATCCTCTGACACCGTCGATCCCGCACTTAGCTACTGGGTACAACAAGTCTTGATTTTCCTGTAGCCTTTACACTTCCTCAATCACTATTTTAGTCATCAGCGTTTCAGGGCTGTCAGCACAGGAGTCGTACTAGCAGAAAGAACACTTCTTTGCCCAGAGTATTGAGAGGATTAGACCAAGACTTAGCATTAGCTGCCTGTGTTTCCTTTAAAGGTATATAAATTGGGTTTTAATCCTCTTTAGAGCCAACCGTGAAATTGTGTGTGCTATAACAGCAAAATTATGCAGTCAGAGGATGTTGTAGCTCACTGACATTTCATTTTTCTTTTACTATATTGTAGGTTTTCATTGCAGAGTAGAACCTTGGACACTTTTCTTTTGAAAAGAGATAGAGTATGCTATACATTCAATGTTTCCCAGCAAAACATTGCATAAAGCATTCCCACTGCCTCCGCCAGCTTGCCTTCTTCCCATAGTGCATCCTGGTGCCATGTGTTCTCCAGGTAAGTGACGCGCACGCACCCGGCCTCCCACATGATGTCAAAGAAAATGTGATTCATCAGACCAAGCCACCTTCTTCCATTGCTCCGTGGTCCAGTCCTGATGCTCACGTGCCCGTTGTAGGCGCTTTTGGCAGTGAACACGGGTCAGCATGGGCAATCTAAATGATCTGCAGCTACGCAGCCCCATACACAACAAATTGCAATGCACTGTGTTCTGACACCTTTCTATCAGAACCAGCATTAACGTTTTCAGCTATATGAGCTACAGTAGCTCATTTGTTAGATCAGATTGTGGCCTACTGACATTAATCTTATATTGTTTATCTATAAGTTGATTGAACATTTTCTAATTAATTTGAATTGTAATGGTTAATGATTACATT
>JAODOY010000018.1:5410704-5421103 GCA_025399855.1 Forbesichthys papilliferus | reverse complement strand
CAGCAGAGGACGCCAAACCTCCCTTACCCAGGCCACGTTGGAAATCTCTGACTGGGGCATCCTGAGACGTTCTGATGGCTTTGAGCAATCCAGTACTGCCCAACCTGCTAAAACACAACCAGCTACCTCCACAACTGAGCCATCATGGATTAGCATTCCACATGGTCAGCAGCCCTTGAGACAATCAGGTAAATTTACACAGCCACTTGCACCACCCACACCTGCCACCCTATTATGAGTGCCTAATTCCCTTTGTAGTTTATTTGAATGGGTAATGTGTCTTTTTTTTTTCTTTCAAAACAGAGACAAAAACAGCTTTATTAGGTAGAATAAATACATATTGTTACATGTAAGTGCAATTAAATTAGTTGTACAGTTTGGTACATGAGAAATTTCACATGTGCCAAATGGACCCCACATGGTGTCCAAATGGGTACCTTTGGATAAATTTGAAATTCCGGCTGACAATTTTCTAATAAAACCTCTCTCTATTTGCTCTGTTTCACTCTATTAGAATCGACTTTTGCACAGGAAATGTTGAGATGTTGGGCTTTTGTTTTCTGGAGCCTTAGGACTACAGATGCATCATCCTAAAGGGTTTTTTTACTCTAATATTTAGTTTTTTTTCAGGCGGGAACAAAATTTTAAATTTTTACTGTTTTCCATCTCTATTTACTCTGCAATGGTAATATAAATCAGTTTACTTATAAGGTTTTCACGACCAAAATTTTCTGCCATATCAAATGAGACCAGATGTGTGTTGATAGGCCTCATGGTTGAGGAACTGCACTTGATTTATTTGTGGTAATACATTTTAGCTGTTTTTCCTGGAAATGGTTTCAGGGATGAAGAGGCTAGCCTACACCTCAGCTAACATGACTGGCCACCATTGACCATAGTCACCGCACAAACCACTATGCACTAATGTACTTTCTTACTCAGGTAAGAAAGCCTACATATCTAACCAATCAGCGAGTTTGTAACAACAAGCAAAACTATGATTGGTCAATAGGATTGTCACTCCTTTTCATTTGTTTCCATGTCGAGCAAGCGCAAATTCATTTCAAGAGGGCAGAGGTTTAGATCTGAGCAGTTGTATGTGCAGCTTTATTTCAGTTCTTGTGACATTGCAATTATTGCGCCCATGGTTTTGCCTCAACTTCTCAACTCAGAAAGTGTGCTAGACAGATTTCTGCACACTCAACATACGACGTCCGCACGCTCGAAACAACTTTATGCGTGTTCAAATGAACATTCTGTGTCAACTGTCTGTGTGCACGTTCGACTCAAGATTATGCGCGCTCGATGTTGTTTGTGTGTGCTCAACACAACATTCTGCGAGCGCGATTTGTGAGACTATATTGACGCCATATAAACCACACACTGTTATTGTCATATTTATCTGCATGCCTAATGCATGTCTAATGCCACAGGAAACAAAAAAAGCATGGCAAGTTAATGTTCACAAGTGTATCATATACACGTCTATTTAGCTTGATTTAAAAAATAAACTACCTGTCATATTTGAAAAATATGTGTATGTGTTTCTAGCATATAGCTAGCCAAACTGAATTTTACATGATTAATGAGGTAATTGGAGACTTGCAGCAACAAGACAAGCGGTTCCAATATGCTGCTAGCAGTAGCGATGTCACCACCAGTAAAACCTCTTCTTAATCCACTGATCTGTGTTTTCTAATTCCCAGACTATGTGAACTGGTTACCGCCCCTGGTGAACCTGTCTCAAATGGAACACCTCCGCAAGAGAAGAGTTGAATAACGATTTTACTTTAATCAATTCACAATTTACCCCCCCCCCCCTTCCAATTTACATCCCATTTATTATGCATTATTCGCCATTTTTTATGATTTTCTACTAACCTTCTCATCTAATTTTGTATTCAGATAGGGTTAGCGCTATTATGTCAATTAATACAATGATTCAGTGACATATCCTAAATACATTCTCTTCACATCTCAAGTGTAAAGGAGACTGCCAGCATTCCACGTCTTAGCCGGGGGAACTGCTCTCCTATGACTAAACCGCAGCAATTTTTCAAGCCAGAAATGTGAATGGTTAAAAGGAAAGGAAGACACAACATGTTAAATCTTCTACATGACTGTGCTTTATTTTAGTCTAAGCAGAATAGAATGGACTAGAACTACAGAGTTCTATAGAGCACTATAGGAGAATCCACACCAAGATCCCAGTGAAAACAGACCCGAGCCAATGCTAAATCCAATTACAGCTCTGTTTAAAAAAATGTTTACAAACAAACAAGAAGAAATCTAAAATAAATTATATATTAAGATTGAAAGTACTGTAAATTATAGATATATCAATACATTATGATAACATATTAACGATTAACGTTATTAACTTCTGGATGGCAAATCAAATATCCACTTGAAATAACCATAAAATTAAACAAGAACATAAAGCTGGGAAGGTGTCATGACAAAGACACGGAATCAATATTTATTTTTTAAAGGCTCACATTGAAAGTTTTATTGGCTGCTCAGATGACTGAGACACTTTTGGTCCTTGTAACCTATGAACATGAAAGTGAAAGAACTTGTCCTTGTACCTATCAGAATGGTCTTGAGGCATTGTCAACTCTGGGATTAACAGGTACGTTTTTAATATTTGCAATGGTTTATTCTGTACCATTTTGCATCCCAAGAACACAGTGTCTGACCAGTGTTCACAGGTAGTACTGTCAGAGAGAATAGGCTGTGTTTAAGGCAGAAATTTCTCTTAGTTTTAAACTCGTTTGGCGTCATAACCCTGACTGAATCATGCGATATAATTATGTACAGTTGGCACAATGATGTTCCAGTTTAACATTATATAAACTATTCCAACAACATCAAGATGAACATCTTTGAGAACTACAGGGTGAATAAGATGAAAATGTCATATATAAGACAGCATTTAACATGAGCAGAAAAAAATGACAGCAGTTCATGGCTTAAAGACAACTGAAAATGACAGCATAGGTCTCAAAACCAATCTTGGTAGTTTTTTCTTTTTCCTTTTGCAAAGAACAAAAGGCATACAACATACGATTCTGATTCCCTTATTGTGCAATGGACTCCACTCTCATAATCCACAATATGTCCAACTCTACAATACAGGGATTTAAAACAGGGATTGCCAACAAAAAAAAAAAAAAAAAAAATTATATAGAGTATGTTTATATGTACTGTATATATCTCAGTTTTTTTACATGGTCAAAGCATATCAGAGTAAACCTTGTGACATGGGGTCTATCCCAGCTTCAGCAGACAAATAACTATTCACATATTGACATGAATATCAAAACCTATTTTGAACATAATACCATCACTATACAAGAAATAAAATAATTTATCTTCCATTTCTGATCAATTATTTTATATGTTACTTTTGTTCAAATCAATTATATATATTAGTAATGTATTTATGTATTTCTATTCATTGTTTAAACAATCTTTTGTACGGTCTATAAAGAAGGCTCGACGGAATTAAAAAATAAAATATATGTACAGGAGTTAAGTACTGTAGCTGTGTAATGCAGAGTGCATTTGAGTTAGACAGCGGTGGGGGAGGGGTTGGGAAGTATTGGAATTCTAAGATCTCTATATATATATATATATATATATATATATATATATCAAATTAATATATATATTATCTGCCCCCCCTCCCGCACCACACGTCTGTCAGGACCATACACATGTATGAGATATGCAATTCCAAATAATTTCCATACAACTTGAGATTAAACTGTTACCTATACCCAAAAGTAAATTTCATCCCATTGATTTAACAGTTGTACAGCAGATAAAGAAAAGCTATTCTTATTGAAATGTGTATCTAATTTTCTAAGGAAATTACTAAACATCTTAAGCCAACAAGCAAACCTCCCCTTTCACTGCATGTGCTATGAGTGATTTGTCTGCTCTGTTCCAGCGGTGAGCAGACATTAAATTAACATTTGGATGAATGCTACTGTCACTGTCACAGTCATGATCATCAGCACAGTCTGTCCAATACAATTATTGCACATGCAATCATTTAATTGTCAGAGAACTCATCATGTGCAAGTGTAAACAGAACAATCAGCAGATTTCTTTGAGGGCATAGATTAGGAGAGGCACAGGGCTTGAAATATCCCTGCACTACAATTAATACGCTTCATAGTGACATCATAGTCCCACAGTTGGACAAAGAACAAGCTGTACACATCATACATCCCTATCACTTACGGTACTAAATGAAGGTAATGATAACAAAACATGTTTTTGCATGCAACACTCATCACACTTTCATTGAATGACATGATGGGTGACCTGATCTTTTCTGTTTCTTTTGTAATTACTTTCAGGATCAGGGGTATGGCAAGGCTCTGAACCCCTCCACTAATCATGACATCATATCACCTGATGCCCTGAGTATCCGGAGTGATTTTGTGGAGTTTCAGTATAGCACACAACCCCTATCCTTACCTCCATTTTTAACCAAAATCTAATCTCCACAGCAAAACCCTTTTCTGTGCTGAAGTGAGTTTGGCGGGGAAAAAAACACTCCCTAAGCAGTTATTAAATGAGGAGGCATTCATTTTGTCCTCTTCCGTCCAAAAGGGTCCTTTAATTATCTATCCACTGTCAGTCAATTACATTTCACTTCCTTTCCTTGAAAATGACTGCTATTTTAGGGTTAGCATTTTGAACCCAGGAGAATGGAGAGTCAGACAGCTTGGTCCTGCAATTGGCTAGTCAGACCCTCCAGTGACTCCGTCTTCTCAGGAGCACTGACCTTGTGGAATGCTAAATAAAGGTAGTAGGACCAGTATTACTTGAGCTGTAAAGGAAGTAGTATCAATCTGTAACAGACATGTTGTATTTAAAGGTGTGTTCCCTTGATGATGGCTATATGGTAGTGTCAATTACAGCTGTAATACCTGCTGTCATAGATGCCACCATACAGCCAGGTGAGCTAATTAGATTCATAGTGTAAGCACATTATGTGAGTGCTGCGACTTTATGTGAGTGCGGCATGCGATGTCTGCGGTGTCAGTTGTGCCCAACTGACACTAATGTTCTAAAGTTGGCAGTAGCTGATTGCAGTTTTTAGAATGTTCAGAAACTGACAGGACAACTCAGACCTTGGATAATGCGACGTGAAAAATAGGGAATTACAAAGAAGTCGAGACATTACCGCAGGCTGCTATAGCGGTTGGAAAACTGCTGGCTGCTTACGGCGAGTTGGGTTTTCTCTTACCACAACTCTGCTTTATACGTGTTCCCATGTTCAGAAACTATGGCGAAGTGGAGTGAGTAATGGACAGTTATATAGCTTCCTAGACACCTTCAATGAAAATAGTGTGCGCTAATATGGTACACGGCAAGTTGTCAGGAGAGAAGTTGTCAGTTTGTTGGAAAACTGTGCAGACGTTCTACAACTCCACCCGACCTGACTGGAAATGTCAAACTCTAAAAACTCCAACCGACTAACTCCAACTAACACAGACTGACGGCGCATCCTGATCCAACAGTTGGAGTTGGTCAGCGTTTGTCGGGGCAGTGTGCAAGCAGCTTTACAGTAAAGTGAAACAACACCATGGGCAAACAACCATGCACTCATGTCCATTAGGGTGGTTTAATGTAACAAATAAAAACTGATCCAGAAACTGCTTAATTATTTCTGGATGTAGCCTATACTATAGCACTTCAATGACATCTTCCCCAATGTGCTAGTTCCAGCCAGGAAACCCATATTTAAATAATGTACTGATGTACACACAGTCTAATTGAACTTTGTCATTGGAGGAGGCATAGCTAAGCATTGCACTTAGCCAGGCAGAATGCAGGGTGCTAGACTATGATAGGTTTCTGTCAGCATACTTTGAAGCAGGTGGACCTTTGAATATTAAGAATCACTAGTATAGAAGCAGCCTGATATGGAGCACTACATCAGCAAACATGCAGGTGTTGAAGCTCTTCAGGAGGCAGCTGAATCACATCTAGAGCATTTAAGGTTAATTTCTAATGGACAAATATACTTTTATATTCTTCCAATTCCCCATCAAATTGAGGAAGCTTTTTAAAACAGGCTATGTTTTGGGAAACAATGCTGGGATGTAAATCTAGACTTTAAGCAGAGACACTGTAATGGTTTACAGCTGCACTTGAAGGACCTGGAAGTTCCAGTAACATTAATGGGTTCCTACCCATTTTATGCTGTTCCCTGATGTGACATTTAAGTATTAACACATTAACATCTATGATACACAGGGCTTTCTCCTCTATCTGCCTATATTCAACAATATTATTGGTGCCAGGTCAGCTGTCACCACGCTTGTATGAATATAATTCTCTCTAATCTTCCTTCTGTCAGCCGTATGCATTCAGAAACCATCACGCCTGTTATTTGGTTAAAATTATTATCCTGGTGATTTTTCACATGGATGCTGGTAACGTATAGAGGCTAACAATTATCCTGTGATTAGAAGGTGAAATAGCATGTCAAATATGATGCAGGAGACCATTGGAGGGTAGTGTGTGCAGATATGGCCAGGTTTGGAATTGTTGTTCAAGGGATGAGGATGGGTTGGGGCTGTGGTCTAAGACAATGAGCGCAGAAAGTGTGAAATGCATGGTAAGGTGACAGCGAGGACACAATTTAAGACCTAGGACTCACACAAAAGACAGACCATGGCACTCTATTGAAATGCCAGACAATGGCAGGTTTATCTGTCAGCACTGCAGAGCATTTGAATGTGTCTGGTCTTCTCCAGTCTCCAGAGAGAGAGGAGGGGGAGCGGGAAAGGAAAGGAAAGAAAATCTACTGAAATCTTATTGATCCAAAGAGTTTCCCACTACCCTTCCATGTCTCTTCTAGAGGTACCCAGTATCTATGCAATAGCTTGACTCCAGGTTCAGGCCTGTGAACCTTTGGTTCATTCAAGAACAAAGGGGGTTAGACCTTTCAAACCTTTTAAAATCTCTACTAGTAATTGTCATTGTACACTTTGCGCTCTGTAAATGACAGGGATGGGTCCCTGGTGGTTTGTTTTGGGTTTGTTTGTGATTGGAGGGTTGGGATGATTAGTGTAACATGAGTGGTGGTATTACTTTATTTTTTATATATTGTATTGTTTTAACTCATTTTGAATTGTTTTTAATGATGTAGTGTGAAGCACTTTGTGTTACATGAATTTGTATGAAAAGTGCTAAATAAATAAAGATTGATTGATTGATTGATGACTAAAAAAACAATGGGAAAACTATAATGACCAGGCTAAATGCACACTATTGGCAGAGAAAGTCTTCTCAAGTGAGTATTTTATTATATATTCATGTATAGCATATGTTAGACCATGCCTATGATATTAAATTGTTTTTCATAAATCCTGGGCTGCGTTTGGTTCATTACTGAATGAAATAACGGCTGCACATTCATTGTACAGGGGAGCTATCCAAACATGCTACTAGAATGTGCGTGCATTTTAATAATCTGCAATCTGTGTATAACACATCACTATAGCACTCACTAGCAGACTAACAGTGACACACATAGTGTACACTACAGTACATGTGTATGCCTGCAGTGCAACAGGGCCCCTGTCCAATCTATCTGGTCCCTGTTTCTTCCCGACCCTGCTCACCACTGACTCCTGCTATCCTGATGTACACATCACAACACAGGCCGCTGCCTAGCCCCTTACGAGTGGAGCTTGTCTCTGCCCAATCAGAAAGAACAAACCGACGGGCACAGAACGTCTGTCGTCTGTGACCTAAGTGGATCAACTAAGTAAACAAAACCTTGTGTTCTGGTCTCTGGTTCATCCCTGACCAGGTATAGTAGCACACCTGCTGCAGTGTGGATGGATGATACACTGTAGCTGCAAATTATTAATATTATCATCATCTTTGATCTTATATAATTGTAAAGATTTATATTTTGGTTAATTGAGATTGGATTCCTGTGATTGGCTGGCTATTGTCTGCTGTGCGCCCCTGCGTATGGGTCCATCCTGCCTGCTAAGCCTGACAGCGACATGCAAATGCATAATATGAAAACAAGATGAATTTTTAAAAAAAAGAAAAATGACATGCATGCAGTGAGAATCAATAAAAAGGCTGTTTGATTGTGCTTTCAGGATGGATAATTGAAAGAAGGTATACACAGACTGGTTCTGTACGCAGTGTGCAGTGGGGTGATTTTAGAATTGCTCAACTTTTTTATTTTGAATTATTTGTAATGTGTTCATTGTTATGTTTATGCTGTACTGTATGTTAGTATGCCTGTATTCCGCAGATGAATATAGGAAGTATTTAGAATGATTGATTGAAAGAAAATGTATACTGACTCCGGCCTCATTCCTAACATTTCTATCAGTTTTATATGTACTGTTGGAGCCTGCATCCAGAAGTGCTTTAGGACACTTCAACACCTGCATTTCATAGCACTTCACTGTCTTTTTTGCCACAGATGTCACAGACATTACAGGAAAGCTGAAGGAAGGTTATGAGTGACTCAACTGGAATTTAGATGTTGAAGTACAATATACGATTTTCCATAGGCTCTTGGAATAATATAGGAAAAGTCAGGGAACATGTTATAAGTGGCATTCACGTTACATATAACATTAAATCAGTTAAAAAGGCCTTTCTTTTGCCATCAATACAGTGAAACAAGTGGATCTTAAGAGCAACATTTTTTGTTTGGATCTGCTATCAAACAACAAGCAATCTTTCTCAATCAGAACACTGTGGAAAAACATCCTTGCTATCCTTCTTGACAAACCCATGGTTAAAATGGGAATTTTTATTTTCACAACAATGTTACACGAACCATATTGTCTTCATTTAAAGTCCATTCTGTTGGCAGTTTCAGTAGCTATCAACTCCTTTATCTCCTCTTCATTTGTCCTTCTCCTATGGTAAAACCCTCTTCCTCGAACAGTTTGTAGTTTTATAATTCACACTCCCTGTTGGAATACAAAATATCATGAAAAATAAAGGGGAAAAAAACACATCTAATGTCCATTTTGTTCTTGGTCTTTACAGTGGATTGTCGCTTAAACAGAAAGACTTAGCTGGAAGCCTCACATCTGCACCGGGTCCAGCGCAGACCGGTTCAGACACTTTTTGCCTTGTCCTGCTGTTTAACTTCCAGAACATTCTGTTCTCAGCTGTGTGAGCGGTGACTTGTACTTCATGGTTACATGATATCCAGTGGCCGAGACCTTACCGTCCAAGAGACTCACTGATCAGGGCGACGGACAAGTTATTTTCTCCGTTGCTCTCCTTTTCTTTACAAGTTCAAGTATTTTTTCTTTAAAAACAACAACTTTACTAATCTACTTATACTATTCTAAAGCCTGGAGCTTAATCAACTCCTATACTACGATTCCATATGTAGATATTTTTGTATTTTATTGGTTTTGTTTTATTTTGTTTATGCATTATTTCAATTTGCTTTGATTCTTACTTACAATTAGGCCACTGGATATTGAGTTAAAGTGTTTTTTTTATTACTACGATTAAATTGTAATACTTGCAGCTACAATGTAAGTTTTAAATATATATTTATATATTTATATTCTTTTAAAAAGCGTTTAGTCCTTTGGTCCCTATTTCCTAAGGAATGATGCATGTAAATTATCCTGGATTCTCCTCTTCCTCCCATCATCTTCCTCATCTTCATCTATCCAGAGCTTGCCCTGTCACAGAGCACAACCTGTGTAGGCACGAAACCAAAATGGCAGCAGGCTGGTGTGTGTATGTGTTTGTGTGTGTGTGTGTGTGTGTTTGTTTCAGTATTTGAATTGGCATTTGCACGTATTTATACATGTACAAAATATAATGTATAAGAAATGTTTTTGTTTCTTTTGTGTCTTCAATGTAGTGTCTTCAAATGTGCGTGTGTTTGTCTATTTTGTATCTGTACATGTGTGTTGTGTGTCTATATTTGTCAGTATGCATGCTTTGAGCATAATGAGTCTATAAAGGTTTATTTTTCCCATCATGTCTAAAAAACAGCAGCAAAAAGTTGGTCTGCAAAAAATCCTCTTCCTCAGGCGCCGAAGCAAAACTAAGACTTAAAGAGGCTTTTGTGAAAAAGAGGCATTCACGAAAAAAAAGGCAGGAAAAAAGGAAGGGAAAAAAAGAGAGTGGGGGTGGGAAACCCGTGGGATCCTTCGCTAAGTTAGCCAATCTCTCCGCTCGTTTCCAGCAGGATCAAGGGACCACCCTTACCTCATGATATGTAGCAGACCAAGTCTTTGTACTTATACTGCACTTGTGGAAATAAGGTTGCTGTGGCCCTTCATCCTGTGAGAGAGAGAGAGAGAGAGAGAGAGAGAGAGAGAGAGAGAGAGAGAGAGAGAGAGAGAGAGAGAGAGAGAGA
>JAODOY010000018.1:5390803-5402664 GCA_025399855.1 Forbesichthys papilliferus | reverse complement strand
GAGATTGTCTTGACCAGGACCACACCCCTAAATGCATTGAAGCAACTGCCATGTGATTGATGATTAGATAATTGCATTAATGAGAAATTGAACAGGTGTTCCTAATAATCCTTTAGGTGAGTGTATATATATATTTTAATAAAATGTAAGATAAAGTGATTCCAGTATGTTTTAGTGCCATTTTAAAATAATCGGGATAATATCGTTTATCGCAATAATTTTGGCCAGGATAATCGTGATATACATTTTTTATAACATCCCCTGCCTAGTGAAGATACTGTAAATTGTTTCTAATGTATCTCAAATACGAGACCTCATTGCTTCCAAAACAATACTTAAAGTAGATTTTGTCCAATTTTGTTTTTTATTTGGAAATATAACTTAATTGTTTGTGAAAATAAAGACTAGTCCTCCTATATTTTTTGCGGCAGTAAAAATGAAACGCAAACGTAATCCAGTATCATAACAAGCTACAAGATAGCAAGCATACTGGTAGCATGTAGCCTAGCCAGCTAACATATGGTTCAGTATAAGGTAGCAAGTTGCAGCCTAAGGTAACTTCACTTACGTGTCAAATGTTATGTCTCAATCCGTTGTTCTATTCAAAAGCAAGCAACCGATATTGTTTCCCATACCCTTCAGTGGTAATTTTGAATAGATAAGATTCCTTTCTGGATGAATTAAAATAAAAAAAACATTATACATTGTTGTAACAACCTCGTCTGTGATGTAATATAATAGCAATATACTGTACATACTGTACCTCACACGCGGACAGACAATGTGAGTGATACAATTTAGTAAAAATTTTACAGTATACCTTACATAATTATAATTATTATAATAGAAAAGCTTGTACAAGAAAAATATTAACTTAAAATAAATAAAATATAAAATACGAATGGCTTGAAATGAATTGTTGACTTATTGTTATTTTGGCATTTGTAATCAGTGTTGTAGTCGAGACCGACTAATCCGAGACCAAGTCTTCACTGAAACCAGAGTGTTCCGAGACCGAGACAAGACCAAGACTTTGAGGAGTCGAGGCCGAGTCAAGACCAAGACCAAGGCAGAGCGAGACCGAGACCAGACCAGTTTGAGTACTATATTGCACGATATATAGCCTTCTTGCACATAATGCATTGACCGTGCAGTTGCCTATATTATGCATGTGTGCAATTCATCACCTAACATTGTTGGATTAGACGGAGGCATGACGTTACGTAGTATTTTCTTTATGGGTAAACTGAGTGTTGTGTGTTGAATACACACACTAGGAAAGTATGCCTATTAATAACCAAAGTCACAGACATGAACAAAATTAAGTCGGTGAGGGGCAAGGTCGGACTGGGAATAAAAAACTGCCCTGGACTTCGAAGCCAACTAGCCCGAGAACTGTCTAATGAAGACTTTGTGGGGGACAGGATGGTCTAGTGGTCTGGGTGTTGAGCTACCAGTCGGAAGGTTGTGGGTTCGAACCCCAGTTGTTGACCTACCTGCAAGCATCCCTGAGCAAGATGCTTAACCCCTTACTGCTCCTGGTGGTTGGTCGCACCTTGCATGGCAGTGATCACCATCGGTGTATAAATGTGTGTGTGACTGGGTGAATGTCAGGCAAAATACTGTAAAGCGCTTTGGATAAAAGTGCTATATAAATGAGCCCTTTTACCATTTACCACTGTAATAAACTATGATGCAGTAGTTTATTTATGTTTGTAGATAGCCTGGCCCTTTCATTTAGCCATTAATTGTTTTTAAATATAAATTTATAGTAGCCTATTTTGTACATTAAAAAACAGCTAAGGTGAATCTATCAGACCTTTAGGGGAATATTAAATATTGTACAAAGCCTATTAAATTACACATTTTACTGTATAACAGGTTACAATAAAAACAATAAATTCACACAATAGTTCCAACTTGTTTTTAATGAGTGATTATTAAAACCAATTTCAACAACCTAATCTAATTAGCTAGGCTATTAGACTACCAACTCTAGCCAACAGACTAAACTTTAGAAAAATGAAAACAATAGCTATCGTTTAGATGTTTGAATTATGCTTATCTAAACATAGAATATTTAGCTGCTTGTACTTGTCTCTTGTAGTCTATAGCCCGTACTGCGTCTCCAGGCTGCACCGTAGGCCTGTGTTTTCTGTTTTCTGCCAATCAGATCTCAGAATTCCAAGGATCAGTCCAAGATGGGAGGGGCCGCTCGTATCTCCCCTCAACATTGAGTATTAGTTTGGCCCAGTCTGGCAAACACACAAAGACAGCGCGATGCTCTGCAGTTGCAGCCAGCCGGCATGCTCAGTGTCAGAACGTAAAGTAAAACATTAGAAATATAAGGAAGGATTTACTTCTAATCACAAGAATTATCATTAGACATACACCGGACGGCAATAATTTTATTCACGCAGTTGTGGTCTTGGCCGGTCTCGAAGTAAAATCCCAAGACCTCTTGGTCCGAAGCCGAGACAAAATTGAGTAAAAATGCGGTCGAGTCCGAGGCGAGGCCGAGACCTTAAAAAAGTGGTCTCGAGTACTACAACACTGTTTGTAATTATTGGTCGATTAATCGTCTATCTGCTTTTTTTGCTCCAAACTATTGTTATTATAGCGGCCTTTAAAAATCCACTCTCGGTTGACCTCTAGAAGAAATTAGGGGTGTAACGGTTCATCAAATCCACGGTTCGGTTCATATCCCGGTTTTATAATGTTCTTGCCTTTGAGCGGTATAATCTGGGAATTATTTCTGGCCTTGATTACATTCGTTCTGTAGAATGGTCTTCTATTTTCTATACTTTCTGCCACTAGATGGCACACTAACACAAGCTTCTCAGCCAAAAAAACACTGTTCTTGTTGCCACCCACACATGCGTGCTATGCTGTAGCACCAGCACTAGGTAAACAAACAAAAAAAGATTAGAGCGGATTACATTACAACACCCTGCAAAGGTCAATATTCCACTATATAGAAACATTGCTACTAACTATAATCATGTTTAAAATAGACACTTTAGAAATCAACAATTTGGAATACTAAGAACACTGTAGCTTCAATGCTACTACAAGTTACAAAATGCAGGCAGACGAAGGAACAGTTCGGAACCACATGATGGCAATTCACAGACACCGGCCAGAGACTGAATAAAAAATAACCTGGCAGTTTTGGACAGTTTTCATACCTTAGCGGACATCATGGATATTTTATTGACACACGTTGATAGGTTTCGTGAAAGAGCCACCCACAAGAAATGTAACTGCTGCTTCATGCCTAACCCACCCACGAAGACGACAGTTGTGTGTGTGTTCTCAGCAAAATGACACACATGTGCATTGATGTTTCTAAATATAGTGTGATATTATTCCACATTGTTTTGTTTGAGTAATGAAGCAATGGCAATAGACTCGTTGCCATAATCCGACATCGTAGTAGTAATGCATGAATGAGAACTAATGCATTTTATAAATCACTTTGTATTGTGTTTTGACAACTATAAAAAGGCTCAGTTGTCACGCCGACGTCCCGCGGCAGGGCTGCGCCTTCCGCTCAGGCACGCTCTCGCACGCCATCCCCAGAGTCCTGAGAGCCGATCTGTGACAGGTGGCAATCAGGGCCTCCCACACCTGTCCCTCGTCTGGTGATTGCCTCCCTGTCCTTATATTCTGTTGAGTTTGTTTTGCCCCTTGCGGGTTATTGTTTGTGATCTGTTTACGTTCTTGATTAAACTTACTTTATTTTACTTACTATACTCAGTTGTCTTCGTAACACGTTACATCAGTGGTTCTAATCTTATTTTGGCCCTTGTGTCGCTGGTCAATGGCACTGACAGGTTATATTTTACTATAAATAGATTAAATATTTGCAGAGCTGTATACTACTGTATGTACTGTATGTGTGTGTTGCAGACAATACTCCTTCCCCCATTCATGCCCCCACCCACATACCTGTGTCATCTCTCGGATGGACATCACACTGTCCAGTGCTTTCTGCAGTCTCTCATAGTTCTTCTTCTGTGAACAAAGAGGGTGTAGCCGGAGATGGATGGATTCAGGGGGAATGGGGGGGGGGGGGGGGGGTGCAATAGGCAATTAAATAAAGTCACATTATTCTCTATATACTCTCTAAGTCAGTGTTCTCCTATTAGCTGCTGTATCTGCACCAGCACATCAATATTTTGTTCAGACATTGTTTAAAATAAATCTGGTTCTGGACTGGATTTTCCATGTTGGTTTACATTTTCCTATTCTACGTCATTAGTCAGAGCATTGCTAGGATGAGTGCAACCTTTAAATAAGTATAGTAAGTAAGTAAGTAAGTAAAGCTTATTTGTATTGTACTTTTCACAGACATGGGTCCTTTATAGTAAAAAGTGGTAAAAAAGAAAAACACTATATGGCACAGTAGATGCAATAAGTAGGTACATATGTATACTAAAAATCTTAACACTAGAACCTCCAAAAATATCTGTATATCTAAAACCGCCTACAGGTAAAATGTACCCGTGCACCTAGATACTGTGTTTCTAGTTCCAAACTGTACTCTGTCATGGTATTAATTGTCTTCTAAAATCAGTTTGTTTATTTGTCTGTGTTTTGGCTTTTATAATTATGGGAGTCTTTAAGAACACGCAAATAGGCTATTTTTGGCACTTTGCTATAGTCAGGAACAGCTGTTCGTCCACGTCAGTAGTGTTTATAGCAAAAAATGCAGTTCTGTTACTATGAATCTTCCCTACACTTCAGTCATGCAAATATCTCGTGACAAGTGTCACATCAGAGGATGATCCATACGTAGGCTACTCGCAGTGCGCACACAACCAGTTTTCATTTGCCGACTGCAACATCAGACAGACATAAAAGGTGTTTCTTGAAATGGTACACATTGTATGTGGTGTGTGGCCAGCTGACCCTGTGAGAATCTACTGTTATGAATTATGTCAATTTCAATCACACATTTGTATAATGTTGCCTAGCAACATAAAATGTGTAAACAGGCTGCGCAAAAATAATAAACTTTTATATTTATTTTCATTATGGATACATTTGACCTGGTGACCTGTGGCGGTTATAGGTATAAATGCCTGTGTTTTTAATCTGAATTTATCAACTATATTTAACAATATGGATGCAACACAACACCATCTTAGGAAAAGTAAAAAACTGGGGGACTTCAACGTATTATTAAAACATAGTTATATACAATTAAAAAACCTCCACGGGTACAATTTACCCCGTGGCGGTTCTAGTGTTGCAGGGATAGTCATTCTCGAGAACGCTTGCCAACTTGCTAACAAAGTCCCTCTGAAGCTCCGCTCCACACATTGAAACGCATTGTGAAGCCAAGCGGCATTGTTGTTGTGAGCAGTAAGGGTGTACATACACATTCATGTAGCAAAAGTTATCCTCTGCATTTAACCCCTCACACACACACACACACAGCTATAGAAGCACCTAAGACCGTGCTGCCAGATGGGGAGGTTTCCTGTCCAATTGTGCTATTTGTAATGACCCTGTTAATGCTCAGCATAACGTTCGTCAAGTGTTAGCATAAGACGAAGCAGGGAAAATGTTACATTTGTAACTTCTTTAGAAATAAACAAAGAACAGAGCATATTGAATCAGCAGCTGTGGATGAGTTTGAGAGAGGATGCCACTACTCAACAGAGACACAGTTAGCGGCTCGAGGTTTTGTGCTCAGCATAGGTTAAAGTACATTATTAATTTAGCCTAGATGGCACTGACTGGAGAATGAACAAACGTGTTTTGATAATAGGGAAGTTCTGCATAATTCAGCATGCACAGAGAATGATAAGCTAGCGAAATGCAAGGAGATATTTGGTGAATTTGACAAAATATGTATTTGCTTACAATTAGCTTTAATTATCTTATTATACCTTTAAGTTGCAATTTAAAGGACTCACTGGAAGCCACAAACCTTACTGGTGAGGACAGATCCTCCCAAAGTTTTGGTGCTACAGTCTCAAGGATGAGTTTGTGGGGCTGATAATAGAGAAGTAATTTGACCTGAGTGAGCGAGCTGATGAGTAAGAATGTAGATAGTAGATCAGATACAGTACATATGCAGGTCCCTGGCCATGCCATGCTCTATAAGTAACGGTAAGGATGTAACTGTTACTGAATCTTGAATCTTGTAAGCCACAGGAAGCCAGTGTAGGGACTGTGGTGAGCTGGTGGCCGGACAATGCCCAGGCACACGAGAAGGGAAGGGAAGGGCCTGGGAGCGCCAGCTGGACTAATCAATGGAGGATCCCCAGCTGTAGCTCGTCTGGCAATCAAGCCGGTCCCAGCCCAGAGGATAAAGAAGCACGCTGACAGACAACCAGGAGAGAGCAAGTGTGGAGGTAAGGAGGCTACTCTCCAGCCCCAGCCCCAGCCCCAGCCCCAGCCCCAGCCCCAGCCCCAGCCCCAGCCCCAGCCCCAGCCCCAGCCCCAGCCAGTTAAGCGCAGACTTACTAAGCGACTAAGAAAAGAGTGCATTACAGCAGTTGAGTTATCCCTAAAAGGCGGTCCGTGTGCCAGGTCCAGCAACAGCAAAATGTTTGACCCGCATCAACCCATTGGCAAACATAAAGCACAAAAAAGAAACTTGTTCAATTTCTGTCTTCCGTCTGTGTCAGAGTTTTGACACACTGGCACAAGCACTGTCTCCGATTGGTTTGTACGTTAAGTAAACGTTCCACAGATCTGAACGCAGGGAAGATGTGCCGGCTGGTCTGTTAGAAGCTACAGACAGCCAGACTAACTAAAAGAAGCATGGCAATGTTTACAATAAATAAATAAAAAATGTTGGTAGAAACATTCAGTTATGGTTGCTTTAGGATACTAGGCTACTTACTGTAGAGCTCTTTGTAGTAATTGTGTTTTTGTAATTCAATTCATTACCTTTTTTTTTTTTAAGTTAGATGTGAAAATACATTTGTGTGCCAGTGTGGTGGGTCTGTGTTTTACCCTTAGGTTGGCATGCTTGACATATTTTGTCCCTTGTGGAAAATTAATTGGGGAACCCTGCAGTAGTCGATACATATACTAAAAGCATGTACAGAATATGCATCTCTAGTTCTGCATTTGAAACAACAGGTCTCATTTTACTGATGTTTCTAAGGTGAAAAAACATTATATCTAGTTAGCTGGAGGACTGGTCAAATATAACCCTTAGATTATGCATGTTCGCTTGAGCAACAGTGGATAGCCGTCCAATAGTGTGCTTGATCACAGTAGCAACATTTGGAGCAACAATCAGCACCTGTTTTGTCATACCTTTGGGTTGAAGGCCAATGTTTTGGGGTCGTTGGGGTCTACTACAGATGGATATGGTTCAAATATGATGCTTTTACGAGGAGACTCAAGGGCAGCGCGACACATCGCAACCAAGAGATCCACCACCTACAGACAGACACAGTAGCAATAATACTGTTTACATGTATATCACAGGCATTTGGCTTATGACTGGATCTGCATTTGAGAAAACTGCAAACTATCTAACACTGGAATAAGTTTAAGGTGATACACCTTTGTTAAACCCTCAAATATAGATATTTCTTAACAGTTTTTAGCTTCCATTGTAGCTGGTAACTCTCTGAAATTTGACTTATCCGATGACCACAACTAGGGCTGTACTTAGTCTGGGAAGCTCAACATGCAGCGCACACACAGACGCAAGTGATTCTTTTTGGACATGTCGGTTTTTCGTGTGGGAAAGAAAAAGGAATATGTTGTCCCCTAACCTTTCAAGTTGTTTAACCGAAAGCTGCCTACTGTGCCATCACTTCTTTCTGTCTACATGCTACCTAAATCAAGGCGGTGTAGGCTACGCTTGGCGCTCCATACGCTTTTGATTTTGTGCTATTAACATGCTTTAATTTGTCATATTTTCTATCTGATATATTGGTCAAACTTCTGCCAGACAAAGTAACACCTGATCGCCTACGTACAGTCAGAACACCAGTACTAAACAGGTAGAAAGCCTATGCTGTTGCACAATTTTCTCACCACGGACTGAGATCCCGTTGCCTAAATGCCCCAGAATCACACTATTTCGGAAACTCTGCACCACGAACTTGACCATTCAAAACAAAAACAAAAAAATGGCGATAATACCGGTATTACAAAATCACCGGCCAAACAAAATCACTGCATTTACATTTTCTTCACCACAACAGCCCTAACCACAACATAAGTAAGATAATGTAGCATTAATGTATTATTTTCCATTCTGTTTCAAACCGTGTATGTTGTTATGCTACTTCTTGGGTCAGATCTCTCTTGAAAAAGAGATATTTTTCTCTGAGATTTAACCTGGTTAAATAACAGATGTTAAATGTAGAAACCACACACTATTTATCTGTCTCTGCTCGTGTGTGTGTGTGTGTGCGTGCGCGCGCGCGCGAGTGTGTGACCTCTGCTCCTGTGGCAACCTCTTCAGCTGCGCCAGACATCACACCCAGTGTGTAGAAGGAAAATACACACAGCTCCCTGGTGCATACTGCAGGCTGTGAACACACGCACACAAATATATAAAATATCCTGCTATTTTAAATGCATTAATTCATACTGTATATTGCATTTTAGGAAATATTATTTATTACAGCTAATAAATATTCAGTTAAAGTTCCACTAAAAGCTGTCAATATACAGTTTAATAACAGCTGTATTCAGGGGACAACTGCATATAGGACATTTATTACATTAAATTACATAAGTGCAAATATTTAACCACTTAAGTGTCTATGAGGTGTGATCATTTCATACAGTTTCAGCATGATTTTTAAAAAAAAAATTTTTTTTTTTTTTAGGGATTAAGAACCTTTTTATTTAGGTGCATGATACCTTTAACATAGATCCGTTTTGAAAGACGTGTTGCTCATCACAGACCACACAGTATTCGTTCAAGGTAGGAATCCTCTGCTCTGAGTATTTCATGATCTGTTAAGAGACAAGCGGATCAGTTTCCCAGGCAGTTTCCAGCACCTTTACAAGCTACTGTAGACAGGAGGGCAGCGATTAAGGTTCTCCAAGGGTTTATGTGATCAAATGCGAAGTTAAAGGTACACTTAATTGTGTCATTTTTCAAAAACTGTAATGTTGCTGACCAACTAACAAAACATCTTCAAGCTAATGGTAGCTCATAGCATTCCAAGTTAGGAGAAACCGATGTCTATTCCCAGCCTAGGGCTGAACTTGGTTGGGTTACCATTAGTGCTCACCTGCACTAAAAAGCCGTATTCCAGGGTAGGGATGTTCTTGCAGTGCCCGCCCGCCTGGGATGAGAAAAACAATTCTATCAGCTGGCGCGTGGTAATCTGCGCTGGGGCCCGGGCAGCGGGTACAGCCACAGTCTGATGAGTCAAGACAAAGCATTATGGGAAACAGCACAACAGCCATGTTATGGTGGGTGGCAGGGCAAGTGTGCATGAGGGTAATGTAGATGTCTACTGGGATGTGGGAAGACAAACAGCAACAATATGAAAAACACAATAATACAGTCAGACATGAGTATGGTTTTATGGATTTAGTACTACAGTAGTCTCCCTGCATGCTCTGCTTGTTGTGATTGAGTTTGTTAGGGCTACAAAGCCACTGTCACTTTAGTGACTCCTACAGTAAGCAACTGCTAAGGGATCATTAATGAGGGTGCTTACTGTATGTAGTTAAATGTTCTGGAGGACCTGCACTGTTGTTTGATGCAGATGCCATTTTGTGTTACACCTAGACAGCCTAATATTACGACCATCAGAATGTAGAATGGAAAAACTTTAATGAAAGTACAGTAGACTCATTATTTCAATATGTTTATCTGATATATATATATAATACCTTAAATGGGATATGTACTGGACAAGACAACACAAAACAGCAATTTAGCAAATTAGCAATATCCTATGCCATTTTAGTCAAATGTTTTTATTTATTTTTATGTTAAACCCAAAGATGTCTCTCTATCTAAGCACCCAGTTAAAGTTAAAGGTGGGGTTTGTGATTCTAATCCAATACACTGTTTGTCAAATTCAGCAAATAACCTCCGGTCCACTAGCTCTCAGGTGAAAACTAATCTGGTGTTCCTACACAGCCTTGGCTCTGTAAATCAGAAAATAAACAAAGTCAACAAATCAACAAATCAACAACTTGTCAACAGTATTGCTTAACTCACCTTTAAGTGTTAATGGTTTAAGCAATACAACACAATCACTAACATGGTAATTGGAATGCAACTGCTGTGTACCATGTGATGATCTGGAAGGTGTGCGTGCGTGCGTGTTGGGACAATACTCCAAATTTTATAAAATGGCTTTATGTATTACAATAATACAGTTTAGGCACCTTTTCTATATTCCCCCAGAGCAGAAGTAATATGGAAATATAATGCCAAATGTTGTCAATGCAAAATGGCATTTTGATTTACATGAATATAATAAAAACATATCCTGGAATTTTTCTGCATTGCAATTTGACACAAATTGAAACACATACACACACTAACACATGCATGTGCAGTGTGTAGGGATAATAGATCCACTAGTCCAGACCATTGTTTCGCAAAGTGTGGTGCTGTAGGCTACCACTAGGGTGTGCGCAAAATAAAATATTTAAGCATAGCCTACTGCAGGTATAAAACTGATGTAGGCTACTCCATCCATTCCCTGGTTGAATTGCAGTGTTCTATAGGGAGGTCCTCCTAGCCGAAAAGTGCCATGCCATGATCCTTTCTGGTCAAGCTCGTCCCTCAAGTCAAGGTGGTTTGTATAATTGCAGGCTACAATAATGAGATAGGCAGAGAATTCAGCACTTCTCATAGGCTACTTACACACTGAAGTGTGCTGACTCTCCCGCTGGTTGACAACGCTGTTTTAACTGCAACAAGAACATTTTACATTCTTTCCTCCAATCCACATGACGAGTATTTTTTTTCAGAATGTAGAAACAGCTCAAAGACTGTGTATTAATTCCCTGTTTAGCTGGTTTTGAATGTAAATGCTGCATTTAAATCATGACAATTCTCTCTCTCCCTCCCCAACCACAGGCCACTTAGGTTTCCTTTACATCTTCAAACAACAGCATACCGCCCCTCTTTTTTGTGAATGAAATCTGTTTGCCGATTTTCTTCATCCATCTACATTTCTGATAGTTGTGCCCTACGGTTGTGCCATGTGTAAAGTTTGTGTAACGAAAGCCATTGCCTCTTCTAATAATAAGTATTAATGCAGGATTAAACTTAACGTCTAAACGTGTAGTAAAAATAATATGTTGAGCTTAGGGCTGCACGATTATGGCCACAATGCTAATCATGAGTATTTTGATCAATATTGAGATCAAGATTATTTATTATAATTATTCATAGATTTTATGAACATTCATAACACTTTATTAACACTTTATAAACAGACTATGGAAATCACTTCTATCTTGTGCTACATTCCTGCTAATGTACACATATTATCTTCAAAATAAAACTGGTTCTTAAAGTACATCAGTGAAGGAAAATAAAAATTGTACATAAAATATAGGCCAACTAAAAATAAATATGCCATCAAAGAATATGATTACACTAGTACAAACATTAAACACGATCATGAGACAAATACGAATGACAACATGAACATTTATAGACGTTTGCGGTGTTTCGAACAGGCATCGACACAGTCAGCTACACGATCATTATGGGCCTTAGATTCACATGCCATGCCTATCTGGAAATATCACCAGTTAACATGGTCACCACTTAAACTGTAACACTGGCGCAGACACAACTCGAAAGTACTATTTGCATATGACTTGTTCTTGCTTAACATCACTTGCCCTAAATCCAAAATACTTCCAAACAACAGACGATGATCCCT
>JAODOY010000018.1:5380543-5390703 GCA_025399855.1 Forbesichthys papilliferus | reverse complement strand
TTAAAGAAAATTATATAATATTTGCAATAAGAATTATTTTGTTATATGCGCACACTTAGTTGACTAGTCGATTAAACGCTGCTACCATTGCTATTTGGCACCAGAACTTCTATGGAATATAAATAGGTTAATTTATGAGGTTAATTTCAGTGGAATTTAAAATAGGATTTGATGTATTTAAGCGTATCAATTGGGTCTTATAGTATGCACAATTATTTTGATAATAGTAGTAGTATAACACCAATTTTGTTGAGTGTTATTACATTTAGACTAGTCTGCTGAAATTTCAGTTTAAACGTTGTTAGTTAGGAACACACCATAAAGTATGGGTGACTATGCTGTTTTGAGATTCCCACTCACCCTTTGCAATTCCCATTTCTCCACCATATGGTCAACTTCTCCTCCAAGGACAGATATTTTGGAGTCATCCAGGAGCAGAAATCCATTTTTAACCAGGACTGTACCAAGGAGCTTTACCTTTGTACCAGGAGGGGTGTTTAGGCTAGAAAATAGACAAAGACCTTCATTTACAACTTGTACATTGATTATAACCTTTATACACACGGTTTTAAAAAATCTATTATTATTTATAATCATTTGTTGTCAAATGTTCCGGCAATAATTGCAAGCTCCGGGCCCGCCTTAAAATATTCTATTATTATTATTATTATTATTATTATATGATATACTAACGACAAAAGGCCAGGTTATTTCCCAGACCCCTAAAGCCCATATCTCCTTAACCATAGCATTCTGTAAATGACATGGAGCACTGCCAGGGAACGGGTGGCGAGGCCATGAGAGACTATTAATAATCCCAGCCGTTCACCCATCCTCATGGTAAATTAAAAGCCCTTCTATCTCATCAGACCTGATAAGGCCCCTGCCTCTCTCATTAGGAGAGCACAGGGACTCAGAGGGATTTCCAGCTACTGATGCCGGATGTCAAAGCAGCAATTAGGGATTGCACTGCAAGCCAGTGGGCCGGATAGGGTGCTCTCAGTCAGCATAGTGGGCAAGTGGGAAGATAAGGCACCCGCTTCTCTAGACACAATCACACACACACAAACACACACACACCATTCACACTCTGATCAATCCTTCTATTTAATGCTTGACTGTTAACACACTATCACACTGAACTCCATCGTGCCTGTATTAATCCATCTCATGTAGACATGCCTAACAAACACTAACCACTTCTGTTCGCTCTGTGTGTGTGTGTGTGAGTGTGCGTGCACGCGCGTGCGTGCGTGCACGTTTGCAGCTCATAAAGAGGGGATTTGTTCTCTTCTCCCTTTCCTCTTCCCATCAGTAAGTCTGGGCCAAGATTCTGGCCACTCCACCTGTACAGGCTGGCTAGTCACCATGGCAGCAGTCACCACAGCCACCGTTGCATAGATGGAGATGTAATTAAGACTGGGAATTGTTAGCAGATCAGCTGCCACCAAGTGGAAATCGCAGATAAGGGGAAAGCGTGGCCATGTGGCAAGGTTTAGTGTGTTGACAAGGGGTGAAGGAGGCACGGGGGATGGCAGCAAGTCACAATGTTTGTTTTGGTGGTTGGAATAATAATGTAGCACATAGTCAGGCTATCTGGTGTGTGTGTGTGTGTGTGTATATAAACATATAGCACTCAACGAGGAGCAGGAAAATAGTCTGGGAATGTGCTGGACTGGGACTGAAGCCGTGGCATTTACTACCTGATCTTGGAAAGGTGTTTGAACTCCACTCCTACGCAGGTGGTGTGTCCATCTGTCATCTGCAGGCGCAGCATTCTGGGAGCGCCCTGGGACTCCTCGTGGTCTTTGGGGGCCGAGATGTTCCTCACCTTCTGCACTTGGAGAACGCACGGACCTTCCAGCTGGAACAAACGCAAGAGACAGCGAATATTACATCACACAGAGTCTTTCAAAGAGACGTCAATGGAGGAAAAAAAAGAATTTAATTAATGGATATATGTATAGCATTAGCCTACTGGTGTTAACATTGATGATTAATATCATGATTAATATGGCTGCTCAGATAAAATTATATTATTTCATCATTTGACATTTTCTCTCTAATTATTATATTATTTTGATTATAAACATGTTATATGATCATTTGTTAGTGTATCAGGGCCATCTAGTGGCACTCGTGAGAACTGCATTCTCAAACTTGTGATATTCAAGTTAACAACATACATATTATTATCAATTTTGTCCATATATAGAATATTGAAAGAAATGGCACATGCAAAATATAAACAACTCACCGTCTCGACCCTTCCACTATTAATCTCAGATGGTAGCACCTTTCTGCCAAGAGGCCGAAGATCACTCTGAGAAATAATAATCATTCCAATAATTGTAAACCAGTACAATAACTTATACTGATGTTATGCTTTGCTTTCTGTACAGTACAAATAATGTGGGGAAACACACAATTGGAGTGTAAATGCATGCTTGTTATAAAATATAAAATGTGTACAGTACAGACCACTGTACAAGAAAAGAAAAAGATAATGAACAGAAAACTCACATTAAGAACAATCCGAATGAAGTCATTGTGCGATATTTTATCAGCAGCTCCTTTTACTTCTGCAATTCCCTCATCACTGAGGTACCTTTATGATGACAAGGAAGAGAGATCGGGGGCTAAGATGTAGTAATGTAAACAAAGACCGTTCATGATCATTACTACTAACATTACAAAAACAACAACAGAAACATAACAGTCAATAAACCATTTAGATGCACTAGACACTTACACACATGAAGGGTCAGACAGAAAGTCTAACTTGGCCTTTTGAACAAGATTAAACAAACTGTTTTTCTCATTGAGTTTTGAATAGTTCGAAACTTATCCCAATATTGGTTTAACTGTCATTAGAACTAATTCAAGTGTAAAGGAAGGCTTTAATGAACCCTCCAAGGAAGTAAGTTGAACCCTAGGTTAAGGATGTGAGTCAATGGAGAGAACGGAGTTTAATTATGCAATTTACAATTAGGCTACACATGCAATGTTAATAAATAAATGCATCCAGGTAAGAATATTTATTTTGAAATCAATTTAATAGATATTTTGTTGTTTATTGCTCTCCATTTTATAAAGTTAAATCTGAATAATTGTCACCTCAGTAATAATGTCATAATCCAATTAAATATTGTATTTTATGTTATCAAAGAGGTCATTTTGGAGACACTTTAAATACAATTATAAACGGGAAAAAGGCACCCTAGTTACTTTGCTTGTACAGAGACTTATTATTAGGCCACCACCATCAGAAATTAAACTATGACCTTTCACGAGTCAAAATACCAGATGCATAGGCTAAGATGTACCTGACACTGTGTGCTTATTTATTTGTTGGCTGTTTAATCAGCTAATAAATAATATATGTTATCTAATGATTTAATGGGTTTGACTTTATGCTTAATGTGCTATCACCCAGGTGGGTCAAATGATACATAACCGTTCCAGACAGTTAATTTAATGCCATGCTTAGCCTAGCTATTCCAGATAAAGACCTACAGTACTCCTGTCTTGATGCAAACCATACCCGCCAAACTGCCGCAATAGGGTATGCTGAACATTGGCTAGAATTAGTGTGTATGGGTTCAACATTTGGAGGAATAATGAGTTAAACAACCAACCACACACAAATCCACGTGGGGAATTTTATTCTAGAAAGAGAGGTTTCTGCTAGGTCGGATTTGTTCATAACTTTCTGGTGCATATTCTCCTCCAGACTTAGAATGTGTACATCATGAGTGTTCCAACAAATTATTACATTTACTGTGACAAACTCAAGAGATTTGCAAACATCTCATCTCTAATGTGCATTATACACATGAACTCTGCTGCATACTATTGGAAATCCCAATAGTATTGATTACAGTAATGCAATTAATTCGCATTACTCTTCCCAAATGACTTGGGACACCTTACATGTCTGTCATACATATTATCTGTTGGCTGTCATCTCCAAGCATTTTACTTTTGTTACGTTGGTTTTTCAGATCTTGCGATGCAGCTATAAATAAATTAATAATACATCATATTGTCTACTAAGTGGTGCCTGCTATGCAACATTTAGACACAGTAACATTTACAGTACAGTAACACAAATCAGGTCGCGTATTGTACCGGTACTGTCAATGCCATGAGGGTTTGTGGGTGTTTTGACAAGCAAAGACAATATGTTATGTAGAGTGTCTTAATGTGATATGCCTTTGGTGTAAACAATGCTATTAGTAATAGACGGTGGTCTGTTAGCGTTCATCAAGCAACTATTGTTAGCAGTTACCATCTGCTAGCTAGCTACATAAGATTAGCTACAAAGCTACCTACCAGCCTTCTTTGGTAAGAAATTCTTTCAGCTCGGTCATTTTCCCGCAAATTGGAAATTATTTACATTAAATTCTTTTAATGCTGCAATCTTCAGTAACCATTATCTAACACTGTAATACATAATTTCAGTTAGAAGCTAGTTGTGTTGCTATCGAACAGAGCGACCCACGACCCCACGTTTGATACGTCACTGTTACGCACACTGCCTTCAGCCTTCTTCGAGTCCGCTTACTTCTGAGGTGCGTACTAGCGCCACTTACTGGTTTGACAAAACACTGCTACTATATTTTGAGCTCAACGTAGTTTTATGATTATGTTAATACTGCGTGGCGTTTACCATTTCGATCTCCCTTTGCAAGAATGTGACGTTGTGTCATATCTTATAAACTGCGATATTGTGTATTGAATGTATTGTGCATGTATAATATTATATGCATGTATTCTGAAATTAAATATTTTACTTTAATGCAACATTCATGGAATTTTTGTGGCACCCATGTGAATGGTACTTCTCCTGTGGCTATAGCCTTATAGCGATTCACTGTACACTGTACTGTACAGGACAACAGCATGAAAACATGACCAATAATTAAATAAATTATCACATCAATTGTTTTACACAAAACATGGAATTACAGCTATATGAATCATCACGATAGAAGGTAATGATTATTTAGCTGGGTTTAACACAGATTACATATCGGCTGTACGGTGCACACTAGGTCAGAAGCTTTAGGCCTATTGCAGACAACTATGGTAGGCTGTGCATCAGGCTAGGCTACCTACCATTTCTTGAATATTGGTGCAAAACTCCTGGCTAATAGAGGCCTATAAGAAATTATGGCAAAACGAGTCAAAATGTAATATGAACAATATAAATATTCAGTAATGCTTTCAGGAGATGCAGGTCCCATTGTTGAGGGAGCAGGTTAAAATCACCATTGTTGCTGTGGTTGTGGATGTTTATTCACAACAGTTTGAGTCCTCTGGTGTCAGATTAGAAACTTCATGCTAACTTTCTGATATCTTCTTTGACTAGACTTGTTATATTTATGCATTCAACTTTATTGATCTGTGTAAGAACAAAAATGCCTCGTCTATCAATGTGGATTTTTTACTGTGTGAATACACAATTTAAATAATTCCACTTAACCTCATACTCCGTGGCAGCGTATGTGCATCAAATCAAGTATGACTGAATATGATGTGTTCAGAAAACATGACTACAAAACACTGCATGTAAACTGTAGGGCAACTGCAGGTTGAAAATATCAATGATCCAGATGTATTCTAATGAAATAGACTCCACTAGTGGAGTACACCCATAGGGTGCTTTAGTGCTTGTCTTCAGTGGCACTTTAGTGGCTGCCCACGTAGATGGGAATAATAATGTTGGCCCATTTGTAAATGACAGGAATGAAGAGTAAAGCAGAGCCCAGGACTGAAACAATGAGGAAGGCCCACAAAAACATCCGGTCCAGAACCTGGGCTACAAACTTCCAGTCTTGAACCACCTGCACACAAAAATAAAAAAATAAAACAGGTAATCCTCCATTAATTTAAGGCCCTGTAAATCCTAGCAGGTGTTTTAAGTTATTTAAATTGACCCTAACCCTAACCTTTGTTATTATAGACCTCTTCTCATGTACTGTAAATTGGGTGCAGCTATGCTAGCGTCAGTTAGCCTGGCTCTGCCCAACTATTGATCTCAGGTCAATTTGTGCTGAGATTATAGTCTGGGAACCCTGTTCGCATGAACGTTTACTCAGACTTCTGAAGGGTGGAACAATCAGTGACTAATGGGGTGTCTAAGTGTGAAATTTTGGCAGTGGATGAGTTAGATTGAGCTAGGACAAAGCAATACAAGCAATTGTAGCAATGCTGATTAGTTAAAAGCTGCTTCAAAATTATCCAGAGGTCTATAACTGATGTAGTTAATCAGTGGACTTCAACAAATAATAAATATATAAGCAGAAGTCACATTATATGTGATTGTTTTTCCAGGTACTTGACTAAATCAGGTAGACATAAACAGTATATATATATATATATATATATATATATATAAATATAAAAGAAGACATGGTTAAGTTTAAACACAACTTGAAGGACACCATGCAGAGAGATTGCCCATGCTCACCTCTCGAACCTTGTTCTCCTTGACCACATGTGTGGCGATGTACCGGACGGATTCTAAAGCAGCTTGAAGGACTCCACCTCTTCCTCCTCCTCCTCCTTCCCTTGCCCCTCCCCTCGTCGGCCCGGCGGGGGCGTAGCGGTCCACGTGGCTCCGCATGCACAGGAGCTTGGGCAACCGATGCAGGAAGATCCTCCGGACCCATGGCGCCATGTCGTGGTGCGTGGAGGAGGAGCGGTGGTGGACGTTGATGGCAAAGACGGTGATGACGATGGACAGCGTGACGAAGATCATGGTGAAGACCAGGTACTCGCCGATGAGTGGGATTACCTTTGAGGAGGACGGGATGATCTCCTCGATCACCAACAGGAAGACAGTGAGGGACACCAGGACGGAGGTGCACAGGGAGATCTTCTCCCCGCTGTTGGAGGGCAGGTAAAAGACCAGGATGGTGAGGAAGGACAGGCCGATGCAAGGGATGATGAGGAAGAGGGTGTAGAAGAGCGGGAGCCTGCGGATGATGAAGGAGTACGTGATGGTGGGGTACGAGGCGCTGCCGTCTCTCCGGACGCCCCGCCGGCCCGTGGCCTTCACTATCTCCCATTCACCGTTGTCGAAATAGTCCCGCTTGTCCACATGGAACTCCTCCAGGAGGATGTCCACCTTGCCAGGTAGAAGTGGTGACATCGTGAGAACACTTGTGTAAATGTAACTTATGCTATCTTAAATGTACCTTAAAAGGAGGCTGTCCACCTTGTTAGGTAAAAGTGGGGACATTGTGACAACACTGCTGCATATGGAGATCAAATAGAGCTTATGCTATCTTACCTTAAACCTTCCACACAGATGGATATTAAAATGGGTTTGTAGGTACAGGAATGAGCTATTTATAGCTACAGTACATAGAGGGTAGCAGAGGTTGCCATGTTAACAAATAGGATTAGTACTGGCAAAGGGAATGCATGATGTAACCTCTTCCCTTGGAGGCAGTATTAGAAGACATACTATTTTCTGGGGGAGAAGTTAAATTTGGCACCTTGCCAAAAACGGGAAATGTGTGATCTTAGGTTTTAAAAATTACCACATCAGTAGGTAAGGTCAATACTGGGATTTCCACCTATGCAGTATATATCAAATTTTTCAAATTGCCATTTTCAAACATATTGTTCACTGTAACCTGTGAGCCATCGTAGGTCCAGGAGCCAAACTTCATGGAGCAGTTCTGTAGGTCAAAGGGGAAGAACGTGACATCAATGGTGCAGGCTGACTTGTAATTGGCTGGCGGTGTCCATGAGATGGTGCCATCATATTTGACAACAGCCTTGGTGATGGTACCCTCAAAACGGCCATCTGCGCTGTTAAGAAATGTATCATTGTATAAGTAGGCTCAGATGCACAAGAGGTTTAATAATACAATGTTTTGACAGACGATATCACGCACACGGGTGTGCATTCTCTTGTGAAATGATTGTATAAGTAATCATCCACATGAAAAACATTATGGCTAAATAAAACTTTTGCTAAATTAACAAGTCAGGTATTTGAGGTCCTAGTGATTTTTAGATGACACAAACTGGTTAATAATATGTGTATTTTACACTATTACTCACCTAATCTTCTAACCCTATATCTCTGTATCTCACCCATATGTGTCTCTTCCATCAACACCTCTAATTCCATCATATTGAATTCATGGTCAGACTGCTTTCCGTCTTGACTCTCCATGGCAGGAAACCATTAAAAAACTCTCATTTATCTTCTCATTTAAATACTGACGCCTCCTTGGTGTGTGCACCGATCGTCATTCATGCAATAATTCTTAGTTGATCACCCATAATACGTACTAAAATGATATGTGCAACATTTTACAATTACCACGCAGTTTAGCACTCTTTATTTGTGTGATGTTAGTAAATCTGGCCCAAAAGTTTTAAATGTCTGATGGCACAAGTTGACAAAACATCCTGAATGGGAATACCAGTTTTGTGAGAAGGTAAAACCCCTGGCACCATTACGATACAAACAATGTTGAGTCCTGATTTAAAGCAAAAGTAATCCAGTGTATGGTGACATACAGTATATTCACCTATACAGACAGACACGGCATGAACTATGGACCTACTCTGTCACCCACTTATGCATAATGAATATCTAAACAACATTGTATATCACACATACTTATCATACAGTACAATGTCAGGGATCCAGATTGTGTTTGAAGGGACACGAATGGCTGTGATGCCCAGGTAGTAGTCAGGGTTCCACTGGAGTTTCATGTCAACCCACTCCTATAATGGAGAAACAAATGATAGTTTAGCTTTACAGATACAGTATTTTAATTGATTTAGGTTCAGTTTCAAATGTGCTTCACAGCATATAACACAGGATGTTAACACACCAGCTAACCATAGACCCTCCACCTAGAACAAATAGGATTTATAAAACAATGGAACATTTATTTAATTGTTTTATTTATTTATTTTAGTTTAAAGAAGTTGAATGGAGAAATCCAGCAGGGAAATGTGGTTCCCTTTTGGAATTTTTGTAATAACAGTACAAAGACCTGATAGATGATTATTTCATTATTTTAATATTTTAATTCATACAATTAATGAAACATCACAGGTTTTATTCCATCCACACATCTTCTAAAACACATAAACATATTATAAAACTAAGAACCTTTTTGAAGCATTTAAATCCTCACCAGAATGTTGCTACGATATAATTACCGCTTTTAAAAATAAAGGTTTTTGTTGTTGTGTTGCTGTTATCAAAACGAGCAGAATTACAACTGACAGGAATCGATGCCCTCATTCCTGACCCCATATCAAGTCAGCAGTTCTTACGAACAGGGTTAGCAGTTTTTCCATAGCCTCATTGTACATGATTTTACTTCTTACTATGGAAGGGAGTGGCTGACATGGGCAGCAGAGTTGGGGTTGCAGGGACAATTCCTTGGCTGCACAACCCACAGGACACCCATAGTAATGAATAAAGTAGACAAGGCCAGGAAGCGGGAGCAGGGAAAGCGACAGGTGATGGCAGATGCGTGGGCATAGGGTATTGCATTGGGCTCAGGGGAGCGATTGAGATGGGGAACTGTCAGTGAAATGCCACAAGACAAGATTAATGAAAGGTGTGCATGGGTGAGGTAAGGTGCCTGATTGCTTGTGCCTCTAAATGCCATGTAAGCCATCACATTGCTTTGGCAGATTTCAACTGCCTTATATACACCTGCCAGGCCTTAAATATTAACATACTGTACATTATGTGATGCGTTTACACCGGGGAACTGGAGTTTATGTAAAATCCCAAAGAAACATCAAATGTAATGCTACTGTAATTATGCGTAGGTGTGTGCGCACAAGTTTGAATTATGCCAGGTGAAATTGGGTGGAACTTGCCTGTTTCATCCACACATTGGTTGTCATGAGTTGGTTTTTCTCATCCTAGAATTTGAAAGCATAAGAAAAGAAAGGATTATCTAAGTTTACATTAACATATTGCAAACTGCGTCTTGACCTAACATGCCCTTTAACATTTATTTCTAGTCACATTCCTAAATAGTTTTGCTAAACATACATCTACTAGCTGAGAGATAACCAGTTCAAACATACCACATCTACATACCACTACCAGTCTAAACATGCCATACTAGTTGAGACATAACCGGTCCAAACATACA
>JAODOY010000018.1:5344710-5369351 GCA_025399855.1 Forbesichthys papilliferus | reverse complement strand
TGTTTTACTCTTGTTTTATTGAATCAATCCTCACTTTTTCATTTATCAGCTGGTATGGGTCATTCAACTTAAAAAATTGGAATAGGCTGCATGGGGTTGTTAAAACGTAGAGTAAGATTGCGAGCACGACTCTGAATGTGCTTTTTCATGCACATAAGTTAAGGACTTTGAAGAAGGCTCAGTCAATCTTGGCTTATTCTAGCTACCCTCTGACCAAGGAGTTTAAGTTACTCCCTTCTGGCCGTAGATACAAAATGAGACCTGATTTATCCCTCCATCAGAAGGCTGATTTAGAGGCAGGCTCCTCTTGAAGTGCATGGTCAAGGAGCTTCCATGCATGTCTCGGCCATCAAAGACTTATATAGGCTCCAGAGATAACTCCAGCTGCGCTGGGCATACTTATAGGAATCATACAGTAGATTTAAAAACTGCACTGAGAGGTTTTGAATCCAAAAAGCAGAATGACAGAAGGACTTTATACAGTTTATGGTTTCACTAGACATACACAATGAATAGTTCCTGGCCAGTGAATAGACTCAGGGAAATGAACTGATAATTGGAAAGAAAGTAGTTGGCTGTGTCGTTTGGTGTAAGAACACATGGCAATCTGACAGCTACATGAAGCAAATACAAAATTAATTGGCATAGTTCCACCTGCAATAATCAAACTTTCAGAATCAGAATATTATAATTAAGTGAAATGACAACATAATTTGCTCTGTTAGTGTATATGTTTTTAAGAAAATTATTTGAATTTATTAACATGGTTATTATTTTAATTGAACTTCACTGTCTTTAAATATAATGTTTACAATGATCTCATTGGTTAAAGGCAGGGTTAGTCATTATTGTTAACTTCAAACTCAAATCAAAACAGTATCGTCCGCAGCGCCGCCTCACACATAGAAATGCATTGTGACGCAAATCGCAGTGTTTGCCACGTTGTTTATGTTCCTATTTACAGAGCCAGGGATGTGTAGAAGTATCAGATTACTTTTTCAAACATGCACATAGAACGCTAAGCTAGGAAAATGCAAGGAGATATTTAGTGAATATATATTAGCTTACATTTAGCTTGCAATACTAGTAGATGCCTATACCTTTAACTGACTGTACTGGCACCTCATGTCCTCTGATCTTCACTGTACATGAAAGGAATTGATTCAAATTAAATAGTATATTGTCATTATCAAACTGAATTACCATGTTTTCCCGTTATATTAATGTATGCATTATATATTCGAATTGTAATGGATAAACAGATACAACCCTTGCTTGCTTTCATTGTATATACAGTGAATATTTAATGATCTGATGATCTGTATTTTAGGACATGTTACCTGATTGCATAAAATGTAAATTGATTATTTGTTTTTAAAATCATATGTTCAAGAGCTAACAAAGTGTGTGTGTGTGTGTGTGTGTGTGTGTCTGTGCATGTGTGTGCAGGCGTATGGAGGTGTAGCCTATATGTGTGTAATTAAAAGAAGGGAATGCCTGCCCTCCTGTGTTGATAGGCTTGTAAAATGGATTCCATTTGTCATCGGCCACTTCTTTAACATGTGCACTATTTCCTGACATGCTTACCCACAATCCTGATTGACTGGAATCAATTCTTTCTGCCCCAGATGAGATCTTAATGTGCTTAGAAAGGTGTGTCAGCTTGATCAAAGCCAGGTTATGCATACTGTGTCTACAGTCATATCACGTCATATCACGTCATATCACATGCTCATTTGGTCAGATGCAAGAGTTACTTGGAACCACTCAGCGAGAGAGCAAGACAGACGGATGGATGTTGACGAGCAGACGCTAGGACAGAAGAAACAAAGAAAGAAAGAAAGAAAGAAAGAAAGAAAGAAAGAACTAGTCAGTCTTTGGAGAATACAGCTGGTATAACCTCTGCACTGTGAGGTCAAACCATCTGCTGTGATTTAAAGAGGAATGACAAGTGAGCCATAAAGCCCAAAGATTTAAAACCTATAGGCCTACCGCGCAATGGCCTCAGACATAGTGAAGTGAAGACTGTATATTTAATATAGCTAAGCCTTCCTGCCCAAACTAATACATCTGTTGTTGTCTTCCTCGTTTTTTTTTTTTCATCTAGTTGAAACAGTGTTGGTTAAACAAACCCCACATGTGTAAAACATTCGCAGGCAAACGGATGCTAAAATACAATGTAACAAGTGTAAGAGAGTGTAAAAGGCTTACTCACTTAGCATGCTTTGTGGAACACCCCCAGCCTGACAACCCCAAGCCAGAGTATGTTCAGTCAACAGAAATATTGTTTAGTCTATTAAACAGGAAGCGCTGAAGACAGTCGTCCCGGCTGGCCATAACACAGATGGAGAAGGAGTGACTGGAATGACCCCTAGAAACTAACCTTTCTCCTGGGGCTCATAGTAGAATTAGACCTTGGCAGATTGAATCAATGACTATCAATGCTAGACATGAAAATTACTTGCTTGAGACTGGCCACGAGCTTGAGCCAGTAAATACTCTAAGACAGTCCCAGAGGAACATTAGCCTATATCTGAAGAGCCACAATACTAAAGACATTGGTAGATGAGTTATACCATTCAGGAAAATCTCATTAGTCTTTTAATGAATAAATAATAATAATTTAAACAATACGTATACTGTATAGTTCTTATAGTTTGTTTTGTTTTAATATAATCTTCTTAATAATTTTGTTGTTGCGTATGCCCAAATTTACTATGACAGAATAATAAAAAACACATTGAAATGTTTCAGATTATAAGTGTTTGACATAGAAAGAGATCCACCTGTATACAGGACTCATGCTCCAATAAAAAACACTACTGAAGTAAAATAAAACAGACATCCTGGAGATGGATTGATGTTTCCATGCACAATTATTCGCTAGCCTTTGCCATTGTGTTCTGGTTATCTTGGAGTAATGAGATCTGTACTTTTTGCCAGTGTTATGCCTCTCTGATTCAATTCAGTCTTCATGTTACCAATCAAACCAATTCCCTAGGGAAATGGGATGAGGAGAATGGTACCCCTGTTGCCCGTGGTAACCACAGAGGCCCTCATCATATCAGAGAAACCTTCCCAGAAGTCAAGGGGAACAAGTGGAGGGGTGAATGATTGATGTGTGTCTGACTGGACTAATGGTGCAGGACAGAGATAATCAACTAGCCAAGAGCAGTGTGGCTGTTAGATATACCACAATAAGTTAAACAGATTGGATTTGGAGATGCATATTCAACACGGAAATCCAGCCATCCATCAATTAGCTGTAAGCAAATACGTCCAGGCCTATAGGATGATAGTTTGTAAACAGAGAAGCTTTTTTTTTACAGAATTCTCTGTAAAGTAATAGCTTGTGTAGCTCTTTTGTATATAATTGGCAGCAAAAATAAATTCCGTGCTCATGGGTATTTGGCAGCTTTATTCATATTATTGGTGAATTCTTTGTTTGTCAAATTGGTTGAATTGACTTGTCAAAAGTAGCTATGGTAAATGTCTGAATTGACACAAAATATGGACAACAACCAAAATGTTAAAATGATAACAAGCAGTGGAATTTGGTCATGCAATTATTTGAAGTAGATGGAAATAAGTAAACATTGTTGTGCTTCAATTGTTATATTCAACAGTTCAACAGCTGTTTTTGTTGTTTCATCTAGCAGCTACCACTATTATGAAACACTCGCTCATCTTGACTTCAACGACATCAAACACCAACCCACATGGTCCTCCATCCTGGTAGCTGTGCAAAGCAAACAGGGTTTCCAGGCTATAATCTCAGCGGAAGTTGAGCTGAGAGCAATAATCGGGTGGAGCTAGGCTATATACTATTTTTTAATACAAATTAAAATTCAGTTACTTAGCAGATGCATTTTGGTAGGTTTAGGCTCAGTGGAGGTGGAGTTGTGATGGTCTATTTTGGGCTTAATGCCCCATTATGTTTACTTGTCTCTATCTGTAATGCTTATTGTCAAAGTCCAAATAAAAGATACAATAAAGATTATTCTTAAATTTGGCTGACTAGTTCTGCTCTGATCCAATGAACACCGTGTGGGTTTACCTATCACAGCCCAGTTGTAACTCTCCTTGTACTTGTATTTTAGCATCCATTGTGTTTGCCTGAATGAGCACTATTTTTTTGCCTGTGCTTTGACTTTCCAGAGCCCCATGCCTACGGCCATGCAGAGTATGATTTAGATCATATTTGTCCTCTTAGCTAATTGATTTAGACTGGGTCTCCTTCCCTGTTGTTGGTCTGTCAGAGCCCTCTTCCTGGCCCCTACAGTGTTTGCATTAGAACTGATAGATTGGCAATGGTGCACTCATTTACAAGAGCCCTTACCAGCACTTACCTTGCCAAAACAGCACTGCCCCCGAGAGTGAATGGACTGTGGCTAGAATGTGATTAGGCAGCAGCTTACTTGGTTAGACCACATGAGGAGGAGCAACAGATGCCACTGAGCAATGATGATCTACAGATAAGCCTTATCCAATTACATTGGCAGAGTCCAGTCAATTTATATATTACGCTAGAAGCCTTATACACAGAGTTTGAAAACATCTGTATTCCTAAAATTTTACCAATCAGTGAAGCATATTTTTTTGATTGAATTGCATACATTCACTATAGTCACATCATAACATTTTGCAAGTTTTACATTTAATTTTAAAGGCTAATATGTCACTGTTGACAACGGTGAACTATAGTCTGTGCCAGCAAGCATCACAATACAAAAATAAAACAAAAAGTACCAATTTGAAATAATTTAAACAGACAAAGACATACAGTAAGATCGTAAATGAACGGCATTTCTAATGCTTTTCTACCTTCCGGACACTCCAGTCAAAACAAAAATATGGCTTAACCTCTTATAATTGATAATGAGTGCTAATCATCATGCTAAAAAACATAATATTCATTGACAACTATTGAAAACAGTAAATTGCTGTTCAGGCATGAAAAAAACTAATTTTAGGACTGTTTGATTTTGAATGTGGGTGCTGCTAAGAGCTGATGTGTTTTAAATGTATTACTGAAGTGTGTGTGTGTGTGTGTGTGTGTGCGTGTGTGTGTGTGCGTGTGCATGTGTGTACTAGATCTAGTTCAAATGTTTATTGAACAGTTTTATTTCTCTCCACTGTATTGTCAGCGTAAGATCGAGACATATTTATATTCATATATTTCTTTTGTGTCCACATAGGTGTTTTGTGTTCAGGCTGCTTGTTTGACATCTGACAGCTGATAACTATTCCACTTGTACAAGAAAATAGGTTAACTCAAAACACATGTCAGTGGTATTAAAATGTGTGTAAATACGATGTTGTTGTGTGGCAAATACTGATAAAACTAAAAGCCCAGAGTGGAAAAAGACATGAGGATTTCATTCTCATGCACATAATGGGAAACATCACGGCAACGACAGCTGTTGAACTGAGTGCTAAAATTGACACTGCCAGACACGTCACCTCATCGCTGAACAGAGAATGGCAATTGTGGAGTGAAAGGATGTCTGTACATCCAGACACATCTGGGTCACATTATACTGAAGTCTCATTACAATTCATATCACCCAACACATATTGGACCTTGCACAGACAGTGGGCAAAAGTGTAATGGGACCAATGTACTTCGTTTAATTTCTTGTCCTCAAGGACAACTCTCTCATTAAGCCAGGGCCAATAGACCATCATTCTTTGCAGCGCCCTCACATTTAAGCATGCACGGCTGTTAGGCTCGTCTCAATCAGTGGCCGGCTTTATACATTTAGGACTGCGTTGACGTACAGTGCAGTCAAAATGAGGCTCGGGTCATCTCCTAACCAGTGCTGAGCAGAATCATTTGTTATCAATGAACTGCAGTGTCCATCACTGAGGAGAATGTTCAGTTAGAGGGCAGTGATGGCCTGTTTGCTAAACTTTGCACCCTAGGTATTCGCACTCCTCTGCATTTCGAAAATGTGATCTTGTGCCTTGATGTTTGTTGGGAACGGTGCTGTCCCCTATGACAAACTGCACAATGCATGAGGTGAGTCAGCAGGGGAAAACATTCAAATGAATGCTGAAAACCGAGGAGGAAATAACCAACCATCTTAACACCCACACCATCAAACTATAAAAGATGAGGAATCTCTGCGATAAATAATAGCAGCACAGTTCTTGTAGACCTAGTGTAAACTGTATGATTAACATTGATATATGTTGCGGTTAATACTGCTTATGAAGGATCAGGAATAGTAATACCGCTAGGTTTTTACAATTGCTTTAAGTACTCTAAAAAGGGTTGCACAATACTTCTAGTGTCTGACCAAGAATTACATACAGGTGGTTAATTGAGGAAGGCTTTGACATGCTTGTCTAGTTGTTCATTTGTAGTAGACTCAAGCTGAACGAGAGTGATGAAATCCTGCCACAGGCTATTCTCACTCTGACTCGGGCCCTTTGTCATAAAGAAATATTAAAAGCTGTAAATGCTGCAGCATGATTTGCTCATCCTGTCCAGAGTGGAATGAGAAGACAAGCCTGGGTTTTAATTAACATCTCCACCAGTGCAGATATAGGACAGAGTAGAAGGATGAATCACATCAACACAACAGCAAGCTATTGCTATAGTATATACATGATGCATCATGACAAATCATGTGTCAGTTGCTCATTCATAAACCAAGGCGGAAAAGACAAACACAATTAAAGCCAAGACATCTGATTTACCTTTTTTCCCCACCTTAGACAATATTAACAAATTCATACTTGGCAGGGATAGATTTGTATTATGTAATAATAGCTTACAGTAAACTCTTATGAGTCTTCTCGCCTTCATGTCGATCTCTGTTATTTGGGTGAGGGATCAAATAATAAATTATTTAACCAGGCTAGTCGTTTTAATTCAAATATATATTTATTGTGTCTTTAATAAGGCCATGTGCTATGTTTCCATTTAACTTAAATATATTTTATTAATAAGTTTCATCCGTTTCTCTGTGTAAAATACATAATTCACTTTTTGTGGTCTTGGACATATGGTGCACTGCCTGAGATGATTCAGGGCATGCAAAAGCATCTCTGCTCAGGGTTGTGACCTGATGGTCTGTGAGTATCACTTACCAGTCAGTATGTGTTGTTAGTGGCACCCAAAAGGGCATGATGTGTTTCTGTTACCATATTATGTGGTGGTTATCTTTGCAACAGGAGACACAAGCAGACAGCGTATGAACATGGCTTCCTTAATCAGCAATCAATGGAGCGTACTAATTACACACTATGAAGGAGTGGATGTTATTGATCCTACGAGTGAAAGGGTATCCTGATGACTGCAGCTCAGTCTAAACATGTTAGCATTTCACTTGGTAGATCAATGATGTTGATATGTGTACGAATTTTGGGAAGGAAAGTAAATTAAAGAGAATGACATACAGTGTGTGGTTAATTATTCTCCATTAGACGCAGCACATAATGGAACATAACACTTGTGGTCATAAGGGTTATCGACTGCATTATGTGTAACAAAAGTCATATACAGGGAGAATTGGAGTGAGTGAATAGATTAGTCAAATAGTGTTCTCAGTTGTGTGTCCACTGAGAACCATTCATTCATTCTCTGTGATTTATATGTATTTTCATCCATTCTGAAAACAGAAACAGAAACAAAAAAGACATAATGAAACTGCAATATTATAATTTAAAAATATAATGTGTATTTCTCAAACCAATGTGACCTACTCATAGTGAATTACTATGCTACAGTCCAGAAATAGCATGATCTAACCCATGACTTATCACACACATGCACACATTATACATTAGAATGTTACTTCCTCTCAAATTTGAATTAATATATTATCAACAAAGGGTGAAACAAAAACAACACCACAAAAATGAATTACAATGTGTACTGGACTGGAACCATGGCCTTTGTAGAGCAGCTGATACAATGGCCAAGTCTGTGACCCGATGCCAGCTTCAGTGAGTCCTTGCACAATTTAAGAGAATTGATTGCACCGAGTTGCCCTATACAACACAAGAATTTACTAAATTGTCAATCTGTTGACTTGCTATTGTAGACCATATGTGGTTTACTGGAATAGATTTAGTACTGATACATTTTGTGGTGACTCTGGGCAGCTTTGGGTTAAAGCTCAAGGACACAGGTGGGAACAGGCCCACCCTCTGACTCTCTTTATACAGCACTATCTCTTGTAAGATAATATTGTATATGTTTTAATCAAGAGGGACTTTCCAGAACAGCATCAGTTAACAACAATGGTGGTAGATACAAATAAGGTATCTACCCAACCAGAACAGACAGCACACTGTTTCAGTCTCATTAGTTCCAGAGTTTAGCCATATCAAATCATCCAACGAGCACAACACACATTACTAATGTACATTACTTTGCTTGAGCACCCAACTGTATGTTTACTTTCTTCTGAAGGTTTAAATAGCGCCTACACATAATGTCCTCCATACATTAGGTTTGTTAGGTAATTGCAGACCATATGGAAATGAACTGCTCCACTAATCTCAAAGCTCTAGTGACAATTATAATTGATATTACATGCAATCATGCCTACCAAGTGGAGCAGTGGATAATGACATGTCAAGGGTCAAAGTTTGCCTCCTGTTATGTGAATAACGTATGTTCTATCTCAAATGTTAAATCCAGCAATGTTACCCTTGGCCCACACCAGTACGGTTATACACTGTCACTGACTTTAGACAGGTATTGGGAACAACTGAAAATATCTGTAAATATTCATAACTGGTCAGTGGCAGTTCAAAATAATGATTGAGTGTGTCTAAACAAACAATTTGGTATTGATTTTTGCAATAAAGGTAGAGTAGGTGTTTCAATAAAATAAATCTGCATTCAGGGCATCTGAGCAGCATTTCCCTAGTCCCTCACACATTCATCACAGTCATCATCGGTAAGCAAGAAAATACAAGATTTAAGCAATTTCCCACATCCAAACCTACATTTCAACAGATGTTGTGCTCCAGATATTACGTATGGCTAATTTCTATAACTGGGACCTTGCAGAAAAATCTAAACTTAGTAATTACTGCCATCTGATGGCCATGTAAAAAGGATGTCATACCATGAATACTACTTTGGATGCTATTTTATTGTGATTATTTTTTTTTTTTTAATTAATTAATTTTATTTTTTTGAAAATATATCAAACTTGATGCAATGTGTCATATGACAACATAGTGTTAGCGTCATTTTAATGGGTCCACACTCCCCACACACATACCCATAATATACACATTACAATCAGTAGCTTTTTGTTCTTTTATTTAGGCACTATCACCCCCTGGTGGCCTCTATACGACATACACAGGTGTGGGTATTTTGGAAAGAGGCAGACGTTTTCATCTACAGAAAACAAATCCATAATCTTTATAAAACCGATCAGAAGGTGAATATAGTGGACAGGGCAAGCAAAATCATATAATACACATGTACATTTACTGTAAAATATATTATATTTTTGACTAACTAGCTAACTATTTATTTGCATTGCAGAAGTCTCAAAAACATAGCCAGTCTTCTTATATCACGCCTCAACATTAGGGCAATCATTCCCATGCGACATTTAGACAGTGAGAACCCAATAAAAAACAATTATGGGTTATAAATCACAAAAACACTCGAATTCGTGTGATTTTAAAAAGTATAATTAAAACAATAATACTAATTGAATAAAAGGCCTACTGTGTGAGGTGCCTCAACAAAAAAAGTGAATGATAACAAAAGCAAGAACGGGGTTAACTAAACAATGATAAAAGAAAAAGCAAAAATATGCTACATTAGGTTCCATCATTTTGTTTATTGAGACTGCTGCATTTAAGAGAATTTCTTTTCATTTCACTCAGACAAGTGAGGGTGACTCATGCCAGTAACCCAGTAAGAGCTTTTAGAACGTTATTCAGTGTCATGAACTTATTTATTTTCTATCCACAAATATTATATGCACGCACTGAATGCTGGGATTCTGCGGGAACGGGGAGCTTGCTGAACGCCATTTTTAAACCCCACAAGCAACCTGAGTTGAACACCGGGATGAACGACACAATCCCCTCATCGGGATATAAGTTGTGATTGTGCGAATTGTATGTTTGGTCTCCGGTTAAATCATTAGGGAACTGGCCGGTGGACGAATAAGGATATGTTTGAGGGAAAACGCAAGGTCCTTAAAATGTTGTGGAAATCCTAGTCTGACAACAACAATAGACGGAAAGACAACAACAACGGACTAGCTCGCTAGCACCCAGTCCACGGCTACGCTGTTTCAAATGCTAATTGCAAGCTACATAGCAACGCAGTTAGCCAGCTCGTCAACAAACCTGCTTGTTTTATTTTTAATTTGACTAAACGACATTGTTAACACCAAATAGAGAGTAAGCATCAATTAGCACGGCAATCTCGGATTTCGTCAGTTCGTTTGCATCTGTATTGGACTGAACTGCGCTGTGGCTTTAGCTGCTTAGAAGCTAAGTCCCGACTTCTTCCCCTCCCCTGCGGCCCGGCCGGAGATGCGTGGAAGATGTCGGTGTCGGGGCTGAAGGCCGAACTGAAGTTTTTGGAGTCTATTTTTGATCCAAACCACGAACGTTTCAGAATTATTGACTGGAAGCCAGACGAGCTTAGTTGTCAGTTTAACGTGACTGGGGAAAAGCTGTTGATTATCCACTGTAATATAACGGTAAGGATGTGCTAGATGGCTTTGCTTGTATTCAGCTAAAGTTAGCTAGCTAACTCGCTAGCTAAAAACTCGCCGCACTACTGAAAATATGATGAATTAAGGGCAAGTTTGTGTACCGTAGCTTAATTGGCTAGCCATCGCAGTTTACGCAGTACTGTATTGGATCTGTGTGTTGACCATACAAGCCTGCTTAAAGGGTTAACTCGTGAAGCCATTGATTGTTTATTACAATTAAGTGGAGAGAAACGACTAAGCATGCATGATGTGTAATCTAATGTGTAATCCACTTGTTTAGGAATCCTATCCTTCTACACCGCCTATATGGTTCGTGGACTCTGATGACCCAAGCCTGGCACAGGTATTGGAACGTTTGGAGGATGTGAGAAAAGGCAGCACACTGGTAGGTATTCCAGCCGATATTATATCATTGCCAACACCTAAAGAAAGCATGGTTACACATTTCTTTTGGCAGTGCTGGCAACCTGGCGTGTAGAATTACAACAATATCCAGTTTTATCTACACAATTGTTCCAGTGTTGTCTTACGTTGACTAGTTCTGTTGTGTGTCTGACTACCTTGACATACACACTATGAATGCATTATCACTTGCATGCATAATGTACTGTACATTACTTTAAATTAGTGCATGTTTAATATATAAACATGTATAGTCCGCTCCTTATTGTGCAGAACCTCCAAATGTTTTTGTTGTGCATTTTAGAGCAAATCAAATATTGGCATGGGAAAATATGTAAATGCAATTCCTAACTGTATAGTTAATTAAACATTTTGAATTATAAGGTTAAAAAAAAATTATGTCAGGAGAATGCCAAGTAGGAGTATTCTCGTGAAATATGGCAATACATAGAGGTTGTTTCTGGTTGGATAAGCTTTACTTCAGTGGCAGTTTTACACAGCTGGAGGTTTGTTTTGGTTATCAGTGGTCATTCGAGCATCAACACATGCCGTGGTAGGCATTAGTTTTGGGTGCCTCTGACACAGCCTGTTTCCTGTAAGGGAACCTAGGGTTGCATCGTATTCATAAGCACTAAACTCCAGCTGGGTTTGCAGTTTGAGTACTGAGCCACCTTTTGAGGTCACAATGTATGTGTCTATGTAGTTACAACCTTCAGCTTAGTTAGCCTACTTTTCCATGCTGCAAGCTCTGTTTGTAGGCCACAAGATAATGCTTTTTATAGAATTGTTGTGTGTATGTGTATATAAATATAAATGTATATATTTGTTTTTAATAATTTTTTTCCCCTTTTTTTTTGTGCTAGAGAATATATTTTCTGCACTATAACAGTATGTGTTTTTATAACTTGCTCGCAAAAAGAGGCTGTTTATAGTTTTTTTTTTTTTCCTTCCAACAATTCTTGCTACTTAAAGGTTCTGTAGGTAGGATATATAACTTGCAGTCTATTTCCTTAGTCATTTCTTAGACAGCAATCGGTGAGTGAAATCCTTAGAGAATATCTGCTCTGGTTGATAGTAGGGTTAGGCAATATGGTCAAAAATGTTATCACATTAAAAAAAGTCAAACCAGTCTTTCAATAATGGACCTTTCACCAGAAGCGAGTTGGCCACGCCCATGGTCTGTCTGTTGGACAGCTGACCCACATGGCTGTGAGATGACTATAACACCAGAGACGACTTTGATAACATCCATCCAACATTGTGTCATTAACAATAGAGAAATCATGAAAAGGCAGCTTTTAGCTACTTGATATTTGAATTTTCTCATGTAAATATAGTTTTTTTTATTAAAAAAATAAATACAACGGTTTACTGCAGCCTACTGCTGGGTCATAATGGTACATTCTCACGGCGACGCCTAACTAAATAAAATATGCTTAAGATAAGATACGATTGTTTCATTCTTAATTAATGAGAAATATTCTCAATGAGAAATATCACTGCGACGCCTATCAGAATTAAGGTGAAGTGAAACGATTCAGTCAGCAAACACTTATTTGTTTGGACGGATGGCTGAGGGGAGGGGAATAGGCTACCCATTTATTTTAATTTAAAACAAATACATTTATATATTTTTATCGAGGAAAATTATATCGCAATAATTATTGTTTTATCACCCAGCTCTAGTTTATATAATCTGCCTTCTTACTATTTAGATTTTTGACAGTGCCCAAAACAAGTCTGACCTATGAAGCCTTATTTTTCCTGTTTGGTCCGGCAAACAACTTGCCTGTCAATCACATTAATTCATGTGCGTGCACACAACTACAGCAGGTTTGTACAGAAGGACGGAGTAATTGAGGAGGGTGTGGGCTATTGGATTGTTTATCAAAATCGTAATATTTTTTTGCTTTTATAGCTAGCTTTTGTTGCAACTCTCAAATCCTACTTATAATGTTTGGTTTTACATTTGCATTGTAATCCTCTTTAATGGTGAAACTCTTAAGCTTGCAGTCACAATATATTAAAATGTTGGCACTGCAGTACAGTCTGTTCTATTCCTCTCAAGTGATGTGGGTGTAATCTACATTTTCTCCTCAACACCTTGGTGTTCAGTAAATGGGTTGCTACACATGGCACATTTAGTGACTGATGATGCATACTCTTGTTTTCTCCATAAAAAGATCAGCATCACAATAGGCCTGTCACTAGAAAACAGAGCGCTGGTGCAGGTCTCAACTTGTGTTACTTCTGCGACAGAAAATATCACTTCCACAGCACTTCACAGAGGCTAATTTTAATTTTGTGTGTTTGTGTGTGTTGTTCGCATCTTGGAGAGTGTGCGTTGTCGTGTGTCCGAGCTATCGATCTACCGTGACGCCTCTATTTCTCACTCTCAGCTTTTGCAGCAGCTGAAGAAGCTAATCTGCGACCTCTGTCGGCTCTACAACCTACCCCAGCACCCAGATGTGGAGATGTTGGACCAGCCACTGCCTGCAGGCCCTGTAGGACAAGACCGAAAGGCAAGGCTGCCTAAAGCACTCTCGTGAAGAAGATGTACCATAGGGAGACGCAGCTATACACAAACCCTGGTTGATATTTGACATTGCATTTTATGTGCTCGAGTGGGCCAATGGAGACATCTATGTGAGCACTAAAGTTTGGCAAGATGGCCGCCAGGCCTATAGAAAGATATTATTTTGTAAATGCCCTTCCCCCCAGCAGTCCTCTGAGCAGATCAATGGGCTCTTCCTGTGGTTAGGGTCGATGACAGGTGCTGCCTGCTGGAACATGTTGGCAAGTCAACCCAGTGTGTCAGCCGTGCCATACTTTAGTTCAGCCTGGCTCACCCCGCCTTGTCTGTTGTTTCTAGCACGCCACCACGGACGAGGTCACGTCCGAGGAGGAAGAGGAGGAAGAGATGGGGGAGGTACGTTGTTGGACCCTATTGGGGGGCGGTGATGTCACACACACGCCTCTCTTCTCTCAATCACACATTTCTGTCAAAAGACATGTTTACACCGTAACTCGTTTGACTAATTTGTGTCTGGGATCATAAGTGCCTCTCTGGTCAAAATTAATCTGTTTAGCTTTTCTTGTTTGTTTGTTTTTTTGCATTTAATTATCATGTATTTGTAATTTTTTTCCATCTTGAGTCTGATAAAGGTTCTTTACAATGTACCATGACAGGACATTGAAGATCTGGACCACTATGACATGAAAGAAGAGGAGCCAGTAGATGGCAAGAAGTCTGAGGATGACGGCATTGAGAAAGAGAACCTTGCCATCTTGGAGAAGATCCGCAAGAACCAGAGGCAGGACCACTTGAACGTAAGTGCGCATTCGGTAAGGCGACATCTTTTTTTTTACCATTTGGGGGCTGGGGGGTGGCATGTTGTCCATATTGTAGTTGTCTAGTTAATTGTATTTTTACACACGGGGATTAAATTGTTTTTCTTTAGTTTTCCAATACTGGGAAATGTCTTGCATGAGTGCATGAAACGGTTACTGATAAAATGTGCATGTACTGTTAATCTGCCTGTTTGTTTCATCCTTGCTAAACGAATCATTCAGTGGTTCCTTTTTTGTTTGTTCGTTGTTGAGTTTTTTTGTTAAACAAATCAGCTGTTAGAGCCTTGTGGGATACATGTGTGTCTCAGTTGGGTGTGTTTGCTGATTCCTGCTGTGTTGCTATATACAGCATGGTCCCTCTAGGCTTCCCTTCAAGGCAGCGCAGAGTTCTGAAAAGATATGTTTGCTCTGTCATCATCTCTCTTGTCACCCCGTTGAACAACACAGCTGCAGGGCTGTCATTGAGTCTGAAGCGTGTCAGAAATACAATTATTTCAAAGGTGACCGCTATAGCTCTCCAAAATGTGTGTGTACAGTCTCCTCCGAAAGTAGTCGAAATTATTCAGTTTGCTTATTCAGATGTTTTTCCATTGTTCTGAAGACAATGGGTCAAAATGTGTATTTTCTAGTAGTTTCCATCTAATGTGTTAAAACAATTTAGCACAAATCTTCTTAGACCACCCACATTTTTAGATGAGGAAGATTGATGTGTGTATGTGTGTGTATTAGGCTGTGTTCAGACTGCAGGCAAACTGCATTTGTTTCTCAAATCAGACCTTTTGAGATGACAAACCCGGCATGGGGTTGCTGTGGTAACAATGTAGGCGTCAGTAACCACGTGTCCACACTGGCGACGCGGTACTCCAACACGGAGGAGGGAGAGATGGCGGTTCGTCATCTGGCCCTCCACACAAGTGTGACGTCAAGTGGCGGTGCACGGCTCCGTTGCACCAGACAAACCCTGCGACGGAGGAGGCTGGTTACACTTCGTGACGCTCCGAGCTGTAGTCACAGAAGGCTTCACTGTGCAGCGAGATTCACGGTGTCGTCCACAAAGTACTGACGCAAACGACACTTATTTTGTTCATTTTATTTTTTTTAGCTAGCTATACTTCAAAATGATTTGGGTAAACCCTGGACATGTCAAAATTGTTATCTTGTGCTGGCAGTGTGAACAAGGCCTGTTACTGATAACTGATTAACGTTGTGAAGGATGCCTGTGTTTAGTTCAGGCTTGGCCGCAAGTAGCCGCTTATGTGATTTGTGTGTTGTGTTCTTGCTGCCTGTGGGTGTTGTTGTTTTGCAGGGTGCCGTGTCTGGATCAGTGCAAGCCTCTGACCGGCTGATGAAGGAGCTCAGAGAGATATACAGGTCCCAGAGTTACAAGACAGGTCCGTGGTGCTCTGAAAGCAGGCCTGGCTCACAAGAGTCCAGACAGGCATTTGTGAAATGACGGCAGCTGCCACTTGTGTCAGGTGTAGAATGTGGCCCCCTGTTTAACGCACCCGCTTCTCTGAAACAGGCATCTATTCCGTGGAGCTGGTCAACGACAGCCTCTATGAGTGGCACGTGAAGCTCAGGACGTGAGTGATATTTCAATTGAGCTCAGCTAAGGTGTCAGATCTTATGGTTCTTATTGGCTTCTGTAGTTTTTCTGTTGCGTCGTTTTGGAAACATTTTCTTGAGGCTAAGTAAAATTGCTTAAAATGGCATCTTTGGGCTACTCAACAGGGTAGACCCGGACAGCCCTCTGCACAGTGATCTACAGGTCTTGAAGGAAAAAGAGGGGATGGATTATATTCTACTAAACTTCTCATATAAAGTAGGTAAAGTTATGGTTCAAATGTGTTAACACGTTTAGCTGAAGCCAGTTCATGTTGATTTATTTTCTGGTTAATTTCTGTGCAGGATAACTTTCCATTTGATCCACCTTTTGTGCGAGTGGTTTCACCCGTGCTTTCTGGAGGGTGAGTTTCTTGCACGCTACTTTTTTACTATTCAATGTTTTGATAGACTAGAGGAAAAAGTGGTGAAGCAAATGAGCCATGCATGCTGGAGGAGGATGTCAACGCAGTGTCTTGGTAACCCTATCTAGCTGACCTAAATCTAACAAATTAGTTTTCTCTCTCCCAGTTATGTTCTTGGGGGAGGTGCCCTATGTATGGAGCTTCTCACAAAACAGGTATTGCTTTCGATGTGTTTATTTCTCTATTCCTTTAAAATGCCTAAAATGACTAGATAAGCTAGCTAAAATACATTTGGGATTTGCAGTGCATCAGTCCAGCAGTGTAAATCGTTGTACTGATATGTGTATGCCACTTGTACGTGTTCACTGCAGGGCTGGAGCAGTGCCTACTCCATAGAGTCTGTTATAATGCAGATCAATGCCACTTTAGTCAAAGGAAAAGCCAGAGTGCAGTTTGGAGCCAATAAGGTACGCAAGCAGAAAGAGGTTGTGTGCAAGTCACCCAGAGTCCTGTGTTAATGTTAGAGGTGTGTGTGTGTGTGTGTGTGGTGGTGTTCAAATCTAATCACCCATTTCATCTTAAGAGTTAACAATGCACCCTACATTCTGAGGAATGAAAAAGTGCCCAGATGTCCTTGGGTTGGTTCAGGTTTGCTATTTATCTTTAGTTTTACTTGTGAACTATAACTTCACTTGGTCAATTTGTCTAAAGTACACTTTAAGTCTGTTGTGCAGCATATTTTATTATCAGTAAAGTCCTAATATAATTGTTTTTATATCTGCAATTTGACTGATTGTATATAGGGTGTTTTGACTGAAGCTCCCTTCTCTGTATATGAAAAGTACCATTTTAGAGATGTTCACTGCTTCTGTCAAATGCCTGCGTAATGTAATTGCTCTCCTAAATTGTTGACTATCTGTTATCACCGCACTACAGAGACTGTAGATGACTGTTATAAATATCTAAACAGTCCAGAGCTGCTGTTAACCAAGAATACATTCACTTTTTTCCTGAAACCTATTCAGAACATGTTAATTGATATCCTGTTGCTGTTTGTCTTGATGTTTTTTATTTCCCAGAACCAGTACAATCTTGCCAGAGCACAGCAGTCTTACAAATCCCTTGTTCAGATCCATGAGAAGAACGGTGAGTGTTACAGTTAGGGCTGGGCGATAAATTAATTTGAGTTTTAGTTTTGTAAGGATTAGAAAATAGGCCTGAATCGCAAAATCAAGATTAGTGCTTTCGCTCTAAATTACGGGCAGCGCTACCCCTCCCATTCTTTATCAACTGGGTGCGCTGCTCTGGTTGACACCCACCACTCTCCCCAGAGCACCTCTACCACACACTTAGGTTGATTGCCTATTGTTTGCACCTGTGTGGGGGTTATATTAAATTGCAAAAGTCTTCTGGTTTCTATCAGAGCCATGTAGAATGTGTGGCAGCATTTCTGTTACGAAAGGCCAGCCCAGCTGTCTTATTTAAAGTAATAATATACATCTTTTAAAATATTTCCCAAAAATCCCGCTAGCATAGTGGCTAATCAGATAGCATTAGCTGCAATTAGTTTGTCTTATATTTTTACACTTAATTTGTCTGTTATGCAAAATGTGCATGAAATAGGTTGGGATTAACCACATTTGCTGTGATATTTACTGTAGCCATTTCCGATTACATTTGTCGATTTTTATTGTGTTGAGTTATTTGTTGATATTTCACATAGGGCAAAACTGTTTTTGAATACTATTTGGTCTTGAGTTCCTGTAGAAAATTAAATTAATTAAAATCGTCCATCATATTGAAAATAATCTACATGTGATTTTTAGGCCATATCGCCCAGCCCTAGTTACATTCTCTACATTAAATACAATAGTCCAGTTGAGAGTTGGGTGTTTTGAGAAGCCAGATAATTTGATAATTTATGTATGCAGACACATGTACCAACAGTTTTGTGTGTGTCTGAATTCCCTGTCGATAGTCTGTAGCATAATCAAAGTACTGAATTGAAATGGGTAAAAACTGAGTGCAGGTTGCGTCATCTCATTTAATTGATGCATCAATCCTCATTTGGTTTGTCCGTGACCCTGTGTGGCGCTTTTCCACTGCTGGTATCAGCTCGACTCTAATCGCCTAGCATGTACTCGCTTTAGGGAGCATTTCCATTGCATAGTCTCAGCTCGACACAGAACTTTTTCTACTGCAGTTACTACCCACTTAGTTCTCTCTAGTCATTTTAATTTTTTTTATTTTGGAACATGTCTCTACCTTGTTGGAATGTCCTTAATTAGCTGTGTGCAGGCAACAGATCATAGAAATCCTGGCCAACCTTCACTTTGGCCAACACTCACTTTGCGTGTATTGCCCTCTCCAGCTCTCAGTAGATAACATCCATAATGCAACCCACAACCGATAACAATCTGCACTTCCTCAATTGATCACTCAATGTGGTTTTGCTCCATGATTTTTAATAAAATGTAAATAAAAGTTGCGACTGCTTCAGTAGTCGGACGTTTTTACGCGTCACAATGACACAGTTGCGATTTAATTCGATCAGTAGTCTGCATTGTTGTCACGTCACATTTTGGTATCGCCTCAGCTCGCTTGAGAGTACCTGCTGACAGAGCAGAAAAAGTACCAGGTACTATCCCAACTTTTGGGCACTGGAAAAGCAAAAATTGTAAGTGAAGCTGAGCTGGTACCACGCAGTGGGAAAGCTCCCAAAGCAAGTAGAGGCGAGCTGAGCTGAGCTGGTACCAGCAGTGGAAAAGCTCAATGAAATTAAAAAGTCCTTTTAAAAGCTCAATGAAATTAAAAAGTCCTTTTAAAGTATTTGCTTAAATTTGCTTAACTGTAGATGGACTGAGTCCTGACAAATTTAATGTGTTTTAATCATACATTTTTGATACACACTAGTTGATTTTATAGATGTTAGTTTGTTACATTGTACTCTGTATAACCCCTTTTCTTTTTTTTTCTTGACCACAGGCTGGTACACACCCCCTAAAGAGGATGGTTAGGACATGGCCATTCCTGTGCTGGGACCACATGTCTTAGGATAACTTGTGCTTCTTTTCTCTTGTGACCAAATTATTTTTCCCCAAGCAATTTATTTCAGAGGAATTTGATTCCATAATCAGATTCCTCTTATACATACCTAAACAACCACGCTTCATAACCCTGAGATTCTGTTGCTTTACATAGCATTCCCTCTCTAGATATTTGTCTAATTCAAACCAGTTCAACGATATTTGCCTTATTTTTCTATTTTGAACCCCCCCCCCCCCCCCCACACACACACACACCTTTCCCCAAAAATCCCGTACTACTCTTTAAAAACTGGTGGACTATGTACTGTGCAAACCCGCCCCCTTTCCTTTAAGAAGTCCACTGAGGCAACTGGTTGTGACTTTGCTCAAGGGTGGTCTTTACCCTTTCCAGCTACAGGCAGCCTATCTGATGCCTGCAAATTAGCATTAGAAGGCAGGTGTTGCTGCTGTCCACGGATGGCTTCTGTAATGTTTGAGCTCGTCTAATATTTGTATGATGCCAAGGTTCCTCCTCTTGATTAACGGCCTCCTTTCGGCTTGCTTGCTTACAAACAGAACTCTTTAACGTTTAGAAGCCGAAGGCCCTGGGGGGGGATTAAGAGATGTCTGTGGCTCTATGAGGAGAGGTCTAATGGAGAATGGCGAATGTCTCACCAGGCTCTCGGTGTATGCCACAACCACCGCTGACTGGCTCGCTCCTTTACTGGAAACATAGTTCATGACTAGGCTGGCTGGCATAGAGAAATGTGGCCAGGCTTTTGCAGGAGCTTGTTTGGAGTTCAATCACACTGTAATGTAGGTTTTAATGCCACGTGTATACATGTAAATTTGTATTTCTGCAAATGGGTTTAATTGTTTTTAATGTTGTCTGAGTCTTTGGCTGGGCAGAGACTGCATTGCTATATACGTGACTATTAACTGCAGGGTTGCCGCAACTCAAATAGAATAAGGATAAAGTGCTTCATGGATACACTTGCTGAGGTAAAATTTATGGGACATGTTATCTAATCTTAAAGACTACTGCCATTTAAAAAAAAAAAAAAAAATTCTGTTCTTTATTTGACTTTTAATTCTTAAATGTTATTGTCAACAGTGATTTCTAATTCCTTATATTCCTTGGCACATCTGTCAATAGGCAATTTCAGCACATAGTTGTTTCTCGAGTTCTTGAGGTTTTGGCTGTTTATAGTTAATCTAAATAAACTGGATGAATCTTAATGAGGCTATGCATTGACAGCCATGAAGATGTGTTGGCGTGAAAACTAATGGGCTCAACTTTGTAACAGAGCAGTTGCCCACTTGGTCATAACTAATTCACATTTTGGCCAATCCTGAATTTATTAAGTGTTCCTTTCTCTAATTTGTATATTAGTTTTCCTTATGGCCCTTGAAATTCACCCAGAGTTTATAATTCACAGCAATAGCCTTGATGACGTCCGCTGTACCTTGAGTCGATTCAGTAATGCTACACGTGTAAGAATTGCCACAGGGAGCCCCAGCTCGTCCTGCGTCTCTGGTGTTCAGAACCACTCAGCGCTGCCATAACCCCTCAGCATGCTGAGTCTTAGATGTAATGTGAATAATAAGCAAAACATTATGTAAAGGCATTCCTGTTAATGCTGTGGCACACTAGTTGTGGACGTTTTGTGGGTATTCACATTGTTTAAAAAAAAAGAAAACGTAAAAAAAATTGGCATTGAAAGTTTTGTTGGGCTAATTTAAATCATTCCTTTTTTTTTTCTTTTTTTTAATATATATATATATAAATATCTCAAATATTAACCTCAGTCACAACACAAATATCCTCAAGAAGGTAGCATTGGGTCTATAATGTAAATCCACATAATGGATTCGTTGTACAAGTCATTCCACATAAACCCAAGGGACATTATGTCCACTCCGACACAAGACATGCGTCTTTTGCCTATAGGAACATGGCTTAAGTGTTAAAGAGCTCATTGATGGCAAACTCGTGGATTTCCCCACTGTGGATCATTGGCATGGTTGTAAAGTGTTGTGCCATCTGTGTTGTACTGTTCCCTTGATTCTGATTGTGTTCTGTCAACACCCCCGAACCTCTTGTGTTCTCTGGAGAAGCAAACTCAGGAATACATACAGCACACTTGACTTTGCAAGGGATTGCTTCAGAGTGTCAACAAGATGCAAGATCCCGCGCATCTTCACCTTTTTCGGGGATGGGTATAAAATAGCTTTCATCTTAATTGAAAATAGGCGTTGCGGTGTATTTTGCTGTTTAACTGTACACATGGTCTTTGTTTTACTTTGCTGAATATCCTGCAAGGGAATGAATCCACATTTGATAGACCTGTAATGTTAAGCAAGTTTTTGGAGTGATTAAAATATCTGGAGCTGGGTGCAGCCCACAAGCTTAATGTGTGGGTTGAGGACACTCGTCTACCTGGTCTCTTTTGATAGTACTGTTTATTGCATGTTAATATATCAGTAAGTGGTATCTCCCAAGCTTCTGAGTACACAAGGCAGTGGCAGGGTTTGCATAGAGGTATTACACTACTAGATACAGATGCCATTATTATATCGCATCCCTCGCCCTTGCGCTTCCCCAGTGGGGGAACATTTTGTTATGTTTTGTTTCCCTAGTGAACCAAGTTAGTTTAAGTTATGACACGTGGACTACAATACTTTCTCCCTCTCTGTGCCGATGCTGGGAATCAAAATGTGCAAGTGCACTTTTTTCTTTTTTTGTGGTTGGCCACCTAGGGGGTGGGAAACTACATATGGCTCCGAGATCTGAACTAGCTCAAATTTTTGGATTCTTGGCTTGTTTAGTTCTATGGTTTCCGGGTTATAAAGTTAGGCACTGTCAGCATGCTTTGACTTATTTTTTTTATTTTTTTATTTTTTTTCCATTGCAAGGGTGATTTTGACCATGTACAGTAATTTGTAAACTTGCATCAAGTTTATGAATAAAGAATTTTATGAAATACTTGTCTTTTCTGATTTTCAACTAAAATTGCAAAATGTTACCGTTTTTGAAATGTATTAAGCTTTTTTAAAAATATTACAGTAAAAAAAGTGTCTGTATTGTCTTAGTTTTTTAACTATCGCTAAAATCATATCTAGCTCACCTTGTCAAACTGAAACGCTTTAAATGTAAGATTCATGCTTGACGTAGGCACAATATAAACTGGCTGTTGGACATGCACCTAAACTACCAGTAGGTGGTGTACTTTACACAATAGTTCAGGATTCTCAATTTTTAACAAGACTGTTTTGTAACTTCTGGACCTTTGTCGGATGGCTGAACGATGTTGAAACAGTTGAGTTGTGTTTTGATCAGAATCTGGACAGGTCAGCATAATTAAGTAATTGCTTTGCATAACTTTGCATTAGTGAACAGTTTTTGATTATCCCTGTGGACTATTGTAAATGCTGTTGTACCTTAATTGTGCAACATTGTGCATTAGTGAACACAGTTCCTGATTCTTCCTCTTGACTATTATAAATTATATTACACCAGAAACAGAACATACTTGTGATTGTGTAATTTGTTTGTCTCTCTCCTGAATGTTATGTTTCTAATAATTTTATCCGCATAACATCGCTTTAGTAATGTTTTCATTGTTGGATCTAGTAATGGCCACTAGATGGCATTGCAACATTTGCTGCTCCTTACTAAAAGTGCTGTTTAACCTTCTTAAACACTCAGACAGATATTTCGTTTGATGTTGAATATCAAATGGCCAGTTGCCTTTTTAGAAATATTGATGGAAAAGCTCAGCTCAACTTGATATATTTTGAGTCATAAAGTATATTGTTGGTGTATTTGCAGGATTTGTGCACTCAAATGTACACTTATCTGTTATATGGGAAGCATAGGCTATGTAATCTTAAAACCTATGATGGTGTGCCTTTTCATCAAATCCTTTATGTATTATTTTGTGGAAGTTAATTATGGTTAACCAGTGTATGATTTTTCACAAGTTCAAATGTTCAATGATGCATTCCACCATGGACTGCACATTTTACAGGCTTATGATTACATTTCTGAATTTAAAGAAAAGTGCACTTTAATAATGCACCGGCCTTAATCCTTCCTGGAGTTGTGATTGGGACCTGGTTATTTAGCATACAGTATATTAAGTACTGCCCAATCCATGCCGTGAAGACAATGCTGACATCCACAATAAAAAATGGTTTCATGGTAAAACATTAATAACTAGTTATATTTCATAGTGGGACCAATTCCATATACGAGTCAAAGAGCATATATCTATATGAATAGGGCAAGCGGGAGACGGACGAGAAGAACACCACTGTAAAGTACTAGGATACACTCCAAGCAAATCTTATTGCAACAGTGTGCTCTTTGTTTATTTTGATGCTAGGCTGGCTTGATGGCGTGACCTGGTTGAGAGAAGCGGGCCTCATTATCGATCCCACTGCTTCACAACAACGGTGGGAGAGGCCTGGAGGGTGACTTCTGCTTTCTCTGTGTCCCTGTGTTTAGGTGCCCACTGCCCACAGTCCACAGAGCTATGGCCATCTCTCTTTCTGCTACTTCACATCGGGGCCCGGGCGAAGCCTGCCACAGCCTGCATTCAGAATCAGCTGGAGATGATTGATCGCCTGTGGCTTATCTGTCTGGCCCTCAGAGCTTGACTTTCGCAGCGTTGCCTTCCATTAGTAAAACACTCAAGTGCAACCCCAGATTTCAGTCATGCAACAGTGCGGGGTTTTGGTTGGAATATGTTTTTTAGTTATTTCATTCTGTGGAGACAGAGTTCGAAAGGATGCTTGTACATTGGTAATATTGTGTATTGATGGGCTGCTTCCTTTGTTATCAAAAATATAATTATCAATCATGTCAATATATGGCCTTAGCCCATGATCCAAGTTACCTAGATGTGGATTACATTAATTGAAATTCATAAATGTGGCATTTGAGAAAATAACTTGTTATTCAAACTCGAAATTAATAACAGTTTAAGTTTCGCTTTTGGATATAACAGAGAATCATCATGCAGAAAACAATTTTTTTCATGTAGTCACACATTCATTATAATCAGTGACAAAACAATAGCCGGCAACTTTAATAACATGCATCCATCCATCGTCATCCGCTTATCCGGAGTCGGGTCGCGGGGGCAGCAGCTTCAGCAGGGGACCCCAAACCTCCC